>CM055901.1:3143481-3698481 GCA_029582155.1 Panopea generosa
ATAAAACAGTAAATATAACCGTTTGCTGATATAATTAATGGAATTGTTTATGGTTTTGTCACATCTTATAGAAAGCAGAATTGTATGAAAATGGTATCGATTAGAGAATGTAATTTATTTTTTATTGTTAACGTTTTATTTTGACAAATCGATAATGCCGGAATCGAAAAAAAGTTACAGAGCGGTTATAGATTCCATACATTTCCAAAAAAAAAATCCATCTTTTTAATCACATATTGCATCAATCTGAAATTATCGATTTATGCAAAGAGCTAGACCCGTATCACCTTACTATTCATTATTTCTTAATTTGGATAAAAATGTCACAAACTTACAAATTTTGGTAAGGATCGAACGAAAACTGAAGGTCTTATGACCAGGCAAACATCAAAATGATTCTATTATTTAAGTGCAATATCTCTGTGGTTTTGTTTTTAGTCTGATGTGGCTATATTCAGAAGTTATCTGAGTTTAAATACTTATAAATATTTTTACCCAGTGACGGTTCTAAAGTGTTAACCAAACAATTAATGGGCCATAACTCGGGCTATTCTTTAATGGCTTTTGCAATTCTGACTAAATTTGGTCAGGATGGAATATAAAACTGCTAAATTGTTTGCAATGCATGCTTTTAATGTAGCAAGGGCCATACCTTGTCGCAGTTCTCATAGTTGATAATTCATGATCCAATACAAAATAATGATGCTACAGCGTTTACATAGCACAATTCCAAACTCAAACTCAAGAGCAATCACTCTGTCATATTAGGTCCAATAGGGCCGATTCCGGAAATCGTCTAAATCGTTACGCTTAAAATCGATCTAGCTGAGTATGTTGAATGAGAAGAGAACACAATGTTTTACGGTGTTTACCAGGTAAAACAGTACATTTCCATAATAGAAAAACGTTCACATTGCTGTTTTCGGTTCAATATGACCAGTTAAAAAGTTCGTTTCGGCTATAACGGTTAAACACATTCCGACCTTGTCTGGTCACGATTATCTCAATAAATTCAGGGCATTTAACTCTTTTATTTCTGGTTCGATCTAATCTGATCGATTGAAGAACTTGCCTGAGTTTTATGACCATAAATAGTCTGATAGACTGAGGTATTTTTTTTTTTTTGCAAACAAATGCATGTTTGATATAAGAAACATTGAAATATTCTGCTAAATACAATTTTATTGTTTATATCATAGCCCTATATAATGTAAAATCAATATAAACACCTTGTCGCAGCTATATTCAATTTATTGCAAAATGTAAAAAAATATAATCAACAGTAAATGTTTGAATCTAATTCTAGATTATAACTTTTAAGATTGCACCTTTCCCGCATTAACTATGCAAACATCTTATATAATGGCACTGCAAATAATGTGGAATTATGATAAAGTAAGTGTGATTATATGTGTGCATGAGCGTATGTAAGCGTGCAAGAGCGTGTGTAAGCACACAAGAACGTGTGTACGCTTGCAAGAGCGTGTGTAAGACTGCGAGAGCGTGTATTAGCCTGCGAAAGTGTGTGTAAGCGTGTGCGAGAGCGTGTGTACGCTTGCGATAGCGTGTATAAGCGTGCGCGAGACCGTGTGTAAGCTTGCGAGAGCGTTTGAACGCTTGCAAGAGCGTGTGTAAGCGTGTGCGAGAGCGTGTGTACGCTTGCGAGAGCGTGTGTAAGCGTGCGCGAGACCGTGTGTAAGTGTGCGCAAAAGCGTGTGTAAGCCTGTGAAAGCGTATGTAAGCATGTGCGAGAGCATGTGTAAGTGTGCAAGAGCGTGTGTAAGCCTGCAAGAGCGTGTGTAAGCGTGTGCGCGAGAGCGTGTGTAAGTGTGAGCAAAAGCGTGATTAAGCCTGCGAGAAAGCGTGTGTAAGTGTGCGCTAGTTCGTGTGTAAGCCTGCGAGAAAGCGTGTGTAAGTGTACGCGAGAGCGTGTGTAAGCCTACGTGGGCGTGTGTAAGCGTGCGCGAGAACGTGTGTAAGCCGGTGTAAGCTTGCGCGAGAACGTGTGTATGTGTGCGCGAGAGCGTGTGTTAGCCTGCAAGAACGCGTGTAAGCGTGCGAGAACGTGTGTAAACCTGCGAGATCGTGTGTAAGCGTGCGAGAGCGTGTGTAAGCCTGCGAGAGTGTGGGTAAGTGCGCGAGAGCGTGTGCAAGCCTGTTAGAGCGTGTTTAAACGTGCACAACAGCGTGTGTAAGCCTGTGAAAGCGTGTGTAAACCTGGGATAGCGTATGTAAGCGTGGGCGAGCGCGTGTGTAAGTGTGCGAGTGTGTGCGTAAGCCTGAGAAAGCGTGTGTAAGTGTGCGAAAGCGTGCATAAGCCTGAGAAAACGTGTGTAAGTGTGCGAAAGCGTGCGTAAGCCTGCGAGAGCGTATGTAAGTGTACGCGAGAGCGTGTGTAAGCCTACGTGGGCGTGTGTAAGCGTGCGCGAGAACGTGTGTAAGCCGGTGTAAGCTTGCGCGAGAACGTGTGTATGTGTGCGCGAGAGCGTGTGTTA
The DNA here is from genome assembly GCA_029582155.1 of Panopea generosa. Lineage (NCBI taxonomy): Eukaryota > Metazoa > Mollusca > Bivalvia > Adapedonta > Hiatellidae > Panopea > Panopea generosa. Next base: position 3,145,977 of record CM055901.1, read on the forward strand.
GCCTGCAAGAACGCGTGTAAGCGTGCGAGAACGTGTGTAAACCTGCAATAATGTGTGTAAGCGTGGGTGAGAGCGTGTGTAAGTGTGCGAGAGCGTGTGTAAGCCTGCTAGAGTTTGTGTAACCTTGCAAGAGCGTGTGTAAGTGTGCGCGACAGCGTGTGTAAGCCTGTGATAGCGTGTGTAAACCTGGGATAGCGTATGTAAGCGTGGGCGAGCGCGTGTGTAAGTGTGCGAGTGTGTGCGTAAGCCTGAGAAAGCGTGTGTAAGTGTGCGAAAGCGTGCATAAGCCTGAGAAAACGTGTGTAAGTGTGCGAAAGCGTGCGTAAGCCTGCGAGAGCGTATGTAAGCGTGCGAGAGTGTGTTAAAGTGTGCAAGAGCGCGCGTAAATCAGCAAAAGCGCGTGTAAGCGTGCAAGAACGTGTATAAGCGTGCGAGAGCGTGTGTAAGCCTGCGTGAGCGTGGATCAGTGTGCAAGAGCGTGTGCGAGCCTGCTAGAGCGTGTTTAAGCGTGTGCGACAGCGTGTGTAAGCCTGTGATAGCGTGTGTAAGCTTGCGACAGTGTGTGTAAGCGTGGGCGAGAGCGTGTGTAAGTGTGCGAGAGCGTGCGTAAGCCTGAGAAAGCGTCTGTAAGTGTGCGAGAGAGTGCGTAAGCCTGCGAGAGCGTCTGTAAGTGTGCGAGAGCGTATGTAAGCGAGCGAGAGCGTGCGTAAGTGTGCGAGAGCGTGCAATAGCGTTGTAAGCGTGCGTAAAAGCGTGTGTAAGTGTGTGAGAGCGTGTGTAAGCCTGCGAGAGCGTGTGTAAGTGTGCGAGAGCGTGCATAAGACTGCGAGAGCGTGTAAGTGTACGAGAGCGTGCGTAAACCTGTGAGAGCTTGACAAAGCGTGCGCAAAAGCGTGTGTAAGTGTGCGAAACGTGTGTAAGCCTGTGAGAGCGTGTGTAAGCGTGCACAAAAGCGTGTGTAAATGTGCGAGAGCGTTTGTAAGCCTGTGAGAGCGTGTGTAAGCGTGGGCAAAAACGTGTGTAAGTGTGCAAGAGCGTGCGTAAGCCTGCGAGAGCGTGTGTAAGTGTACAAGAGCGTGCACAAGCCTGCGAGAGAGTGTGTAAGTGTGCGAGAGCGTGTGTAAGTGTACAAGAGCGTGTGCAAGCCTGCGAGAGCGTGTGTAAGTGTGCGAGAGCGTGTGTAAGTGTACAAGAGCGTGCGCAAGCCTGCGAGAGCGTGTGTAAGTGTGCGAGAGCGTGCGTAAGCCTGCGATAGCGTGTGTAAGCATGTGCGAGAGCGTGTGTCAGTGTGCGAGAGCGTGCGTAAGCCTGCGAGAGCGTGTGTAAGCGTGAGCAAAAGCGTGTGTAAGTGTGCGAGAGTATGTATAAGCATGCGAGAGCGTTTGCATGCCGTTTCTTTTATACTTTTAACACTTCTTTTACTTGTCACATTTTACAAGTAACTACTGCACTGTATCAATCATAATTATGCAGACTATGTTGTGTTTCAATGTTGTTCAAATCACCTATCTATGTGTCGACTTGCGGTAAATCAGCGGATAAACTACTGATGTGTAACCATAAAGATTATGGTGACTCGGTATTTGTCTGGTACTGGTACGAACTATGCAGTCATTTGTATGTGTGTTTTGAGTAGAATAAAATCAGAGTGGCAAAAGGATTTTGTTGTTTAAAATAAATTTATTTTTGGTTTGTTGTTTTTCTAGCAGGTCGCAGGGATCCAACTTATTTATATTAACCGCTTAAAGCGGAAAATAAATGAATCGGTAAAATCAGTTTTCTTATTTTCTTCAGTGCAGTAAACAGGAAATGTATTTTCACGTATTCAGTCAATACTGTATATGTCAATAATATACAGCTTGCAAATATGGCAATTAAGCTCATGTTTGAAATGAACTAAAATAGTTTACAAACGTTGATGCTTTGATTATGTTTAATATTTGAAACACTAATAAATTAATTTATATCGTGTTAATAATAGTAAAATGACCTTATTGTATCAAGAATCACGTGACAAATAATCGGTAAGTGCTATGTATATTTATTACCAAAATAATTATATCTTGGACGCTCTCCATCTCAAATGACATGATTTTGCAAGCTTCAACTAGAATTATTCTAAATGTTTGCAAGTTCATTTTCGTATCCCGCGAATCAAATCCGCTGCCTTTTCTGCTAACATGATAACAGGTGCGTTTGTGTTGCCACCTGTAATATTAGGAAATACAGACGTATCCACGACCCTTAAACCTTCAATTTCTTTCACACGCAGTTGTGTATCCACAACAGCAGTTGGATCATTATCAGCACCCATTTTGCACGTGCATGAATGATGATAAACAGTGACCGCCAGATGGCGTACATAGCACTCCCAATATTCATCTGACCGGAACTCGTGTTGCGAACAAAAAGACATTTTCGCTCTGTCCATATCAACCCCGAGCTCCTTCATAGTTGGTGTTTGGGCAAATTTCTCCCACATTCGTATACCTCCTATCAGTTGTTCTACATCTTGTTTATCAGAGAGATAGTTTGGATCTATTATCGGATTGTCAAAAGGATCTTTACTCCGTAGCTTAATTGTTCCTTTACTTTTTGGATGCGTTGGGAACAGAAAGAACGAAAATCCATGATCTGGTGAATTTTCTGTTAAATATTCTTTTGCAATTTTATCCTTATAGTTGAAAAAATTTTGGCTTAAAGGACTACTAAACAAAATGACTTGAATATCGGCATATGTGACTCCCCTCTTAGCTTCATCAAGATAGAAAAATGCACTTCCGTCGGACCCTGCTTTTGAAAATGGACCTTGTCCAAATAGGTGATACTTTAAAATGGTCCACCAACTCGTAATAACATCGTACGTTATACTGTATGGTTTGTTGATTGTTGAGGGCATACCAACCATTATATGATCTTGTAAATTTTCTCCGACAGGTAAATCTGCAATAACTGGAATACTCAACTTATTAAGATGCTCCCTTGGACCAACTCCTGACAACATCAACAACTGAGGTGAATTTATGGATCCTGCAGATAGAATTACTTCTTCTTTGGCCTTAGCATAATATTTCTTTCCGTTCTTAATATAAAACACACCATTCGCCCTTTTGTCCTTAATGGCAACTTGTGTAGCTAAACTATTTAATGATATGTGAAGATTTTTTCTCTCGCCTATTTTGCCTAAGAACTCTAGTCCTGTATTACTGCGGACGCCATTCCGGACTGTTATCTGGGCTGGACTGAACCCTTCCTGATCTCCTCCGTTGTAATCATTGACAGCGTATCCCATTTCCTGTCCCGCCTTCATGTAAAAACCAACCAGCGGAGTTCCACTTCCACTTGAAACAGCAAGAGGCCCACCTGAACTATGGTATTTGGACGACTTCAGTTCATCAATTTGGATATCTTCGGACTTTAAAAAATAAGGAAGAACATCATTGTAACTCCACCCTGTACAACCATTCACTGCCCATTCATCGTAATCATACGAACTGCCTCTGGCATACTGCATAGCGTTCATTGAACTAGAGCCACCCAAAACTCTACCACGTGGACAGTATGCTCTATTATCGTTCTGCCCCAGACTGGACTCTGTCTGTGGTTCCGTACTGTACGACCAGACATACTCGGTGTGTTGCAATAAAGGCCAGATTGCAGGAATATGAATATCAGGATATTTATCGTAGTGGTCCCCAGCTTCTAAAAGTAGTACTTTAGCGTTACTATCTTCAGTCAGTCTTGAAGCAAGAACGGAACCAGCAGAACCTCCTCCAACAATGACGTAATCGTATGAGTCATCAACGTCTTTAACAATGTTATGAATTTGATATTTAAACAGTCCAGTTCCTGTTATGTAAGTATACACTAGAGCCAGAGCGAGAATAACGAATGCATGAGTTGTTGCTGCCGCCATTTCTGCAAACAAACATATATATATCTCACAATAGAAAGGTGACAGTAAATACAAAAAATAACTGTTATATATTGTCTAATTCTTTGTATATTTGTATGACATTAATTTAGTGTGATAATTAAACACAAAATAGCTGGACGGATAATATTGATGGCTTTTGTATACTTATTAATACATAGATCTTCTACTATTTTTTTTAAAGAAGGTAACATTTTCAATACTTTGCATGCTATAACTAGTACCAAGACCTCATTGGTGAAATGACTGACTCGAACCCAAGACCTCACTGGTGAAATGATTGACTAAAACCCAAAACCTCAATGGTGAAATGATTGACTCGAACCTAAAACCACATTGGTGAAATGATTGACTCGAACCCAAAAACCCAAGACCTCATTGGTGAAATGATTGACTTGAACCCAAGACCTCATTGGTGAAATGATTGACTCGAACCAAAAACCACATTGGTGAAATAGTTGACTCGAACCCAAAACCTCATTGGTGTTATGACTGACTCGAACCGAAGACCTCATTGGTGAAATGATTGACTCTCACCGAAGACCTCGTTGGTGTTATGATTGACTCGACCCCAAGACCTCATTGGTGAAACGATTGACTCTAACCCAAGATCTCATTGGGAAATGATTGACTCGAACCCAAGATCTCATTGGTGAAATTATTGACTCGAACCCAAGACCTCATTGGCTTAATGATTTACTCGAACCGAAGACCTCATTGGTGAAATGATTTACTCAAACCAAAGATCTCATTGGTGAAATGATTGACTCGAACCCAAGACGTCATTGGTGAAATGATTGACTCTAACCAAAAACCATATTGGTGAAATAGTCGACTCAAACCCAAGACCTCATTGGTGCAATGATTGACTTGAACCGAAGACCTTATGGTGTTATGATTGACTCGAACCGAAGACCTCATTGGTGTTATGATTGGCTCGAACCCAAAACCTTATTGGTGAAATGATTGACTCAAACCAAAGACCTCAATGGTAAAATGATTGACTCAAACCCAAGACCTAATTGGTGAAATGATTTACTCGAACCGAAGACCTCATTGGTGAAATGATTGACTCGAACCCAAAAACTCATTGGTGAAATGATTGACTCGAACCAAAAACCACATTGGTGAAATAGTTGACTCGAACCCAAAACCTCATTGGTGTTATGACTGACTCGAACCGAAGACCTCATTGGTGAAATGATTGACTCTCACCGAAGACCTCATTAATGTTATGATTGACTCGAACCCAAGACCTCATTGGTGAATTGATTGACTCGAAACCAAGACCTCATTGGTGAAATGATTGACTTGAACCCACGAACCAAAGACCTCATTGGTGAAATGATTGACTCGAACCCAAAACCTCATTTGTGAAATGATTTACTCGAACCCAAGACCTCATTGGTGAATTGATTTACTCGAACCCAAAACCTCATTGGTGAAATGATTGACTCTCACCAAAAACCACATTGGTGAAATAATCGACTCGAACCCAAAACCTCATTGGTGTTATGACTGACTCAAACCGAAGACCTCATTGGTGAAATGATTGACTCCGCCGAAGACCTCATTGGTGAAAAGATTGACTCAAACCCAAGACCTCTTTGGTGTTATGATTGACTCGAAACAAGACCTCATTAGTGTTATGATTGACTCGAACCCAATACCTCATTGGTGAAATGATTGACTCGAACCGAAGACCTCATTGGTGAAATGATTAACTCAAACCCAAAACTTCATTTGGGAAATGATAGACTCGAACCCAAGACTTCATTGGTGACATGATTGACTCGAGCCGAAGACCTCATAGGTGAAATGATTGACTCGAGCCTAAGACCTCATTTGTATTATTATTGACTCAAACCCAAGAGCTCATTGGTGAAATGATTTACTCGAACCGAAGACCTCATTGGTGAAATGATTGACACGAACCCAAGACCTCATTGGTGAAATGATTGTCTTGAACCCAAGACCTCATTGGTGTTATGATTGACTCGAACCAAAGACCTCAATGGTGAAATGATTGACTTGAACCCAAGACCTCATTGGTGAAATGATTGACTCGAACCGAAGACCTCATTTGTGAAATGATTGTCTCGAAATCAAGACCTCATTGGTGTTATGATTGACTCGAACCAAAAACATCATTGGTGAAATGATTGACTTGAACCAATGACCTCATTTTTGAAATGATTGACTCGAACCCAATACCTCATTGGTGAAATGATTGTCTCGAACCCAAAACCTCATTGGTGAAATGATTGACTCGAACCCAAGACCTCATTGGTGTTATGATTGACTCGAACCCAATACCTCATTGGTGTTATGATTGACTCGAACCCAAGACCTCATTGGTGAAATGATTGTTTCGAACCCAAGACCTCATTGGTGTTATGATTGACTCGAACCCAATACCTCATTGGTGTTATGATTGACTCGAACCCAAGATCTCATTGGTGAAATGATTGTTTCGAACCCAAGACCTCATTGGTGTTATGATTGACTCGAACCCAATACCTCATTGGTGTTATGATTGACTCGAACCCAAGACCTCATTGGTGAAATGATTGAATCGAACCGAATACCTCATTGGTGAAATAATTGACTCCAACCGAAGACCTCCTTGGTGAAATGACTGACTCGAATACAAGACCTCTTTGGTGAAATGATTGACTCAAACCGAACACCTCATTGGCGAAATGATTGACTCGAACCAAAGACCTCATTGGTGTTATGATTGACTCGAACCAAAGACCTCATTGATGTTATGATTGACTCGAACCCAAGACCTCATTGGTGAAATGATTGACTCGAACCCAAGACCTCCTTGGTGAAATGATTGACTCGAACTGCAAACTTAATTGGTGAAATGATTGACTCTAACCGAAGACCTCATTGGTGTTATGATTTACTCAAACTCAAGACTTCATCAGTGAAATGATTGACTCGAACCCAAAAACCTCATTGGTGAAATGATTGACTCGAACCCAAGACCTCATTGGTGTTATGATTGACTCGAACCCAAGACCTCATTGGTGAAATGTCTCGAACTGAAGACCTCATTGGTGAAATGATTGACTCGAATCGAAGACCTCATTTGTGAAATGACTGACTCGAACCAAAGACCTCATTGGTGTTATGATTGAATCAAACCGAAGACCTCATTGATGAAATGATTGACTCGAACCGAAGACCTCATTGGTGTTATGATTGACTCCAACCCAAGACCTCATTGGTGAAATGATTGACTCGAACCCAAGACCTCATTGGCTTAATGATTTACTCGAACCGAAGACCTCATTGGTGAAATGATTTACTCAAACCAAAGATCTCATTGGTGAAATGATTGACTCGAACCCAAGACGTCATTGGTGAAATGATTGACTCTAACCAAAAACCATATTGGTGAAATAGTCGACTCAAACCCAAGACCTCATTGGTGCAATGATTGACTTGAACCGAAGACCTCATTGGTGTTATGATTGACTCGAACCGAAGACCTCATTGGTGTTATGATTGGCTCGAACCCAAAACCTTATTGGTGAAATGATTGACTCAAACCAAAGACCTCAATGGTAAAATGATTGACTCAAACCCAAGACCTAATTGGTGAAATGATTTACTCGAACCGAAGACCTCATTGGTGAAATGATTGACTCGAACCCAAAAACTCATTGGTGAAATGATTGACTCGAACCAAAAACCACATTGGTGAAATAGTTGACTCGAACCCAAAACCTCATTGGTGTTATGACTGACTCGAACCGAAGACCTCATTGGTGAAATGATTGACTCTCACCGAAGACCTCATTAATGTTATGATTGACTCGAACCCAAGACCTCATTGGTGAATTGATTGACTCGAACCCAAGACCTCATTGGTGAAATGATTGACTTGAACCCACGAACCAAAGACCTCATTGGTGAAATGATTGACTCGAACCCAAAACCTCATTTGTGAAATGATTTACTCGAACCCAAGACCTCATTGGTGAATTGATTTACTCGAACCCAAAACCTCATTGGTGAAATGATTGACTCTCACCAAAAACCACATTGGTGAAATAATCGACTCGAACCCAAAACCCCATTGGTGTTATGACTGACTCAAACCGAAGACCTCATTGGTGAAATGATTGACTCCGCCGAAGACCTCATTGGTGAAAAGATTGACTCGAACCCAAGACCTCTTTGGTGTTATGATTGACTCGAAACAAGACCTCATTAGTGTTATGATTGACTCGAACCCAAGACCTCATTGGTGAAATGATTAACTCAAACCCAAAACTTCATTTGGGAAATGATAGACTCGAAGCCAAGACCTCATTGGTGACATGATTGACTCGAGCCGAAGACCTCATAGGTGAAATGATTGACTCGAGCCTAAGACCTCATTTGTATTATTATTGACTCAAACCCAAGAGCTCATTGGTGAAATGATTTACTCGAACCGAAGACCTCATTGGTGAAATGATTGACACGAACCCAAGACCTCATTGGTGAAATGATTGTCTTGAACCCAAGACCTCATTGGTGTTATGATTGACTCGAACCAAAGACCTCAATGGTGAAATGATTGACTTGAACCCAAGACCTCATTGGTGAAATGATTGACTCGAACCGAAGACCTCATTTGTGAAATGATTGTCTCGAAATCAAGACCTCATTGGTGAAATGATTGACACGAACCCAAGACCTCATTGGTGAAATGATTGTCTTGAACCCAAGACCTCATTGGTGTTATGATTGACTCGAACCAAAAACATCATTGGTGAAATGATTGACTTGAACCAATGACCTCATTTTTGAAATGATTGACTCGAACCCAATACCTCATTGGTGAAATAATTGACTCGAAACGAAAACCTCATTGGTGAAATGATTGACTCGAACCCAAGACCTCATTGGTGAAATGATTGTCTCGAACCCAAAACCTCATTGGTGAAATGATTGTTTCGAACCCAAGACCTCATTGGTGTTATGATTGACTCGAACCCAATACCTCATTGGTGTTATGATTGACTCGAACCCAAGACCTCATTGGTGAAATGATTGAATCGAACCGAATACCTCATTGGTGAAATAATTGACTCCAACCGAAGACCTCCTTGGTGAAATGACTGACTCGAATACAAGACCTCTTTGGTGAAATGATTGACTCAAACCGAACACCTCATTGGCGAAATGATTGACTCGAACCAAAGACCTCATTGGTGTTATGATTGACTCGAACCAAAGACCTCATTGATGTTATGATTGACTCGAACCCAAGACCTCATTGGTGAAATGATTGACTCGAACCCAAGACCTCCTTGGTGAAATGATTGACTCGAACTGCAAACTTAATTGGTGAAATGATTGACTCTAACCGAAGACCTCATTGGTGTTATGATTTACTCAAACTCAAGACTTCATCAGTGAAATGATTGACTCGAACCCAAAAACCTCATTGGTGAAATGATTGACTCGAACCCAAGACCTCATTGGTGTTATGATTGACTCGAACCCAAGACCTCATTGGTGAAATGTCTCGAACTGAAGACCTCATTGGTGAAATGATTGACTCGAATCGAAGACCTCATTTGTGAAATGACTGACTCGAACCGAAGACCTCATTGGTGTTATGATTGAATCGAACCGAAGACCTCATTGGTGAAATGATTGACTCGAACCGAAGACCTCATTGGTGTTATGATTGACTCCAACCCAAGACCTCATTGGTGAAATGATTGACTCGAACCCAAAACCTCATTGGTTAAATGATTGACTCGAACCCAAGACCTCATTGGTGAAATGATTGACTTGAACCGAAGACCTCATTTGTGAAATTATTGATTCAAACCGAAGACCTCATTGGTGATATGATTGGCTCGAACCCAAGACCTCATTTATGAAATGATTGACTCGAAACCAAAACCACATTGTCGAAATGATTGACTCAAACCCAAAACTATATTGGCGAAATGATTGACTCGAGCCGAAGACGTCAGTGGTGAAATATTTGACTCAAACCCAAAACCTCATCGGTGAAATGATTGAATCTAACCCAAAACCACAATGGGGAAATGATTGACTCGAACCCAAAACCTCATTGGTGAAATGTAAGCGCTCCTGAAAGAGCGCACTAGACCATGTGTCTACTGAATACCCGACTATCGGTGGTAAACGTTACTCGATGCATAACAATAAGTAATGTTTTCCCATAAACACGAAGCGGAGTTTGCAGCAAGTTTCCTGAGGAGATTATGATCAATTTTGATCAACCTTGGTATGGAATCTACTGTAACATATGTACATTACTTAGCAAAATGTGATAATAACAAATCAATGTATATTAACGCCTTAGTATCGTGTCAAAATATAAGCTTCTAAAAGTACCACATAACTTTTATTAATCAAATTTTAATCTTCTTTACGACAACATGAAACTGAATAAACTTGCACTCAATTTGAGTTGTCAACATCATATTGCTTTAATGTAATCAATACATTTAGCAGATACATTATTATCATCCAATGTATGGAGATGATAACGATGTGTAGCCGAAAGTATTCGTCCAATAATAAAGGAAATATTTTGTATTTTTATTAAACTGTACCTGACTATGCCAACAGCTGTTTAAACGGAAAATTTTAACAGAAACAAGAAATTATGGTTTATGTGTATGAGTCCACAATTACCACGCTTAAGTTTTAAGTTGTAACAAGATTTCGCCACATCCACAGTATTACGCCAAGCAATGTTAAGACAGCGGTTAGTATGGTTATCACTTTTGACTAATGCAGTAATAAAATAGTGACCTAACGTGATACAAACTAAATGTGATAGGAAAGAGGTGTAGATTTTTATAGGTACATAAATCCACCACATCGGTAACAACATAAAACATCCAAATATTCATCCGTCCTAGAATTAAACTCATAATTTACTTTGAAGCTAAATTTTAATTTATATAGATACACAAGAGGAATATAACCTTTAAACTTAATACCTCGTACAAAACGATAGTCGTTAACATAATCACGTGCATCTATACGCTACAAAACTGCAGCAATGGCTAATTGCAAAGGTTTACGCATTGTATGGTGAGAGATGCAGTTTTACATGAAACTAACACGAGTAACACATTTATTTATTTATTGAAATACCTTCTTAATACATATATTTGTTCTACATTTAGCTCATTAAACACACGAAACGGTCGTTTTTGGTTTTAATTTCAGTCAATTTTACTCTTCCAGATTATAGAATATATATTTATTTTATCACTGAAAAACTTTGCAAAATTTGAAAAAAATAAATATAAAGCACATTATAAGTACATAGTTAAGAACGGGTTTTCTTTACAAATTAAAAATCGTCTCTTTTCGATAAACCCCATTTGTAGAAAACGGGAAGTTACGGAGCCTATTCGGAAACGCACCGGTCGGTAATATAATTATGATCAATTCACTTCAGAGAAAAACATAGTATTGGGAACTGTAGGGAATGCGGTTAGAAATTAGATAACAGATTGCGGTTAGTTAGTTTTTAAGAATATCCCTTTTATTCCCCTCAGTGTATTAATGAATTGGAACCCAAGAACTAATTTATTGCACGTGAGTGACGAATCATTCATGTAAAATTAAAATTAAATTACTTTTTTAATAACTGTACTAAACAAACAACCCTTGGTAGCTTCTCAAAAAGTAACGTAATAGCTCGTGATACACGCGTATATGCGATGATAGATCCTGAACAAGAGTTACCAGATCAAACTAGTATTCGGTACTCATAGTTTCTCAGTGCCTATAAATAATAGAATGCTTACTACGGTCGATACAGATTTATTGCAGACATCAATATCTATTTATTTAAAACAAAAATAAAAAGCCAATAACTAGGATAGTGTTAGTCAAGCCAATACTTTTCTTATATTGTTCATCTTATCTAACGGGGCACACTACCACTGCAGTTATCTCATTTGAAAAATAAACTGGTACGTAACCTAAATATATAACACTTCATTATGCCTCAACTGTGTAATAAAATAATCTTCAGAGAGCAAAGTTGTCTTATTTTCTACCATTGTAATGTTATGATGTAAAGTGATGTCTCTCTGTTTTCTAGATCTTCTGCGCCGAATCTGAGAATCTTGATAATGTGCGCATCAAAATACATGTATAAATTTGTGTACTTCCGAACATTGGCGAGGTACTGTCGGAAAGCAAGCTAGTCATTACGGAATTACAAAAAATGAAAATAAAAGTTAAAAGCTCGGTCCGACCGTTTAAGAAATAAACCTTTCGATCGAAGTTATTTATTTTTCTCGCTTTTTAAAAAACAGTCACCAAAAGGTCTACAGGAATGATTTAAGTAATATTATCAACACATATACTTGCAATCATTTTTGTTAACATAAAAAATTGTGCATTTCGGGAGTTTGATGAGGCTATGATAAATATAAATGTATATATACTACCTTACAACATTCACAAATCTGCGCTATGTATCCACCGTATCTTACACACAAATGCAAGATTGACACATGCAATCTATTAACTCATAGGTTTTATTCAGTGATGATTAGCATTCGACAGAGAACACTATCCTGTGTCTACACATTCAAACATGTTTATACAGTACATATTTTAAATATACTCAACAGGACGAAACATAATAATGAAAGAGGCATGTCCTAGTTTACTGATAAAGAAATTAAAGTATTAAATATGTAATCAAATTAAAAATGTTTCATGAAAAGAAATGGACGCTGTCTCTGGCTGTTGACCATCACCGTATATGCCCTCTTCAGGACATATGTTGAAATACCATATGTTTATCTATACATATGATAACCTATCGCGTACCATTGACTCCTATCGTGACATACTTTTGTATATACGGGGTCACGTATGTTTAAAGATTCACCCATTGACCTACAAACAAGTGAAACACTTTTTTTTTCTGGCGATGAATATTTATATCTAATATTTCCATGCTATGTTGTTAGACTTATATATTATGCTGTTCGTTGCGTAGATCAATTTTGAGTGCTACGCTTTATTTTGTTTTGGGCTTATTTTCATTGTGTTCATTGCAAACCTAGCACACAACAACATCTAGCTGCAACAAAGCATGCCCACACTAGATTGTACAAACGGTTGCAACTGTCCCCGCCAGGTACCGCCACATGGCATTAGTAGGAATACACTGGATGACATATTTAACTATAGTGGAAGGATGATAAATGATCACTTAAGATGGTGTTTGAATACTGTTAAAAAATCAAATATTTAACTTTAAAGGAATTATAAACATTTACTATTGTACGTTACACACGTATTGTTCTTATGACGCGTTGTCTTTTCCCCCACTGAAATATGTACCAAAATGCACCGTTTAATTTGACCCCCTCCCCATCAACACATCAAGCATAATTCAAAGATTAACAGTAATATCCATTTCAAAGATAGTCTAAAACATCTAATATGTGTGTCATGTGTACTTCGGAAGTCTTTTACTTGTGATAGCTGAAACTTGGGCCTAAAAGTACTGAATTCGTAATATTTAATGTAACTCACAGGTAAGCGTTCAGAGATTTAATAGCTCGTGGATAATCATGAGACCCTGACAAATCTGTTGAATATAACACATGTTAAAAACATAATCCTTATCAGATAGTCTCCTTCATTCACGTTATGACAAAAGAAAATAGACGTGTTATTGGCCGCTATAAGGAAATGAAAATCACCAACTGTGTATCAGGATTAAATATAATTACTACTAAATTAATAACTTTATTTTAGTGAAACATACACAAATCGACAGCTGAACTATTCCCTGATCGAGTGATGTTATTCATAGAAACTGGCGTAACTACGGAGAATTAAACATTTACCCACAGGCATTCCTTTACAAAAAACAAACAAACAAAAAAAACGGCGAAAAATACCCACAACCATTTCATACAGTATTGTAATAACTATTGAAATCGCTGATGGAACAACATGAATAATAAACTTATAATAAGATAATCAAAGTATAAAAATAAAAGAAAGTAGCGTAATTAACTTAAGTAAAATTAAACATTAAATATTGAATAACAGATATAAAAACATGATGGACAACATATCATGTATGTTAATTAAAAAATAGGCTTCATCTTTAATAGGACCCTCGGTAAAAAAATGTTCACATGGACAAAAGCCCCTTTTGTCGATTTTAGGAGGTGGATAAAAGCCCCTTGGTGGATTTTAGAAGTTGGACAAAATTCCCTTGGTGAGTATAAGAAGGTGAAATAATAGTATTTTCAACTTTTTACTCAATTTTAATCCATTATGTAACACTATGTGACACCATGGGAAATTAGCGGGGGTTGGTCACATTTTAATAATGCGGTGTACTAATAAAATATTGCAAGGCTGACGGACACTTTTTAATAAATACTATAAATGAATAAATGTTAAGTACGTAAATTACACACGACAAGCACCATCGGCATGAGAATGAGAACCACGCGTTTGGTACCTAAATTACATTGGTCAAGCACCAACTGCATCATAAGCATTGGGGAAAGTTGGATCATCGCTTGTTTTATAGTCAATTATAACCCAAATTAAATTTTCAAAAAAGATCTGAAACTATTAAACAGCATTTTATTCAAACAAATCTTACACAAAACATTTTAAGATTGAGATCAGTGCGTTACATTCTAACATATACCTGTAGTAAATTTTATTTTATCCACGAAATTGTAAGACACTTTACAGCAGATAAATATGGTTCATTCGTGTTCGCTCCTTAGCTCCCACGTTACTGGAATGAATGAATGGTGTTTTACGGCACGTCGACACATAAAGCTAGGCACAATTGTTCTAATAAGACTTTTTTTTTTACAAATATCCGAACTATTATGGTATGTAATTACTGTGTTAGTTTGGGACAAATATCGAATTAAACATGTTGGTGTAAAGTCCACACAAAATGAAAAAAAGCTCTCTCTTATGTATATAAAATAAGAATTATAATTCAGACATTTATTATTCGATTTGGCCAGTTCTAGAACTCGTCTGAGATACTATGGTTGTATAACTACTGTATATGTTTGGTTTAAGGGTGCACATAATGTCAGATAATACTTTGAATACCAATATAATATTAATACAAGGCCAATAGACCGTTCGGTCAGCGCAAGTATTTGTCCGAGATCAGCGCCAGTTTAGTAAATATCCAGTGAAAAATACGGTTGCTAGAGCTGCACAAAAGGTCAGATAGGGCAATATATGACAATTCAAGGGCCGTAAACTATACATAAATGATTTAATTGGCCAGTTCAAGAATGTGTATGAGATATAATCATTATCAAATAAATATTGTGCAGCTTTGGTGAAGATCAATTGAAAACTACGGTTGCTAAAGTATACATTCTTATGTAATTATTGACAATTCAAGGGCTATAACTCTATAAAAATATTATCTGATTTCTCTTGTTAAAAATGCAAACACGTTACTTGTCGTCTTGGTGACGTCTCTGTGGTTCATCAGACATACAAATATAATTTGGTGTTCTTAGATCGGACAGTTTTTAAGACAAAAACTAATGTGTTTAATGCTATATTCTAACTATGATTTTTTTCGATAATGAAATAGTGATCGGCCTGCATAATTGACATATCCTAAGTTAAAACAACATAACTATACCTTTTTCATATACTTATAATCATTTTATTTTGTAAATAAATCCATTGGTCATCCAGAAACTGACGATCTGAAGATAATATAGTGTGTTTTTTTCGGTAGAGTTAAGTTAGATTGATATTCGTCTTTGATATTCGATATTCATCATGAGTCTAACACTAACGCTTACCCTAATTTTAGCCCTAACTGTAACCTCCAACTTGAAGAGTTTCTCCTTTAAATATCAAAACTGCTTGTTTTTTCCGTTTTACATTTACAACTACTAATAAAAACCGTAAAATTGCTATAATAAAAGCACGATCTCTTTTGAAATATGCCATTATATGAACATCTTCCATCTTCCATCTGTCCTTCAGAATGTTTTAAAGAAAATGAATTCACTATTGGTCGCTTAAACTGGATAGTTGTGTCACCATAATCTAGATTTCTGTAGATTAACATGCGCTGAGAACATGCATATACATGTATATATGGGCTTACGATTGAAATACATCTACAATGTTTTAGTTTATTACATGAATATGAAAAAAAAATAAGTGGAGTATATTTACTGAGTTGAAATACTGTTACAACATGCCTCCTCCGCTTGCCTCGACCACAAATTATCTGTGACATTAGATTTAACAAAATATATATCATCTTGCAGATATGCAGATTTAATTCATGTAGACTAAAATTAAAGATATCTGTATTCCATATAATTGATACTAAATGCTTGTACAGCTAAAACGGTGAAAACCCTATTGACGAAACGAAAACTATTTTTTCTTAATATATATCGTTAGCATTCTTCATCTGCCACCATTCCAATATTTGCTGATCACTTCAAATGATGGTGCCTATCTATTCTTCGTCAAATGGATTAAAAAGGGCTATTACTATATATCAGTAACTGTCCTTGTTCCTACTTACCCCGTGTTTCACTTTACGCGGTCTACCCTGCCTCAGTGTAACCCAAACATTTTTAAAATGAAACTGTACTACAACATTCGGATAGAAGGCGTCATGCGGACAAAAGGCGTCATTTTTTCTACATTTTCTGCAGATAAAAGGCGTCATGCGGATTTAAGTCGACGTTTTTCTAAATTTTCTGCGGATAAAAGTCGTCATGCGGACAAAAGTCGACGTTTTTCTATTTTTGCTGCGGATAAAAAGCGTTGCGGACAAAAAGCGTCAAGCGGACAAAAACGCCTGCAGATACGTCCAACTACACTCCTCAAGTTTGACTGCAGTAATTGAAGCAATTGTCTGCCGGTTTTTACCTACAAACTATCTACAGTTACGACACATCAGCCATTCCAAGAGAACGGTTGTGTGTATTTATGAAATACACGAGTGTTATATCTTATAAGTTGTGAATGGAACAGAATTGCGATTAAAAAGAAAGGTACGTGCTTAATAGTTGTACATTTGCAAATGAAACTTTCGTATTGATACACTTTATCTGAATCTGAATCATTTTAAAGTCATATTTCATGCTGTTTGGCTCCGTGTCCGAGTGGTCTAAGGCGCAGTCTAAAGATCAATTACGTCTCATGGCTAAGGTTAGAGTTCCGCTCGCTCCAAAAACTTTATGTGAGAAAGTTTTCTAGTTACTTTTGGGACAGCGGTTTTACTCTGAGTCATTCTGATGTCTTCCTCTACCAAAAAAACAAAACAGAAAATAAAACAATACAATATATGCTGTATATTACATGAAATGTGTTGAAAATGGCGTTAAACACCATTCATACTATTTGTAAAAAAATGGTTTGCTTTTTGATACGCATACCAAATAAAATCGAAAGTTTCCTGTTATATAAAAATATATCAACTGTTCAAAGTACTACTATACTTTAAGACATTTCTCCGTACACCATCTGTACAAAGTACTATACTTTAAGACATGCCTTCATACACCATCTGTTTAAAGTACTTTACATTAAGGCATGCCTTCATTTATCATCTTTTCAAAGTGCTATACAGTAAGACATGCTTTAATACACCATCTATACAAAGTACTTTACGTTAAGACATGCCTTAATACACCATTTGTACAAAGTACTATACGTTAAGACATGCCTTCATACACTGTCTGTACAAAGTACTACTATACTTTAAGACATGCCTTCATACACTGTCTGTACAACGTACAATACTGTTAAAAATACTATACATTAAAGCATGCCTTCATTTATAATATTTTCAAAGTGCTATACATTAAGACATGCCTTCATACACCATCTGTACAAAGTACGTTAAGACATGCCTTCATACACCATATGTTCAAAGAACTATACGTTAAGGCATGTATCAATACATCAGTTGTTCAAAGTACTACACGTTAGAGCATGCCTTCATACACAATCTGTTCAAAGTACTATACATTAAAGCATGCTTTTATACACTTTCTGTTCAAAGTACTATACGTTAAGACATGCCTTCATACACTGTCTGTACAAAGTACTATACGTTAAGACATGCTTTCATACACTGTCTTTACAAAGTACTATACGTTAAGACATGCCTTCATACACCATTTGTTCAAAGTACTATACGTTAAGACATGTCTAAATACACCAACTGTACAAAGTGCTATACGTTAAGACATGCATTCATACACCATCTGTTCAAAGTACTATACGTTAAGATATGCCTTCATACACCATCAGTACAAAATACTATACGTTAAGACATGTCTTAATACACCAAATGTACAAAGTGCTATACGTTAAGACATGCCTTCATACACCATCTGTACAAAGTACGTTACGTTAAGACATGTCTTAATACATCAACTGTTCAAAGTACTATATGTTAAGACATGTCTTTATCGGCAACTGTACAAAGTACTATACGTTAAGACATGTCTTAATACACCAACTGTACAAAGTGCTATACGTTAAGACATGCCTTCATACACTGTCTGTACAAAGAACTATACGTTAAGACATGCCTTCATACATCATCTGTACAAAGTACTTTACGTTAAGACATGCCTTCATACACTGTCTGTACATAATACTATACGTTAAGACATGCCTTCATACACCATTTGTTCAAAGTGCTATACGTTAAGACATGTCTTAATACATCAACTGTACAAAGTGCTATACGTTAAGACATGTCTTAAAACATCAACTGTACTAAGTACTATACGTCAAGGCCTTTCTAGAACTTAATTAAGACAAAGGTTAAATCTTTAACATTAAAATTCACGCAGTTATTAAATTTCTATAAAAAGTTATTTGAAATTAAACGTGCGAGTTGTTGGTGTTAATGTGTACGATCTGACATATATGTGGTAACAATCCGCACGTGTAATTGTTCTGTATTCTTGGACAAAATAATAAATTAGGAATCTTGTGTATGGCGATACCATTACACGCAAATGTACAGCAATACAACCAGAACTATGACAGCACCTTAACCTTACTTATATGTACACATACTTAATATAACAATATTTGTTGGAGAATAACATCAATGGACATATTTACTGCAGTAAACGTTGAACGTGTGCTTAAAGCATTTACTCATTCGACGCATTGTATAACATAATTATAAAACCTGTAAATGACATTAAGTTTATAACTGGCATTTGTTCATGATGAATGACATGTCTCAAGAATTAACATGCTTACATTCACTTTAAACATGCAGTTGTATTAAGGTTTTGCAGAATACGAAAATGTTTAGCAAACAACACATCGCGTTGAGTACATATGGACCGAAGCGATAAAACATTCTTTGCGTCTTATTATATCTGAAATCGGATTCTTGCAGCATATTAGGAGTATATCTGAGAAATGTTTCTTGTATTATAGTATATATAAACAATTTGCATTTTGAAAATACATGTACGTGTTTGTTTATACTATGTATTTCTATCAATATATGATAGAGAGAATCATACGTCTAACAAAACACTTTTCAGGAGCACCGGATCCGCGAAGGATACATAAATGGTAGAAATAGTGAATACAGTAGAGAGAATAACCAATTTACAGCGCTAAAACTTATAATGAGATAGGATATATTGTTTTAAGTTTTATCACTGTAAAATGGAAATTCTCTCTACTGTATTCTAACAATATATATATATATAAAGATAAGTATTTGTGAATAACCAGACATCAATGTACAGAACAGACTAGGGCGAGTGCGCCTGGCTACAATGCAAACTATAGATACAATATCAACGCCTCTGCCAAACCAATACATTTGCTGTCAACCATGACTTATATACTATGGATTTATATGCAAAACATCTGGACTGGACGGACAATTTACATACATGAACTGATAGCTTTATATGCGAGGATCCAGTTAAATATTCATGATTATTCACATGCTATATAAAGGACAGATTTTGAAACCCGTTGGATCATGAAGATACAGTGCATTTATATGTTTTTTATTTCATAAAGAGAGATAATTCAATTCACAACAACGGAATTCCCTTTTTTGGGATCTTTTCATGCGCTCATTTGCAACAAATGATATATATGTGGAGATAATTATTTGAGAATATCCAGACATACATGGACAGAGCAGACTACGGCGAGTGCACCTAGCTACAATGCAAACCATGGATACAATATCAAGGCCTCTACCAAACCCATAAAGTTGGTGTCAACCATGACTGATATACTATGGATTTACATGCAACACATCTGGACTGGACGGACAATATACATACATGAACTGATAGCTTTGTATGAGAAGGATCCAGTTAAGGATTCATGATTACTCACATGCTATTTAGAATCCCATTGGATCATGGATATATATATATAGTATATGATGGACAAACTTACTTACCTGAAGCTTAAAGCTTAAGGTCACGGTCATTGTGTATGATAGATTAACTAGTGTTGATGTATATGTTTACCACAGCGCATAAATAGGATAATTATATTTGGTTTAACAATATTTTGTTTCGAATATCTTACAATATTACATATTTACAAACAATTGTGCCAAAGGATTGGAATGAAAGTCAAGCTTATAGACCTAAATACAATGCAATTACACAAATTATGATGCGAATGTGGACACCTAGTGAAGTAGATAAGATAACAACACTAAAATTACAATAAAGGTCAAGATATATTATAATAGAAATAGAAGTTTATTTGGTAGCGGATATTTATTAGCCAATAGCAATGTTGGGAAGTCCGCTTTTGAGCACGTTGATTGGTCAATTGTTTCAACTTAAAGTTTGATGACGTCACATTTTAGAAAACGTTCAACTACTATGAATTGTGGGATAGGCATAGAAATCCCTGCTTTTACATTGTTGGTTAATAGACCTGATTCGAGATATATCAGGTTCATGGACAGACTATGACATTTTCTATAACTATTACACGCATCATATTACACTGGCACAGAATCGGAAGAGTCTGTTTTAACACATACTATTGTATAACAGCCTCGTTAGATTTCAATTGTAACACAATACCTGGGTCGGATTTCACTAAACAGTTCAAGCTGAGATTCAAAATTCTCATTTTCTCTAAACCATTACTAGAACTCAAAACACATCTTAACTTATGAGTAAAGGATAACATGCAAAAATGATCAATGTAAATAAAGTTTAAAAAATTGAGTTTAATATAATAATTAATAACGAAAAATCTCAAATTGAGATGTTTAGTGAAACCGGGGCCATTTTCTCTGTGCTCGCTGTAAGATTTGGTTTTATGTACGCATTAAGTAAAAATACTAAAGACACAATTAAATCTGCTAATGACAATATTACAATGACGATCGGTAATGATAATATGTAAATTCAGTATTTTAACCCCCCTGGGCTATAATACAAAATGTGTAAATCATGTGTGTAACACGATGTTATTTGAAGGTTCATAATATCTTAATGCTATATAAATTTGATTTTAATTTACTAGTAATGACTTCCTATAATATATGTCCAACATTATTTTGGGAGTTTGATATCATTAAATTTGAAATAACAGTGAATAATATCAGCAACGTCGAATTCCTTTACTGCTATGAATAGTATATTACTTCCATTTAACAAGAATTGCGGTAATCGCCTGATATCTAATTATATATTATGATAAAATATTGAAAAAAACTAGTATGAAAGGTAACTACCTCAGAATATTTAAACAGTTTTTCCAAACTCGAATAAAAACATCATATTTCTACATTGTATGAGATATACAATAACTAATATACATGGAAACAATTAATTCCCGGGCATGGTCCCTCCCCCGATTTATTTCAGTTAGACTGTCGTAGATGCGTTTTTGGTGTGTTTTTAGGAACCTGACTATCATTGATATTAACAATGAATTCACTGTTTTATTACCAAATAAATTGATAAAATGATGTGAAATATCAGGATCAAATAATTATTCAATGATTTTTGTTTCAAATTCATAGTTTACATCCCTACCCTCCCGGCGGTCCGATTTTTATTACATTTTTGGCTGTTGAATTGTTTCTAAAATTTAGGAAAAAGTGTATGCATGTGCCTACAGTGCCTGTAGGAAGCCACGCCACTGATAAATGTCGTATGTGTGCGTGTAGCATTATATAACACATTTATAAACCTGTAAATGACATATATTTAACACATTTCAGTATTCGTTACACATGATGTCTGATATTCTAAGCAGCATTTATATGTATACTCGTATAAGATATGTAGTTGTTACTTCATTTTGTGTCGTTCACCTATCACAGTTAAATTGTAACATGATCGGTGTGTCATAATTTTACCATATTCGTAATATTAATACGTTTTATACCATTACTGGAGAAATGTATTTTCTTTTTTCAAATGGTTTTACCTGACTTGTGAAAACTTTTTGTATTATGTACATGTTTAAATATCGTTCAGCAAGCACATCATGGTTTGTAAATAATCCGTACGAAATGCAGCGTGAAAATGTACCAATTTCTTTTTTTCAGGAAAGATATGGCAACACTATGGCAGCAAGCGTTCTTTGTTCTAATGCTGACTTTAGTATACACTTACATGACAAGAACGGGGCTGTTCAAACATCAACGGGTAAATATTGCTGAAACCATTGATGACGTTTACGACTACGTTATTGTTGGTGGTGGATCGGCTGGTTCTGTCGTGACTTCACGATTATCTGAAGATGGAGACACGAAAATTTTACTTTTGGAAGCTGGTGACCATTACGATCGTTATCCCCTGATCAGCGTCCCAATATATTGGCCTGATCTTGAAAAAACTGATTATGATTGGACGTATTTCACAGAGCCGCAAACACATTCTTGTCTTGGACTGAAGGACGAAATGTCATTTTGGCCGCGTGGTAAAGTTTTAGGTGGTTCTAGCTGCTTAAACGCAATGCAGTATACTAGAGGTAGTCCGTATGAATATGATGAATGGGCAGCAAATGGTTGCACAGGGTGGAGTTACAAAGACGTGCTCCCTTACTTTCTCAAGTCCGAAGATATACAAATTGAAAAATTGAAGTCGTCAAAATACCACAGTTCAGGAGGACCTCTTGCTGTATCAGCGGGACAGGTGACGCCATTGGCTGATCTTTACATGAAGGCGGGACAAGAGATGGGATACAACATCAGTGATTACAATGGTGAAGATCAAGAGGGATTCAGTCCTATCCAAGTAACCGTCCGAAATGGTGTCCGAAGTAGTACTGGACTAGAGTTTTTGGGGAAAACCGAAAAAAGGGAAAATCTCCATATAGGACTAAATAGTGTAGTAACAAAAGTAGACATTAAAAGCAATGTGGCAGTTGGTGTATTCTTTGTAAGAAACGGAAGAAAATATTATGTCAAAGCTAGGAAAGAAGTCATTCTTTCGGCTGGTGCCATAAATTCACCACAGCTTCTAATGCTGTCTGGTATTGGTCCTAAAGAACATTTAGACGAGTTAAGAATACCAGTCATTAAAGACCTACCCGTAGGAGAAAATTTACAAGATCACCAGATGGTGTTCATGTTCAGTAAAATCAACAAGCCGTATAGCATAACAGAAGACGTTCTTAATAGCTGGTGGACGTGTCTTAAGTATTATGTTAGTGGTGGCGGTGCAAGATCAATTGCAGGTTCAGACGGATCGGCATTTTTCTATCTAGATGACAATAAGAGAGGAAAAACATATGCAGATATTCAAACTATGTTGTTTAGTAGTTTTATAAACAAGAACTGGTTTAATTTCAAAGAAAGCGTGGCGAAAGAATATTTGGCAGAAACACCTTTCACTCACGGATTTAATTATATTGTTAGTGTGACCCATCCAAAGAGTAAAGGAACGATCCGACTTCGAAGCACAGATCCATTTGACTACCCAATACTGGATCCCAAGTATCTTACTGACAAACGGGACGTGGAACAATTTATAGGAGGCATAAGGCTTTGGGAGAAATTTGCTCAAACACCGACTATGAAAGAATTAGGGGTTGATATAGATCAAATGAAAATGTCATTCTGTTCACAACACGAGTTCCGATCAGATGAATATTGGGAGTGTTTTGTGCGTCATCTTGCAGTAACCGTGTATCACCATTCATGCACGTGTAAAATGGGTGCCGATACTGATCCTACTGCAGTCGTAGACACGAAACTTCGAGTAAAGGGAATTAAAGGATTGAGAGTGGTAGATGCGTCTGTATTTCCTAATGTAACGTCTGGGAACACAAACGCACCTGCTATAATGATAGCAGAAAAGGCAGCAGATTTGATCCGTGGGAAGGATACTGTCCAACAGTTTCGACAGAAAGTATAATCGTAAAAGAAAACAAATCTTTTGGTAGAAGAATAATTTTTTATTTACTTATGAGACAAACTAAAACGATTATAAATATTTTGATTTTGTTATCATGATAAACCATGTGAAATCGCCGTGAAAAAAGCAAGTTCCATGGGCTGGTACTTTATTCAGAGATGATCTATCAAATGTACCACCTAATATCGCTTATTCTGTATTTCGTAATGACGCACAAAATGCACATTAACCCTGAATGGTGATATTTTAAGCGAACGATCAGTAATTAAAACAGAACTAATACATTACATTTTCAACATTTCTTTGTAATAGTGTTTAGTTTGTGGTTCGACTTTATATGGAAATACAATTGTGTTTATAAACCTGAACTCAACAAATCGAACATCTCGTAATTAATCTGAATGACTTATTGCGTGGTATGTTATAACATTGTATATATTATACAGTGTAAAACTAAAATATATGAAAACAATCAATTAAATATCAAACTATGGTAAACTTACTCGTATGAGGTTATATTTAATATAACCACCCCTTTCAAATTCATTTGATAAGTATATACTAATGTACATAATTGTCCTCAATTGCCGAGAACAAAGTTGACGTTGTTTGTGTGCTTGTAGCATTGTAAAACACAATTATAAACCTGTTAATGGCATTGCAGCATTAATATATGTCAGTATTCGTTACATATGATGTTTGATATTTTCAGAATTCTTATTTTTTTACATTCATATAAAATATGAAGCTGTATAAACATGCTTTCAGAATGGATTGAAACAAAGCGAAACAATGTATTCCCATCTTTTGCTTTTCAGATAGTCCTTTGACAGCTTAACGGTGTGAAATATTGCACCTTTACTATGAACTTATTCTTAAGCATCAATTACAATTTCTTTTCAATTAATGAGAGAGATTTCTTCATTTTTGATATCCGCTTATAACAGTTCTATTGTAAAAAGATCATTATGTCATAATTTTACCAAATTCGTTATATTTACACGTTTTATATAAATATTGGAGAAAGCATTTTCGTAAGTGTAAAAACAACTATTTTTTTTTCAGAAAATAAGCTGATATACTCTATCGGTTAATACGTTCCGGTTTAACAAGGAATGTATATTTGTGTACTTAATTTGATTAAAAATGCGAGATGTGATATTATGACGATGACAATGTTGAATAACGCAACACTTTATCGTAACATATTGAATCTAAATGTACTTGTTGCATCAAATCATATCTAAGATCAGCTTCCAGCATCATATTATCAAATTAAATCTGACAACTGCTCCATTTATATTAATAAACATTCTTCATATAATACTTTATCTGACAATTGCTCTTGGTTTCATATATTTTTGCATGTTATTATACCTAAAACTGTTCCTTGCAACATAGTATATATTGTATTTGAAATAAATTGTTCAATTCATTTGCCTTAATTTTGTTTGAGAAATGTTCTATTCAACATATTACTTCTGAAATATGTTCATTAAATGATATTACATATAAGAACTATTCAATTTATCATATTACTTCGGATATATGCTCATTACATAATATAACATATAAGAACTACTCCTTTGACCATATTACTTCGATAATATGCTCATTACATTATAAAACTTATACGAACTATGTCATTCATTTTATTACAACGAATATATGCTCATAACATAATATAACATATAAGAACTATTCCTTTGACCATATTACTTCGATAATATGCTCATTACATTATATAACTTATACGAACTATGTCATTCGTCGTATAACAACGAATATATGCTCATAACATAATATAACATATAAGAACTATTCCAATTATCATATAACTTCGAAAATATGCTCATAACATAATATAACATATTAGAACTATTCCATTCATCATATTACTTCGAAAATATGCTCATTACATAATATTACATATAAAAACTATTATCTCTGTCTCATTACAACGAATATAATTATGCTCATTACATGTTATAACATATAAGAACTATTCGATTTATCACATTACAACGAATATATGCTCATAACATACTGTTACATATAAGAACTATTCCATTCATCACATTATATCGAAAATATGTTCATTATATAATATAACATGTAAGAGCTATTCTAGTCATCATATTACTATATACAACTGTTTTTTTTCAGTATATTAACACATATCAAATCCTAGAAATTGCATCTAATTATAATTTAAATCTGCTCTATGCGTAATATTATATCATGAAATGCTCCTTGTAATATGTTACGTCATATCTTAACATTTCTCCTGGCATTGTAATAATCTGGAATGGGTCATAGCATCACATTAGAACAGGAAACTGCTTATTGCACCATATCATATAATAAAACTGATCAATGCATCATATTGCAGCGTTACTTACTATATCATTTAGCTGCTAGTTCAATCATATGGTCTGAAACAAAATGCTACTTGTATCAGATTATATTGGGAAATATTTATTACGTCGTATTGTAACAAAAAATCTTATTCCCTAAATACAAATTCCTTTGTTGTGAAAACGCACATGGCACGATTAAAACACCATTAAGACAGTCGAATGCATAACATGTCTGTATAAAGGATTCCTGCTTTAATATATAACATGTTTGGTTTTACTTTTGTGACAACCCATTTTCTTGTAGGCCTTGCTTGTCACCCTACTAATGGTTAAGAAATGCATCTTAAAATTAAAAAGAGTACAGTGTATGACAATGTTGTATCCATTTCTTATTTCTTTCAGGAACAGATATGGCAACACTATGGCAGCAAGCAGTCTTTGTTCTAATGCTGACTCTAGTAGACACTTACATGACAAGAACGGGGCTGTTCAAACAACAACGGGTAAACATTGCTGAAACCATTGATGACGTTTACGACTACGTCATTGTTGGTGGGGGGTGGGGGGGGGGGGGGTCGGCTGGTTCTGTCGTGACTTCACGATTATCTGAAGATGGAGACACGAAAGTTTTACTTTTGGAAGCTGGTGACCATTACGATCGTTATCCTCTGATCAATATTCCAATATATTGGCCTGATCTTGAACAAACTGTTTATGTTTGGACGTATTTCACAGAACCGCCAACACATTCGTGTCTTGGACTGAAGGACAAAAAGTCATTTTGGCCGCGTGGTAAAGTTCTAGGTGGTTCTAGCTGTTTAAACGCAATGCAGTATACTAGAGGTAGTCGGTATGAATATGATAAATGGGCAGCAAACGGTTGCACAGGGTGGAGTTACAAAGACGTGCTCCCTTACTTTCTCAAGTCCGAAGATATCCAAATTGAAAAATTGAAGTCGTCAAAATACCACAGTTCAGGAGGACCTCTTGCTGTATCAGCGGGACAGGTGACGCCATTGGCTGATCTTTACATGAAGGCGGGACAAGAGATGGGATACAACATCAGTGATTACAATGGTGAAGACCAAGAGGGATTCAGTCCTATCCAAGTAACCGTCCGAAATGGTGTCCGAAGTAGTACTGGACTAGAGTTTTTGGGGAAAACCGAAGAAAAGGAAAATCTCCATATAGGACTAAATAGTGTAGTTACAAAAGTAGACATTAAAAGCAATGTGGCCGTTGGTGTATTCTTTGTAAGAAACGGAAGAAAATATTATGTCAAAGCTAGGAAAGAAGTCGTTCTTTCGGCTGGTGCCATAAATTCACCACAGCTTCTAATGCTGTCTGGTATTGGTCCTAAAGAACATTTAGACGAGTTAAGAATACCAGTCATTAAAGACCTACCCGTAGGAGAAAATTTACAAGATCACCAGACGGCGTTCATGTTCAGTAAAATCAACAAGCCTTATAGCATAACAGAAGACGTTCTTAATAGCTGGTGGACGTGTCTTAAGTATTATGTTAGTGGTGGCGGTGCAAGAGCAATTGCAGGTTCAGACGGATCGGCATTTTTCTATCTAGATAACAATAAGAGAGGAAAAACCTATGCAGATATTCAAACTATGATGTTTAGTAGTTTTATAAACAAGAACTGGTTTAATTTCAAAAAAAGCGTGGCGAAAGAATATTTGGCAGAAACACCTTTCACTCACGGATTTAATTATATTGTTAGTGTGACCCATCCAAAGAGTAAAGGAATGATCCGACTTCGAAGCACAGATCCATTTGACTACCCAATACTGGATCCCAAGTATCTTACTGACAAACGGGACGTGGAACAATTTAGAGGAGGCATTAGGCTTTGGGAGAAATTTGCTCAAACACCGACTATGAAAGAATTAGGGGTTGATATAGATCAAATGAAAATGTCATTCTGTTCACAACACGAGTTCCGATCAGATGAATATTGGGAGTGTTTTGTGCGTCATCTTGCAGTAAACGTGTATCACCATTCATGCACGTGTAAAATGGGTGCCGATACTGATCCTACTGCAGTCGTAGACACGAAACTTCGAGTAAAGGGAATTAAAGGATTGAGAGTCGTGGATGCGTCTGTATTTCCTAATGTAACGTCTGGGAACACAAACGTACCTGTTATAATGATAGCAGAAAGGGCAGCAGATTTGATTCGTGGGAAGGATACTGTCCAACAGCTTCGACAGAAAGTATAATCGTAAAAGAAAACAAATCTTTTGGTAGAAGAATAAATTCTGAAAGACTTATGAGACAAACTAAAATGTATTATAAATGTTTTGATTTGCTTACCATGATAAACCATGTGAAATCGCCGTGAAAGAAGCAAGTTCCCTGGGTTAGTGTATCATTTATGATAATGTACCACTTAATATCGCTTAGTCTGTATTTTGTAACGACGCACAAAATGACCTAACACATTAACCTTGGGGGATGATATGATAAGTATAGCGCTTATCCGTTATCGAAGTAAAGGTGAGTATATATATTGCGTTTATATATGCAATAAGACGAAGTGTTATATCTGACAACGTGGGCATAGAACAGAACTTTGATTTAAAAGTAAAGTAAGTGCTTAATTGTTCTAATTTTGCAAATGACATGTTAATATTTGATGCACATTGGAACTAACGAGATTGTGTTTCGTGACGATATTATAAGCGAACGTTTAGTAATTAAAACAGAACTAATACATTACATTTTCAACATTTCTTTGTAATAGTGTTTTTTTGTTGTTCAACTTTATATGGAAATACAATTGTGTTGATAAACCTGAACTCAACAAATCGAATATTTCTCGTAATTAATCTGGACCACTTAGTGCGTGATATGTTACCACATTGTATATATTATACAGTGTAAAACTAAAATATATGAAAATAATCAATTTAATTTCAAACATTTGTAAACTTACTCGTATGCTGTTACATTTAATATAACCACCCCATTCAATTTCAGTTGATGAGTATATATTAATGTACATAGTTGTCCTCAATTGCCAAGAACAACGTTGTTTGTATGCTTGTAGCATAGTAAAACACAATTATAAACCTGTAAATAACATTGTTTGACATCTTCAGAATTCTTATTTTTTACATTCATATAAAATATGAAGTTGTATAAACATGCTTTCAGAGTGGATTGAAGCAAAGCGAAAAAAATCATTCTCATCTTTGCTTTTCAGATAGATCCTTGACAGCTTAACAGTGTAAAATATTGCACCTTTACAATGAACTTATTCTCTAGCATCAATTACAAATTCTTTTCATTTCATGAGAGAGATTTCTTCAATTTTGTTGTCCACTTATGACAGTTATATTGTAAAAAGATCGTTATGTCATAATTTTACCAAATTCGTAATATTTACACGTTTTATATGAATATTGGAGAAAGCATTTTCTTAAGTGTAACAACAACTATTTTTTCCCCAGAAAATAAGCTGATATACTCTCTCGGTTAATACGTTACGGTTTAAAGTGATATTATGACGATGACAATGTTGAATAACGCAACACATTATCGTAACATATTGAATCTAAATGTACATGTTGCATCAAATCATATCTAAGATCAGCTCCCTATCACATTATCAAATTATATCTGACAACTGCTCCATTTATATTAATAAATTTTCTTCAAATAATACTTTATCTGACAATTGCTCTTTGTTTCATATATTTTTGCATGTTACTATACCTAAAACTGTTCCTTGCAACATAGTATTTATGTATTTGAAATAAATTATTAAATTCATTTGCCTTAATTTTGTTTGAGAAATTTTCTATTCAATATATAACATCGAAAACATGTTCATTAAATGATATTACATATAAGAACTATTCCATTAATCATATTTCTTCGAATATACGCTCATTACCTAATACTACATATAAAAACTATTCGATTAATCATATTACTTCGTAAATATGCTCATTACATAATATTACATAGAAGAACTATTGGATTAATCATATTACTTCGGATATACGCTCATTACATAATATAACATATAAGAACTATTCTATGTATCATATTACTTCGGATATACGCTCATTACATAATACAACATATAAGAACTATTCCATTTATCATATTACTTCGAAAATGTGCTCATTATATAATATTACATTTAGGAACTATTCGATTAATCATATTACTTCGGATATACGCTCAATACATAATATTACATATAAGAACTATTCTATTAATCATATTACTTCGGATATACGCTCATTACATTATACAACATATAAGAACTATTCCATTCATCATATTACTTCGAAAATATGCTCATTACATCTATTACATATAAAAACTATTCTATCTACCATTACAACGAATATATGCTCATAACATACTGTTACATAAAAGAACTATTCCATTCATCACATTTCATCGAATATATGTTCATTATATAATACAACATGTAAGAGCTATTCTAGTCATCATATTACTATATACTACTGTTTCTTTCAGTATTTTTACACATATCAGCTCATTGAAATTGCATCTTATTATAATTGAAATCTGCTCTATGCGTAATGTTATATCATGAAACTGTTCCTTGTAATATATTTCGTCATAACTTAACATTGCTCCTTGAATCGTATTATATCTGGAATGGGTCATAGCATCACATTAGAACAGGAAACTGCTTATTGCACCATATCATATAATAAAACTGATCAATGCATCATTTTGCAGCGTTACTTACTATATCATTTAGCTGCTAGTTCAATCATATGGTCTGAAACAAAATGCTACTTGTATATGGTTATATTGGGAAATATTTATTACGTCGTATTCTAACAAAAATCTTATTACCTAAATACAAATTCCTTTGTTGTGAAAACGCACGTGGCACGATTAAAACACCATTAAGACAGCCGAGTGCATAACATGTCTGTATAAAAGATTCCTGCTTTGATATTTAACATGTTTGGTTTCACTTTTGTAACAACCCATATTCTTGTAGGCCTTGCTTGTCACCCTACTTTTGGTAAAGAACTGCTTCTTAAA
The DNA here is from genome assembly GCA_029582155.1 of Panopea generosa. Taxonomy (NCBI): domain Eukaryota; kingdom Metazoa; phylum Mollusca; class Bivalvia; order Adapedonta; family Hiatellidae; genus Panopea; species Panopea generosa. The sequence goes on from CM055901.1 coordinate 3,177,746, forward strand.
ATTAAAAAGAGTACAGCGTATGATAATGTTGTATCGATTTCTTATTTCTTTCAGGAACAGATATGGCAACACTATGGCAGCAAGCAGTCTTTGTTCTAATGCTGACTCTAGTATACACTTACATGACAAGAACGGGGCTGTTCAAACATCAACGGGTAAACATTGCTGAAACCATTGATGACGTTTACGACTACGTCATCGTTGGTGGGGGGTCGGCTGGTTCTGTCGTGACTTCACGATTATCTGAAGATGGAGACTCGAAAGTTTTACTTTTGGAAGCTGGTGACCATTACGATCGTTATCCCCTGATCAGCGTCCCAATACATTGGCTTGATCTTGAACAAACTGAGTATGATTGGACGTATTTCACAGAGCCGCAAACACATTCTTGTCTTGGAATGAAGGACGAAATGTCATTTTGGCCGCGTGGTAAAGTTCTAGGTGGTTCTAGCTGCTTAAACGCAATGCAGTATACAAGAGGTAGTCCGTATGAGTATGATGAATGGGCAACAAACGGTTGCACAGGGTGGAGTTACAAAGACGTGCTCCCTTACTTTCTCAAGTCCGAAGATATCCAAATTGAAAAATTGAAGTCGTCAAAATACCACAGTTCAGGAGGACCTCTTGCTGTATCAGCGGGACAGGTGACGCCATTGGCTGATCTTTATATGAAGGCGGGACAAGAGATGGGATACAACATCAGTGATTACAATGGTGAAGATCAAGAGGGATTCAGTCCTATCCAAGTAACCGTCCGAAATGGTGTCCGAAGTAGTACTGGACTAGAATTTTTGGGGAAAACCAAAAAAAGGGAAAATCTCCATATAGGACTAAATAGTGTAGTAACAAAAGTAGACATTAAAGGCAATGTGGCGGTTGGTGTATTCTTTGTAAGAAACGGAAGAAAATATTATGTCAAAGCTAGGAAAGAAGTCATTCTTTCGGCTGGTGCCATAAATTCACCACAGCTTCTAATGCTGTCTGGTATTGGTCCTAAAGAACATTTAGACGAGTTAAAAATACCAGTCATTAAAGACCTACCCGTAGGAGAAAATTTACAAGATCACCAGATGGCATTCATGTTCAGTAAAATTAACAAGCCGTATAGCATAACAGAAGACGTTTTTAATAGCTGGTGGACGTGTCTTAAGTATTATGTTAGTGGTGGCGGTGCAAGATCAATTGCAGGTTCAGACGGATCGGCATTTTTCTATCTAGATGACAATAAGAGAGGAAAAACATATGCAGATATTCAAATTATGATGTTTAGTAATTTTATAAACAAGAACTGGTTTAATTTCAAAGAAAGCGTCGTGAAAGAATATTTGGCAGAAACCTCTTTCACTCACGGATTTAATTATATTGTTAGTGTGACCCATCCAAAGAGTAAAGGAACGATCCGACTTCGAAGCACAGATCCATTTGACTACCCAATAATGGATCCCAAGTATCTTACTGACAAACGGGACGTGGAACAATTTATAGGAGGCATTAGACTTTGGGAGAAATTTGCTCAAACACCGACTATGAAAGAATTAGGGGTTGATATAGATCAAATGAAAATGTCATTTTGTTCACAACACGAGTTCCGATCAGATGAATATTGGGAGTGTTTTGTGCGTCATCTTGCAGTAACCGTGTATCACCATTCATGCACGTGTAAAATGGGTGCCGATACTGATCCTACTGCAGTCGTAGACACGAAACTTCGAGTAAAGGGAATTAAAGGATTGAGAGTCGTGGATGCGTCTGTATTTCCTAATGTAACGTCTGGGAACACAAACGCACCTGTTATAATGATAGCAGAAAAGGCAGCAGATTTGATCCGTGGGAAGGATACTGTCCAACAGTTTCGACAGAAATTATAATCGTAAAAGAAAAGAATGTGTTTTTGCATGATAATAAATCATTAATTAGTTTTACTTATCAGACAAACTATTTTTTTGATTTTGTTATCATGATGAACCACGCGAAATCGTCATGATTTCAATATTTCATCAATTTGAATTCAAATTATAGTGAATAGATATAAAATGGTTAGTTGAATGTAATAAGAATAAGTAACTATCATTAGAAATAAAGACTTAGGAATAAAGAATACACAACTATGATATATGTTGTATTGCTTACTATGACATGAAAAGCATATTAGTATCTAACATTAATATTTACATTAATAGATGAAACCATCATATTAGAATCGATAAATGCAAATTTCGAATAAATGATATAAAGTGATTTAAATGGAAATTGAATTAAACGATATTAAGTTCCTTTAAAAAAATAAAACGTGATCCGGTTATTTCTGTTTTAAATCGTTTGTATAAAAAACAAAAATAAAAACACATTAGTAAGTACGTCAAGACTTCCGTTATGTTTGTAATCATGTATGCCTGACTGATTACCTGCACTGACGGACAGACCACCCGTCCATTTATCTACAACCAACCAGCTGGCCGTCCGTCGTGTCACACGTGTGTACGTTTACCTTTTTAGTCAAACAAGGCCGATATCAAAAGGTAAGCGAGTATAAGAGACCCGTTCCTGTTCCCAGTACCGCCGTCAACTATTTATTATCAGATGTGATTGTCCGATTCAGATTACCTGAAAAACCAATGTTTAAATTAGTTCAGCTAATCCGAATAGGACAACTGCATACGTCAAGTCGAAGTTCTGTCACTTTCGAAGTATGTTTGCGACTGCCTCAGGTTTTCAAAATAGAATAAAGTACGTATATTGAATATAATGAACTAGTACAGTGACCTGTTGACATACATACTATCACCTCGCATAGATAGATACATGTAGTTGTATTAGGATAGTTGATTTTTTGGTAATTGATAAAATAAAGCTAGACTCGATTAGCTCAGTCAGTAACGCGTTTGACTATCAATCCCGGGGAATCCCCACACGGCAACGGTCTCCTTTATGATTGATATACGACATTGTGTCTCATTATCAGAGAGAGGGGTGTACTCTAGTGTTGGTTAACCTTTCAGGACCCCAAGAAACAGTGGTTAGGTTAACTGATCTTCTGTAAGCCCTCGATGGTATAAGAATGACACTTAATATTCCAACAATTCAATTTTAAGAAACTAAACAAATACTTCAAGGTGCATCGACCTAAACACGGCATAAAGTAAGCTTCGCTCCTTCATGATAACTCATCCAAGCATAAGGCTCATATTGTGGTGAATTAATTGAACACGGAGAAAGTGCGAGTGTTGGAGCGTTCAGCCTATTAGCCAGACCTGGCACCCTGCGACTAGTTCCTGTTCCTTCGACTGAAATCGATTATCGCTGGGAGGTGCTATGCTTCGTGGAACCCACTTGGATCTGCTGTTTGTCAGTATATTAGACGTATACCCACTGAGGACTATCAAAACTGCTTTCAGAATTTGATAAAAAGACTAAAAATGTGTATGAAGGCAAAAAGAGAGTACTTCGAAGGAATTCCCTGATTTTATTTGTAAAACAATCAATAAATAAATGGTTACACAGTGAGTTGCATTATTTATAAAACACCCCTCGTCTACCGGAGTTATAATACTTTCTCCCCACATGACTGGTATGCTTCCATTTGAAAATATGCCATTTAAAAGTTTCAGCAAATAATGACGTGGTATTTTTATAAAAAAATACACCGACTTGATCGGGATCCGATGTATGATTGGAATGCCATTGATTTATGGCAAGTAGTACCTCTACTTATGAAATGTTTACATTCAAATCATCATTTGCAAAAATAATCATTTATAAAAATTCTCATTTGCCAAAATCATCATTTGCAATGTTGACAACAATACTCGAAAGTGTATTTGCTGCATTTGGATTATTTAAAAGTCTTCCAAAAATAGGTTAAAGCTAGCTGAATTTAAGTTGCTTTCAATAAAATTTAATGTGTATTTGGATAAAAGGATTATGAAATAATTATGTTGAATTATAACGAAAGAAACAGAAAAAGAATAAAAAAAAACTAAGTTTGCTTTTGGAATAGACGATTTTTAACCACAATATGAGACATAACTGTAATTAAAATTATGTTAATTCAATCAATTAACCATCTTTTTATTTCGCAAGTCCAGAGGACCATTATGTCAAGCAAATAAATGACATTTTATACAAGTTTCTTTTGCATGGACCGACAATAATTAAAAGTTCAGTTATTACAAAACATTTTCTTGAAGGAGGTTTGAAAATGATCAATTGAAAGACTTTTATATCTAGCCTAAAAATTACTTGGATCAGTTCAGATGGATTGTGGCAACATATGTGTTACTCATACTTTTATATAAATAAAAGTTTAACTTGTGGTAAACATTACCCAGAGAAACAATTAACATCTATAAAAATGACTATTGGTAAAATGTTCTAAAGCCATATGTAACGTTTTTTAGATTGAACAAGGCGGACAGTTATGAAAGAATTCTTAAAATACCACTTTTGTATAGCCATCATATGTTGATTGGAAAACAGAGTGCTTTTTCTCAAAAGTTGGTATAGTAAAGGCATAATGTATATAAATTACTTAATGGTAAATTCTACACAAAAGAGATTTTGAAAAAAATACAAATATCAAACTTAATTGTTTTCATTTTCTGGGTATGACAACAGCAATCAAACAATAAAAAAGTCAATCAACTAAACAGTGAACATAAAAAGGAACCAAATCCATTCATTCAATCGCATGTGTATTCAGTTCTGAAAAAAAAACTGGGACTTAACCAATAAATAACATTTTAAATATACATAATGAGTAAATAGAATGAAATGTTTGAAATAAATGAAAGTGAACTTTTACTATAACATTCCTTTCCATGTAACAAGATACTAAACTCCAATGGTTACAATATCGACTTCTGCATTGAATTCTCCACAACAATAGGTACCTTTCTTTGATAAAAATTAAATCAAATGAAAAATGTACTTTTTGTAATAAACACACAAAAATATTGCGACATATCTTTTGGCATTGCTGTCATACACAAGCACTTTTATTAAATGTAACTAAACACCTAAATGAAATAAATATTTAAGTACAATGGAATAAAATCCAACTTGACAAAAGAACATTAACAGAGAACTTGACAAGTAGATGCTTGGATGACACTCCGTCCTGTAAAGGACTCCGGATGAGTATGAAGTATATTTATTTATATATATTAAGTATGGACTGTCTGATAAATCCGAGGAGGTCTGGAGCATCATACTTCAATTTATATCTGTAAAGTAACATCTTTCTATGTAATCTGTTTTTATTCATGTTGCTGTTTTTTTAATTTAATATCAAAAAACTTTCTTTTGAAAAAAAAACATACTTGGATGTGAACTGCTTTTTTAAATTTGTTGATATTTGTTTCAACCTCGTATGACACTCCCCTCCCCCATCCCCGACTGAGCCCACGCTCTCCAAAACTTTTTTTTTGTTTATAATTATCTTCTTTTTTCTTTTTTCTTTAATTTTAATTTCCCCATTTTTAAAAGAAATCAGGAAATACATTTATAAGGTATACATTTACAGAACTGACAAATTGAAGAATGAAAGATGATTGAATGTGATAGATTAGTTTATATGCCATTAACACATATATTTATTAATTTATTTTGAAAATTGTAAAGTGTGTATGTGGTGGTCCTCCCCGACCTCCCCACACCTAGGACGGGGAGAATAAATGGGCCACCCAAATGGGTGCCTGAAAATATAATACAAAATTACTCACATAGAGCTATGAACAAGGATTTTCGTACTTGAAAAATAGATTGTGACTTTTTAAAACTGTTTCAAAATAGTTTAGGATTATGCCTGGCATTTACAATATTGTCTCTTTTTGTTATATTATAACGATATTTACATTTTAAAATTTCTAAAGACAGTTCTCGCTTGTTTATATAAATGTGAATAAGCCATGTTATTTGTCTTAACAACTGAAACTGTGTACGTTTAGCACCAATATAATCAATATTTCACCACGGTGGCTGTGAACTAACATGTGTATCTTTGAAAAGCTTATTAGGATGATGTAGAATATTACCATCTGCAATTTTATAAATAGCATTGAAAGCCGACACAGACACTGTGGGACAATGTATATAAAACATAATGTTACTTATACAAAATGCTTTACATATTTAAATAAGTTTGATGACGCTATCATAGAGTCAATTTACGTTTGCCCCATTATTAAAAAGTTTACAAGTTTATAAGTTTAGAAAAACACGTACATTCACCTCTAGTATCCTTATAAAACCTGTCAATCTGAAAATGAAAACCGTACATGCAACATAATTCCATATGTGCCAAGACATACGAGTTATGTACAGTGTTGACATACATTATGTATCAGTCAACTAACATCTTCATGTAAGACATGTGTCTAAGGGAATATAATGGTCCAGTATCTGCTTTATACGACTGTTCAAGTCACCATCTAGAAATAACTCTGCTGACTTACTTGCTTTTTCTAGGAATGCGTGTTTTAATAACTCGGTATCATTTGAGTTATCATCAGTATATGCCGGATATTTTTCATGGGATACATATGCAAAAATCATAATAATGTAATAAATCTTAATCAATTTACCACCATTCAGTAGGAGCACCACACAAGCATGAATATAATAAAAAATACGCTGAAAAAAACACACACACGATATAACTACACAATGTTTTACAAATATTGTAACCCCCCACTCCACACCTTCCCCACTGGAATTCGGCGGGCATATTAGATATTTTAAAATAAATATAAAACAATTAAAATATAAACTCACCATATAATTCCCTCACAGCAAATACGTTGAAAATTAGCTCAATTTCTTATTGTCCTGTCTGCAACCAGACTGAGACATACAAGCATCTATTTATTGATTATGATGAAATACAAACGTTTTGGTCAAATATTGTTTCAATATTCAAAACTATAGGTATCTCAAATACCGTTAAAATACTTAAAAACATTGTCCATGGATATAAAATAGATCAGACGGACTATATACAGATGAACATTATTTTCTCTCTTATAGGTTATAAGTGATTGTAGACAGAAACATGTAGACACTTTTAACATTTTCAAACACGAATTTCCAATGCTACTTTCTTCATACAAAAACAAAACATTAAACAAAATCGGAAAATTATTAAACGATATGTAAGTATTCAATTATAAGTTTATTTTGTTTGCTAACTTTACACTTGTAAACTAAACACCTTCGTATTTGTAATATATTGTTGTATTTTACTTTGGTACTGCTGTTGCTTTAAAAAAAAATCAAGATGAAAATGAACATATTTATTTTTTCTTGAATATTATTTGTAATATATTGTTGTATTTTACTTTGGTACTGCTGTTGCTTTAAAAAAAAAATCAAGATGGAAATGAACATATTTTCTTTTCTTGAATATTATTATGTACATGCATTACATTACTTAATGTACTGTACTGTTCTTTTGTATGTAAATAATGAATTTGTGTTAATAAACTTTTACACAAAAAAAATATATATAAAGGAAATTAATAATATTTATAATCAGCCAATATATTATGAAATTCACTAAACTCACTATTAATGTGTGGGATAAATATTCCTTGTGTCTTCTAATTATAAAATGTATTATTTGTGTTAATGTTCCTTTTGTGATTTAAATGTCATTATTTATGTACTGGAAACATTTTTAACGCATTATCATATTTGAAATATGAAACTAGAAAATAATGATGCTTGGAAATAGTCGGGATATGACTATATTACTTTTATTTTCACTTTTTCAGTAGTGTACACAATGGAAAGAAAAAAGTAGTTTTGATGAAACATGTTAGGTGTTTGCTTTTCTAATGATATTTCGGCACAGCAGAAGTCAACAAACAAACAAAACAATGAATGACAAGCCTTTAAAAATGCTTTTACTCACGCTAGAAATAAAAGGGACATTCAATGATGGGCTTACACCATAACAATAAATATTCAGTTTTCAATATATCTGCCTATCTCAAGAGACGAAGCGTACATATTATACTTCCCTTTGCGTGTTTTACATAAGCTAACAATGCATGGCGCATAAATGTAGTATGTGAACTCCAATGTCAATCAATGTGTGTAACATATGTCCTTGTGGCGGCCATTTGAAGTTCAACATATGAAATTATAGGAGGTTTGTAATTTATCTTGTTTATTTGTAGATCATATTTGAAGTTGTTTGACTTAGATATTAACCATAACATATAAATATTTTTTATGTTAATATAATTATGTAATCGACAGCGGCACAGCTGCCTGTTGACAAATACGCATGCAAATCCAGGGACAGACAGAAAAAAAATATACGTATACATATTTTATTCATGTTTGATTTTAATTTTAAAGTTCAATTCTAGTTAGATAGTAATAATTACTATAAAATTATTATAAAATATATTTAAAATCATATTACGATAATTATGATATATATATACAGCTAAATGAACGTTTGTACATTCGATTAAATTTGTGTCATTCGTGTGAATGTCTATTGCATATCGTCAGATTTATATTGCATAATGCTTAGACAAACGTGCTATTCAGAATACACATTAGGTATACAATGATTCGCTTTTTAATACCAATGTGGTTTAAACCCGTCACCTCTTTAGTTTATTAAGTAGCAGCATAACGTTAGCACGAATAGTTGATTGATTGATTGATTGAATATTTAACGTCATTTTTATGCTATCGAGGGCTTACAGTTCACCGTACCTTACTGGATGGTAAATCAGTACTCGAGCACACCCTTGAGGTATCTGTTCAGTTTCTTAAAATTGAATTGATTGCATCGTTTGTGTCATTTTCATGCAATCGAGGGCTTACAGACGATTAGTCAACCTAACCACTGTTTCTCGGGATCCTGGAAGTTTAACCAGTACTGGAGCACACCCCATTTCCCCAAGTAAATGAAAACTTTCCCACTTGAATCAACGGCGAGAGGCGAATGATAATGAGACGCAATGTCGTATATTATCAATCATCACGGAGACTGTAACACCTTGATTGATAGTCGGACGCGTTAACGACTGAGATAATCGGACCCGGTGTTGTATAGTATTTTGACCTCTCTGTAAAATGAACCCGGGATCAAATTACTATATAGTAAAATGACCCCGGTGTCATTTTACCGCTATAGTAAAATGACCCCCCCCCCCCCCCCCCCCACACACACACACACAAACACACTATAGTAAATTGACCCGCCCTGCTTTATCACCAATAAAGTTACTTTCATCTTAGTTTGAGGACTAATTATTGACACAAATCAATTCGAATGATTGTTGTTACATGGCGCGTAACTTTAGTATGTGTACTCTAATGTCAATGATTGTGTGTTGACCTCTGAATTAACATATATCCTTGTCGCGGCCATTTTAGGTTCAACATATTAAATTATAGGAGGTTTGTAATTAATTTTGTTAATTTGTAGATCATATTTGAAGTTGTTTGACTTAGATATTAACCATAACATATAAACAAATTTTATATTAATATAATTATGTGATCGTCAGCGGCACAGCTGCTTGTTGACAAATACGCATGAAAATCCAGGGACAGATTAAAAAAATACATAACATGCAATCCTCAAGTATACATATTTGATTCATGTTTAGTGAAATCTTATAATGATTTTCACTCAGTAAGATTGCAGTAACTGAGTGAAACACGGATTGTCTGAATGAAAGTAATTAAAATGTGTTATCTTGATTAAACTATTCTATATTAAATACACAGTATTGTAAAATTGTTGCTGCCTGCAACTCTTGATTTGCATTATCAGTATTGTATCTGAACAAACTACGGTAGTTTCTTCTTGCACAAATGCAGCTGCCTGCAACTCATAATTTCTGGTGTTATTGTTGACAATTTTAAATAATATTGTTTTATAACTATTTATTGAAGAAATTGGTGTTGGGGGCAAAACGTAATTCAATGGGTTTTTTTCCCTTTGCAAACTGAGATTTTCGTTCTCACCTAATCGTTCTTAATCATTTAGACGCTTTCATTACTACCTACGAATAAAATGCAAACTCCTGTATGAGACGATTATATAAACTGGTATTCATCTTTATTTTCACTCTGCTAATAGCTTGTGAGGTACAAACCGTAGTAACCGGGAACCAGTTTATCTGACTGTTTCCTATTTAACGAAATACAGGAAATGTGAAACAGCTGTTTGGATACGCATTGCATTAACAATGTTTTGCGTGAAGAAAAACTATTTGCGTAATGGGTACGCTTAAAAACAAAATTGTTTGCGTTTTCCATGAATTTATTTGAGTAAAATACGCAAATATGCAGCTTATCTGGAGCACTGTAATATGTATTTGTTATATCATTTACATAAAGTGAATTGTATGAATTAGTTCGTGCAGGCATAAACATCGTATATTTAGATTTATACATAAACTTTACATTGTATGGTTTGAAAATATCTTTATTTTCTCCAATTTATACATAAAAAATATAAACCAAAGAATGAAAACGGTATGCCATTTATCTTGTCGAAACAGAATGTATATTTTATTAATAGTTACCGGTGTAGTAGTCAATTCTTTCCCCGTCTAAAAGTGATTATTCCCTACTTGGTTAATAATATCCCCGGGAAAGAATTGGCGAGGTGGTGTCTTCCCCATACATTGATTCTTGTCCCTATATTTTTATTTGAGTTGCTAATATTTAAACTTAAACGGTAAACATATTTGGTTAAATTAATTTAATATATTTACATATATATTTGATATCTGTTTGCAATAAAAATAACAAGCTTATTGAAATATCAGCTTTGATATCTAATTGTTTCCTCTGACATTTTGTTTATACTCACCCGTCCCACTACTATATGTTTACTGTTGCATAAGGGAGAAAGAATTGGATAGCTGATTCTGTGCCCAATCGTTTTTATTTGGTTAAATGTTCAGATTTTATGATGGAAATATTAGACTCATCCTTCCTTTCTATTTTATGTCGTGTTAGTGATATGAAACTAGATATATAATACCCCACACCTATATTTTATTTTTACTTTTATATCTAGCCAAGTATTTCCCCACAACAGAAAGTAACAGTAAGGGAGACTATTGCTGTTACACCGGCTTACCGAAACGAAATATAAAGTATAGAGAACATTTTGCAGAATTAAATCAATCCATTAGCACATTTATGATGAATAATAGTTATAGTTAATTAATTATATAACATAAAATTATACAATCTACTTTTTAAAAGTATAAATTACAAGAACGAACACATGTTGTGAAATGACAATACACAATTACTCATGGCCAACGCTTTCATCTCTATGCATATATTGCACGTACTATACTTGTCCAGTACATGGACCGCATGCATGTTTCTTTATGGGCTATTATCAAATGCATTCTACTCTTATTTTGTTATTAACACATTATCTTAGTTTTCTTTACATTTGGCAGGTACCGAACATGGGGTTTATACAACAGGCCGCCGTTGTTGCAATTTTGGCATTGACAGTAGTTTACTTAGCAAACAGGTTTTCGTTTAAAACGAGACTAAATGTAACAGAAAACATCAATGATGAATACGACTATGTTATAGTTGGGGGTGGTACTGCTGGTTCTGTTCTAGCCTCCAGATTGTCAGAAGATAAGGAGACACGTGTGTTATTAATTGAAGCAGGTGGCCATTATGAGGAGAGTCCATTTTTCGAGGTACCAATACAATGGATGAATTTACAAGGTACCAAGTTCACATGGACCCACGAAACTGAAGTGCAAACACATGCGTTTAAAAGCTTAAAAGGCAATCGGGCTGCGTTAGGTCGAGGAAGAATACTTGGCCGGAACAAGTGCCCTAAACCTTATGCACTATGCGAGAGGGAGTAAATATGATTATGACGAATGGGCAGCTAACGGTTGTAGCGGGTGGGGTTATAAAGACGTTCTGCCGTATTTCTTGAAATCAGAGGATATTTTAATAGACGAATTAAAGTCATCAAAATATCACAGCACAGGTGGGCCATTAGCAGTTTCTGAAAGAAGAGCAACACCGCTCGCTGATCTTTACATGGAAGCTGGAAAAGAGATGGGATACAATATAACGGGTTCTAACGGTGACAACCCTGAGGGGTTCAACAACGTTCAGTTGACAACAAGACATGGTGTGCGAAGTAGCACAGGGAACGAATTTTTGGGCAATGTTGATAACTCAAACCTTCATATTGCTTTGAGGAGTGTAGTGACCAAAATCAACATTCATAATAAAAGGGCAAACGGTGTATTTTATATAAGAAATGAGAGGAAGCATTTTGTTTAAGTAACAAAAGAAGTTATTCTGTCTGCTGGGGCTATTAATTCGCCACAATTACTTATGTTATCAGGCATTGGGCCAAAAGGTCATCTTGAAAAACTTAACATACCGGTTTTAGCAGATTTACCTGTGGGGAATAATTTACAGGACCATCAAATGGCGTTTCTTTACAACACCATTAATATGCCATATGGTATAAATGCTGAAGTGCTGAACAGCTGGTGGGCAAATCTGCAATTTGCAATATTTGGTAAAGGCCCAAAATCAATTTCGGGAAATGACTGATCTGGGTTTTTCTGTATCGATCCATCCAAACGAGGAAAAAACCAACATTATCCTGACATTTAATTGATCATGGTGACGAATTTGTTACCATGAATGGTTTTGGTTTTAATATTGATATTTTACGTATATATCAGTAACTGTCATTGTTCCTACTTACCTCGTGTTTCACTTTACGCGGTCTATCCTGCCTCAGTGTAACCCAAACATTTTTAAAATGGAACTGTGCTACAACAATTGGATAGAAGGCGTCATGCGGACAAAAGGCGTCATTTTTTCTACATTTTCTGCAGATAAAAGGCGTCATGCGGACAAAAGTCGACGTTTTTCTAAATTTTATGCGGATAAAAGTCGTCATGCGGACAAAAGTCGACGTTTTTCTATTTTTGCTGCGGATAAAAAGCGTTGCGGACAAAAAGCGTCAAGCGGACAAAACGCCTTATTTGACTGCAGTAATTGAAGCAATTATCTGCCGGTTTTCACCTACTATCTACATTAACGACACATCAGTCATCAGAACGGTTGTGTGTATTTATGAAATACACGAGTGTTATATCTTATAAGTAATGAATGGAACAGAATTGCGATTAAAAAGAAAGGTACGTGCTTAATAGTTGTACATTTGCAAATGAAACTATCGCATTGGTACACTTTATCTGAATCTGAATCATTTTAAAATCATATTTCATGCTGTTTGGTTTCTCCGTAGCCGAGTGGTCTAAGGCGCAGTTTAAAGATCAATTACTTCTCATGGCTAAGGTTAGGGTTCCGCTCGCTCCAAAAACTTTATGTTAGAAAGTTTTCTAGTTACTTTCGGGACAGCGGTTTTACTCTGAGTCATTCTGATGTCTTCCTCCACCAAAAAATAAAAAACAAAACAGAAATAAAACAATACAATATATGCTGTATATAACATGAAATGTGTTGAAAATGGCGTTAAACACCATTCATACTATTTGTAAAAAAATGGATTGCTTTTTGATACTCATACAAAATAAAATCGAAATTTTTCTGTTATATAAAAATATATCAACTGTTCAAAGTACTACTATACTTTAAGACATTTCTCCGTACACCATCTGTACAAAGTACTATACTTTAAGACATGCCTTCATACACCATCTGTTTAAAGTACTATACATTAAGGCATGCCTTCATTTATCATCTTTTCAGAGGGCTATACATTAAGACATGCCTTAATACACCATCTGTACAAAGTACTATAAATTAAGACAAGTCTTCATACACTATATGTTTAAAGTACTATACATTAAGGCATGACTTCATTTATCATCTTTTTAAAGTGCTATACATTAAGACATGCCTTAATTCACCATCTGTACAAAGTACTATACTTTAAGACATGTCTTCATACATGAACTGTACAAAGTACTATACGTTAAGACATGCATTCATACATCATCTGTTCAAAGAACTAAACTTTAAGGCATGCGTTCATTTATCATCTTTTCAAAGTGCTATACATTAAGACATGCCTTAATACACCATCTATACAAAGTACTATACGTTAAAACATGCCTTAATACACCATTTGTACAAAGTACTATACGTTAAGACATGCCTTCATACACTGTCTGTACAAAGTACCACTATATTTAAGACATGCCTTCATACACTGTTTGTACAAAGTACAATACTGTAAAAAATACTATACATTAAAGCATGCCTTAATTTATAATATTTTCAAAGTGCTATACATTAAGACATGCCCTCATACACCATCTGAACAACGTACGTTAAGACATGCCTTCATACACCATCTGTTCAAAGAACTATACGTTAAGGCATGCCTCAATACATCAGTTGTTCAAAGTACTACACGTTAGAGCATGCCTTCATACATAATCTGTTCAAAGTACTATACATTAAAGCACGCTTTTATACACTTTCTGTTCAAAGTACTATACGTTAAGACATGCCTTCATACACTGTCTGTACAAATTACTATACGTTAAGACATGCCTTCATACACAATCTGTACAAAGTACTATACGTTAAGACATGCTTTCATACACTGTCTGTACAAAGTCCTTTACGTTAAGACATGCCTTCATACACCATCTGTTCGAAAGTACTATACGTTAAGACATGTCTTAATACACCAACTGTACAAAGTGCTATACGTTAAGACATGCATTCATACACCATCTGTTCAAAGTACTTTACGTTAAAACATGCCTTCATACACCATCAGTATAAAATACTATACGTTATGACATGTCTTAATACACCAACTGTACAAAGTGCTATACGTTAAGACATGCTTTCATACACCATCTGTACAAAGTACATTACGTTAAGACATGTCTTAATACATCAACTGTTCAAAGTACTATATGTTAAGACATGTCTTAATCGGCAACTGTACAAAGTACTCTACGTTAAGACATGTCTTAATACACCAACTGTACAAAGTACTATACGTTAAGACATGCCTTCATACACTGTCTGTACAAAGTACTATACGTTAAGACATGCCTTCATACACCATCTGTACAAAGAACTTTACGTTAAGACATGCCTTCATACACTGTCTGCACATAGTACTATACGTTAAGACATGCCTTTATACACCATTTGTTCAAAGTACTGTACGTTAAGACATGTCTTAATACATCAACTGTACAAAGTGCTATACGTTAAGACATGTCTTAATACATCAACTGTACAAAGTGCTATACGTTAAGACATGTCTTAAAACATCAACTGTACAAAGTACTATACGTCAAGGCCTTTCTAGAACTTAATAAAGACAAAGGTTAAATCTTTAACATTAAAATTCACGCAGTTATTAAATTTCTATAAAAAGTTATTTGAAATTAAACGTGTGAGTTGTTGGTGTAAATGTGTACGATCCGACATATATGTGGAAACAATCTGTGTAATTGTTCTGTATTCTTGGACAAAATAATAAATTAGGAATCTTGTGTATGGCGATACCATTACACGCAAATGTACAGCAATACAACCAGAACTATGACAGCACGTTCTGTTTGATTCTTTTTAACCTTACTTATATGTACACATACTTAATAAAACAACATTTGTTGGAGAATAACATCAATGCACATATTTACTGCAGTAAACGTTGAACGTGTGCTTAAAGCATTTACTCATTCGACGCATTGTATAACATAATTATAAAAACTGTAAATGACATTAAGTTTATAACTGGCATTTGTTCATGATGAATGACATGTTTCAAGAATTAACATGCTTACATTCACCTTAAACATGCAGTTGTATTAAGGTTTTGCAGAATACGAAAATGTTTAGCAAACAACACATCGCGTTGAGTACATAGATCGTGAATAAATATGGACCGAAGCGATAGAACACTCTTTGCGTCTTATTATATCTGAAATCGGATTCTTGCAGCATATTAGGAGTATATCTGAGAAATGTTTCTTGTATTATAGTATATATAAACAATTTGCATTTTGAAAATACATGTACGTGTTTGTTTATACTATGTATATTCTATCAATATATGATAGAGAGAATCATACGTCTAACAAAACACTTTTCAGGAGCACCGGATCCGCGAAGGATACATAAATGGTAGAAATAGTGAATACAGTAGAGAGAATAACCAATTTACAGTGCTAAAACTTATAACGAGATAGGATATCTTGTTTTAAGTTTTATCACTGTAAAATGGTAATTCTCTCTACTGTATTCTAACAATATATATATATATATATATATATATATATATATATATATAAAAGATAAGTATTTGTGAATAACCAGACATCAATGTACAGAACAGACTAGGGCGAGTGCGCCTGGCTACAATGCAAACTATAGATACAATATCAACGCCTCTGCCAAACCAATATATTTGCTGTCAACCATGACTTATATACTATAGATTTATATGCAACACATCTGGACTGGACGGACAATTTACATACATGAACTGATAGCTTTATATGCGAGGGTCCAGTTAAATATTCGTAATTACTCACATGCTTTATAAAGGACAGATTTTGAAACCCGTTGGATCATGAAGATACAGTGCACTTATATGTTTTTTTATCTCATAAAGGGAATTAATTCAATTCACAACAACGGAATTTCCTTTTTTGGGATCTTTTCAGGCGCTCATTTACAACAAATGATATATATGTGGGATAATTATTTGAGAATAACCAGACATACATGCACAGAGCAGACTACGGCGAGTGCACCTAGCTACAATGCAAACCATGGATACAATATCAAGGCCTCTACCAAACCAATAAATTTGGTGTCAACCATGACTGATATACTATGGATTTACATGCAACACATCAGGACTGGACGGACAATATACATACATGAACTGATAGCTTTGTATGAGAAGGATCCAGTTAAGGATTCATGATTACTCAAATGTTATTTAGAATCCCATTGAATCATGGATATATATATATATATATATATATATATATATATAGTATATGATGGACAAACTTACTTACCTAAAGCTTAAAGCTTAAGGTCACGGTCATTGTGTATGATAGATTAACTACTGTTGATGTATATGTTTACCACCGCGCATAAATAGGATAATTATATTTGGTTTAACAATATTTTGTTTCGAATATCTTACAATATTACATATTTACAAACAATTGTGCCAAAGGATTAGAATGAAAGTCAAGCTTATAGACCTAAATACAATGCAGTTACACAAATTATGATGACAAATGTGGATACCTAGTGAAGTAGATAAGATAACAACACTAAAATTACAATAAAGATCAAGATATATTATAATAGAAATAGAAGTTTATTTGGTAGCGGATATTTATTAGCCAATAGCAATGTTGGGAAGTCCGCTTTTGAGCACGTTGATTGGTCAATTGTTTCAACTTAAAGTTTGATGACGTCACATTTTAGAAAACGTTCAACTACTATGAATTGTGGGATAGGCATAGAAATACCTGCTTTTACATTGTTGGTTAATATACCTGATTCGAGTTATATCAGGTTCACGGACAGACATGACATTTTCTATTGTAACACAATACCTGGGTCGTTCAAGCTGAGATTCAAAATTCTCATTTTCTCTAAACCATTACTAGAACTCAAAACACATTTAACTGATGAGTGAAGGAAAACATGCAAAAATAATCAATGTAAATAAAGTTAAAAAAATTGAGTTTAATATAATAATTAATAACGAAAAATCTCAAATTGAGATGTTTAGTGAAACCGGAGCCATTTTCTCTGTGCTCGCTGTAAGATTTGGTTTTATGTACGCATTAAGTAAAAATACTAAAGACACAATTAAATCTGCTAATGACAATATTACAATGACGATCGGTAATGATAATATGTAAATTCAGTATTTTAAACCCCCTGGGCTATAATACAAAATGTGTAAATCATGTGTGTAACACGATGTTATTTGAAGGTTCATAGTATCTTAATGCTATATCAATTTAATTTTAATTTACTAGTAATGACTTCCTATAATATATGTCCGACATTTTTTTGGGAGTTTGATATCATTAAATTTGAAATAACAGTGAATCATTTCAGAAACGTCGAATTCCTTTTCTGCTATGAATAGTATATTACTTCCATTTAACAAAAATTGCGGTAATCGCGTATATCTGATATTTAATGATATATAATGATAAAATATTGAAATAAACTAGTATGAAAGGTAACTACTTCAGAATATTTAAACAGTTTTAGAAACTCGAATAAAAACATCATATTTCTACATTGTACGAGTTATACAATAACTAATATACATGGAAACAATCAATTCCCCGGGCATGGTCCCTCCCCCGATTTATTTCAGTTAGGCTGTCGTAGGTGCGTTTTGGTGTGTTTTTAGGAACCTGATTATCATTGATATTAACATTGAATTCACTGTTTTATGACCAAATAAATTGATAAAATGATGTGAAATATCAGAATCAAATAATTATTCAATTCAATTGTTTCAAATTCATAGTTTACATCCCTACCCTCCCGGCGGTCCGATTTTTATTACATTTTTAGCTGTTGAATTGTTTCTAAAATTTATAAAAAAAGTGTAGGCATGTGCCTACAATGCCTGTAGGAAGCCACGCCACTGATAAATGTCGTATGTGTGCGTGTAGCATTATATAACACATTTATAAACCTGTAAATGACATATATTTAACACATTTCAGTATTCGTTACACATGATGTCTGATATTCTAAGAAGCATTTATATGTATATTCGTATAAGATATGTTGTTACATTTTGTGTCGTTCACCTATCACAGTTAAATTGTAACATGATCGGTGTCATAATTTTACCATATTCGTAATATTAATACGTTTTATACCATTATTGGAGAAATGTATTTTCTTTTTTTCAAATGGTTTTACCTGACTTATGAATACTTTTTGTATTATGTACTTGTTTAAATATCGTTCAGCAAGCACATCATGGTTTGTAAATAATCCGTACGAAATGCAGCGTGAAAATGTACCAATTTCTTTTTTTTCAGGAAAGATATGGCAACACTATGGCAGCAAGCGTTCTTTGTTCTAATGCTGACTTTAGTATACACTTACATGACAAGAACGGGGCTGTTCAAACATCAACAGGTAAATATTGCTGAAACTATTGATGACGTTTACGACTACGTTATTGTTGGTGGTGGATCGGCTGGTTCTGTCGTGACTTCACGATTATCTGAAGATGGAGACACGAAAATTTTACTTTTGGAAGCTGGTGACCATTACGATCGTTATCCCCTGATCAGCGTCCCAATATATTGGCCTGACCTTGAAAAAACTGATTATGATTGGACGTATTTCACAGAGCCGCAAACACATTCTTGTCTTGGACTGAAGGACGAAATGTCATTTTGGCCGCGTGGTAAAGTTCTAGGTGGTTCTAGCTGCTTAAACGCAATGCATTATACTAGAGGTAGTCCGTATGAATATGATGAATGGGCAGCAAATGGTTGCACAGGGTGGAGTTACAAAGACGTGCTCCCTTACTTTCTCAAGTCCGAAGATATCCAAATTGAAAAATTGAAGTCGTCAAAATACCACAGTTCAGGAGGACCTCTTGCTGTATCAGCGGGACAGGTGACGCCATTGGCTGATCTTTACATGAAGGCGGGACAAGAGATGGGATACAACATCAGTGATTACAATGGTGAAGATCAAGAGGGATTCAGTCCTATCCAAGTAACCGTCCGAAATGGTGTCCGAAGTAGTACTGGACTAGAGTTTTTGGGGAAAACCGAAAAAAGGGAAAATCTCCATATAGGACTAAATAGTGTAGTAACAAAAGTAGACATTAAAAGCAATGTGGCCGTTGGTGTATTCTTTGTAAGAAACGGAAGAAAATATTATGTCAAAGCTAGAAAAGAAGTCATTCTTTCGGCTGGTGCCATAAATTCACCACAGCTTCTAATGCTGTCTGGTATTGGTCCTAAAGAACATTTAGACGAGTTAAGAATACCAGTCATTAAAGACCTACCCGTAGGAGAAAATTTACAAGATCACCAGACGGCATTCATGTTCAGTAAAATCAACAAGCCGTATAGCATAACAGAAGACATTCTTAATAGCTGGTGGACGTGTCTTAAGTATTATGTTAGTGGTGGCGGTGCAAGATCAATTGCAGGTTCAGAGGGATCGGCATTTTTCTATCTAGATGACAATAAGAGAGGAAAAACATATGCAGATATTCAAACTACGTTGTTAAGTAGTTTTATCAACAAGAACGTGTTTAATTTCAAAGAAAGCGTGGCAAAAGAATATTTGGCAGAAACACCTTTCACTCACGGATTTAATTATATTGTTAGTGTGACCCATCCAAAGAGTAAAGGAACGATCCGACTACGAAGCACAGATCCATTTGACTACCCAATGCTGGATCCCAAGTATCTTACTGACAAACGGGACGTGGAACAATTTATAGGAGGCATTAGGCTTTGGGAGAAATTTGCTCAAACACCGACTATGAAAGAATTAGGGGTTGATATAGATCAAATGAAAATGTCATTCTGTTCACAACACGAGTTCCGATCGGATGAATATTGGGAGTGTTTTGTGCGTCATCTTGCAGTAACCATGTATCACCATTCATGCACGTGTAAAATGGGTGCCGATACTGATCCTACTGCAGTCGTAGACACCAAACTTCGAGTAAAGGGAATTAAAGGATTGAGAGTCGTGGACACGTCTGTATTTCCTAATGTTACGTCTGGGAACACAAACGCACCTGCTATAATGATAGCAGAAAAGGCGGCAGATTTGATCCGTGGGAAGGATACCGTCCAACAGTTTCGACAGAAATTATAATCGTAAAAGAAAACAGATCTTTTGGTAGAAGAAGAATTTTTTATTTACTTATGAGACAAACTAAAATGTATTATAAATATTTTGAATTTGTTATCATGATAAACCATGTGAAATCGCCGTGAAAAAAGCAAGTTCCATGGGCTGGTATTTTATTTAAAGATGATCTATCAAATGTACCACCTAATATCGCTTAGTGTGTATTTCGTAATGACGCACAAAATGCACATTAACCCTGGATGGTGATATTTTAAGCGAACGATCAGTAATTAAAACAGAACTAATACATTACATTTTCAACATTTCTTTGTAATAGTGTTTAGTTTGTGGTTCGACTTTATATGGAAATACAATTATGTTTATAAACGTGAACCCAACAAATCGAACATCTCGTAATTAATCTGAATGACATATTGCGTGGTATGTTATAACACTGTATATATTATACAGTGTAAAACTAAAATATATGCAAACAATCAATTTAATATCAAACTATGGTAAACTTACTCGTATGAGGTTATATTTAATATAACCACCCCTTTCAAATTCATTTGATAAGTATATACTAATGTACATAATTGTCCTCAATTGCCGAGAACAAAGTTGACGTTGTTTGTGTGCTTGTAGTATTGTAAAACACAATTATAAACCTGTTAATGGCATTGTATCATTAATATATGTCAGTATTTGTTACATATGATGTTTGATATTTTCATAATTCTTATTTTTTGACATTCATATAAAATATGAAGCTGTATAAACATGCTTTCAGAATGGATTGAAACAAAGCGAAACAATGTATTCCCATCTTTTGCTTTTCAATTAGTCCTTTGACAGCTTAACAGTATGAAATATTGCACCTTTACTATGAACTTATTCTTTAGCATCTTTACAATTTCTTCTAATGCTGTCTGGTATTGGTCCTAAAAAACATTTAGACGAGTTAGGAATACCAGTCATTAAAGACCTACCCGTAGGAGAAAATTTACAAGACCACCAGATGGCATTCATGTTCAGTAAAATCAACAAGCCGTATAGCATAACAGAAGACGTTGTTAATAGCTGGTGGACGTGTCTTAAGTATTATGTTAGTGGTGGCGGTGCAAGAGCAATTGCAGGTTCAGACGGATCGGCATTTTTCTATCTAGATGATAATAAGAGAGGAAAAACATATGCAGATATTCAAACTACGTTGTTTAGTAGTTTTATCAACAAGAACGTGTTTAATTTCAAAGAAAGCGTCGTGAAAGAATATTTGGCAGAAACCTCTTTCACTCACGGATTTAATTGTATTGTTAGTGTGACCCATCCAAAGAGTAAAGGAACGATCCGACTTCGAAGCACAGAACGATTTGACTACCCAGTAATGGATCCCAAGTATCTTACTGACAAACGGGACGTTGAACAACTTATAGGAGGCATTAGACTTTGGGAGAAATTTGCTCAAACACCGACTATGAAAGAATTAGGGGTTGATATAGATCAAATGAAAATGTCATTCTGTTCACAACACGAGATCCGATCAGATGAATATTGGGAGTGTTTTGTGCGTCATCTTGCAGTAACCGTGTATCACCATTCATGCACGTGTAAAATGGGTGCCGATACTGATCCTACTGCAGTCGTAGACACGAAACTTCGAGTAAAGGGAATTAAAGGATTGAGAGTCGTGGACACGTCTGTATTTCCTAATGTTACGTCTGGGAACACAAACGCACCTGCTATAATGATAGCAGAAAAGGCGGCAGATTTGATCCGTGGGAAGGATACCGTCCAACAGTTTCGACAGAAATTATAATCGTAAAAGAAAACAGATCTTTTGGTAGAAGAAGAATTTTTTATTTACTTATGAGACAAACTAAAATGTATTATAAATATTTTGAATTTGTTATCATGATAAACCATGTGAAATCGCCGTGAAAAAAGCAAGTTCCATGGGCTGGTATTTTATTTAAAGATGATCTATCAAATGTACCACCTAATATCGCTTAGTGTGTATTTCGTAATGACGCACAAAATGCACATTAACCCTGGATGGTGATATTTTAAGCGAACGATCAGTAATTAAAACAGAACTAATACATTACATTTTCAACATTTCTTTGTAATAGTGTTTAGTTTGTGGTTCGACTTTATATGGAAATACAATTATGTTTATAAACCTGAACCCAACAAATCGAACATCTCGTAATTAATCTGAATGACATATTGCGCGGTATGTTATAACATTGTATATAGTATACAGTGTAAAACTAAAATATATGCAAACAATCAATTTAATATCAAACTATGGTAAACTTACTCGTATGAGGTTATATTTAATATAACCACCCCTTTCAAATTCATTTGATAAGTATATACTAATGTACATAATTGTCCTCAATTGTCGAGAACAAAGTTGACGTTGTTTGTGTGCTTGTAGTATTGTAAAACACAATTATAAACCTGTTAATGGCATTGTATCATTAATATATGTCAGTATTCGTTACATATGATGTTTGATATTTTAATAATTCTTATTTTTTTACATTCATATAAAATATGAAGCTGTATAAACATGCTTTCAGAATGGATTGAAACAAAGCGAAACAATGTATTCCCATCTTTTGCTTTTCAATTAGTCCTTTGACAGCTTAACAGTGTGAAATATTGCACCTTTACTATGAACTTATTCTTTAGCATCAATTACAATTTCTTCTAATGCTGTCTGGTATTGGTCCTAAAAAACATTTAGACGAGTTAAGAATACCAGTCATTAAAGACCTACCCGTAGGAAAAATTTACAAGACCACCAGATGGCATTCATGTTCAGTAAAATCAACAAGCCGTATAGCATAACAGAAGACATTGTTAATAGCTGGTGGACGTGTCTTAAGTATTATGTTAGTGGTGGCGGTGCAAGAGCAATTGCAGGTTCAGAGGGATCGGCATTTTTCTATCTAGATGATAATAAGAGAGGAAAAACATATGCAGATATTCAAACTACGTTGTTTAGTAGTTTTATCAACAAGAACGTGTTTAATTTCAAAGAAAGCGTCGTGAAAGAATATTTGGCAGAAACCTCTTTCACTCACGGATTTAATTGTATTGTTAGTGTGACCCATCCAAAGAGTAAAGGAACGATCCGACTTCGAAGCACAGAACGATTTGACTACCCAATAATGGATCCCAAGTATCTTACTGACAAACGGGACGTTGAACAACTTATAGGAGGCATTAGACTTTGGGAGAAATTTGCTCAAACACCGACTATGAAAGAATTAGGGGTTGATATAGATCAAATGAAAATGTCATTCTGTTCACAACACGAGATCCGATCGGATGAATATTGGGAGTGTTTTGTGCGTCATCTTGCAGTAACCGTGTATCACCATTCATGCACGTGTAAAATGGGTGCCGATACTGATCCTACTGCAGTCGTAGACACCAAACTTCGAGTAAAGGTAATTAAAGGATTGAGAGTAGTGGATGCGTCTGTATTTCCTAATGTAACGTCTGGGAACACAAACGCACCTGTTATAATGATAGCAGAAAAGGCGACAGATTTGATCCGTGGGAAGGATACTGTCCAACAGTTTCGACAGAAAGTATAATCGTAAAAGAAAAGAATGTGTTTTTGCATGATAATAAATCATTAATTAGTTTTACTTATCAGACAAACTATTTTTTTGATTTTGTTATCATGATGAACCACGCGAAATCGTCATGATTTCAATATTTCATCAATTTGAATTCAGTTTATAGTGAATAGATATGAGATGGTTAGTTGAATGTAATTAGAATAAGTAACTATCATTAGAAATAAAGACGTAGGAATAAAGAATACACAACTATGATATATGTCGTATTGCTTACTAAGACATAAAAAGCATAATAGTATCTAAATCCG
Source organism: Panopea generosa (assembly GCA_029582155.1). Lineage (NCBI taxonomy): Eukaryota > Metazoa > Mollusca > Bivalvia > Adapedonta > Hiatellidae > Panopea > Panopea generosa. Next base: position 3,202,536 of record CM055901.1, read on the forward strand.
AGGAGGTCTGGAGCATCATACTTCAGTTTATATCTGTAAAGTAGCATCTTTCTATGTAATCTGTTTTCATTCATGTTGCTGTTTTTTTAATTTAATATCAAAAAACTTTCTTTTGAAAAAAAAACAACATACTTGGATGTGGACTGCTTTTTTTAAATGTGTTGATATTTGTTTCAACCTGGTATGACACTCCCCTTCCCCATCCCCGACTGAGCCCACGCTCTCCAAAACTTTTTTTGTTTATAATTATCTTCTTTTTTCTTTTTTCTTTAATTCTAATTTCCCCATTTTTAATAGAAATCAGGAAATATATTTATAAAGTATACATTTACAGAACTGACAAATTGAAGAATGAAAGATGATTGAATGTGATAGATTAGTTTATATGCCATTAACCCATATATTTATTCATTTATTTTGAAAATTGTAAGGTGTGTAGGTGGTGGTCCTCCCCGACCTCCCCGCACCTAGGACGGGGAGAATAAATGGGCCACCCAAATGGGTACCTGAAAATATATTACAAAATGACTCACATAGAGCTAAGAACAAGGATTTTCGTACTTGAAAAATAGATTGTGACTTTTTAATAATGTTTCAAAATAGTTTAGGATTTTGCCTGGCATTTACCATATTGTCTCTTTTTGTTATTTTATAACGATATTTACATTTTAAAATTTCTAAAGACAGTTCTCGCTTGTTTATATAAATGTGAATAAACTAAACACCCTCGTATTTGTAATATATTTTTGTATTTTTCTTTGGTACTGCTGTTGCTTTAAAAGAAAATCAAGATGAAAATGAACATATTTATTTAATCTTGAATATTATTATGTACATGCATTACATAACTTAATTTACTGTTCTTTAATATGTAAATAATGAATCTGTGTTAATAAACGTTTACACAAAAAAAAAAATATATATATATAAAGGGAAAAAAAGCATATTTATAATCAGCCAAAATATTATCAAATTCACTAAACTCACTATTAATGTGTGGGATAAATATTCCTTGTGTCTTCTAATTATAAAATGTATTATTTGTGTTAATGTTCCTTTTGTGATTTAAATGTCATTATTTATGTACTGGAAACATTTTTAACGCATTATCATATTTGAAATATGAAACTAGAAAATACTGATGCTTAGAAATAGTCAGGATATGACTATATTACTTTTATTATCACTTTTTCAACAGTGTACACAATGGAAAGAAAAAAAGTAGTTTTGATGAAACATGTTAGGTGTTTGCTTTTCTAATGATATTTCGGCACAGCAGAAGTCAACAAACAAACAATACAATGAATGACAAGCCTTTAAAAATGCTTTTACTCACGCTAGAAATAAAAGGGACATTCAATGATGGGTTTACGTCATAACAATAAATATTCAGTTTTCAACATATCTGCCTATCTCAAGAGACGAAGCGTACATATTATACTTCCCTATGCGTGTTTTACATTAGCTAACAATGCATGTCGCGTAACTGTAGTATGTGTACTCCAATGTCAATCAATGTGTGTTGACAACTGAATTAACATATGTCTTTGTCACGGTCATTTGAGATTATAGGAGGTTTGTAATTTATTTTGTTTATTTGTATATCATATTTGATGTTGTTTGACTTAGGTATTAACCATAACATAGAAATAAATTTTATATTAATATATTTATGTGATCGTCAGCGGCACAGCTGCCTGTTGACAAATACGCATGAAAATCCAGGGACAGATTAAAAAAATACATAACATGCAATCCTCAAGTATACATATTTGATTCATGTTTAATTTTGATTTTAAAGTTCAATTCTAGTTAGATAATAATAATTACTATAAAATTATTATAAAATATATTTAAAATCATATTACGATAATTATGATATATATATACAGCTAAATGAACGTTTGTACATTCGATTAAATTTGTGTCATTCGTGTGAATGTCTATTGCATATCCTCAGATGTATATTGCATAGTGCTTAGACAAACGTGCTATTCAGAATACACATTAGGTATACAATGATACGCTATTTAATACCAATGTGGTTTAAACTCGTCACCTCTTTAGTTTATTAAGTAGCAGCATAACATTAGCATGAATAGTTGATTGATCAATTGATTAAATATTTAACGTCATTTTTATGCTATCGAGGGCTAACAGTTAACCTAACCTAACTGGATGGTTAACCTGTACTCGAGCACACCCTTGAAGTATTTGTTCAGTTTCTTAAAATTGAATTGATTGCATCGTTTGTGTCATTTTCATGTAATCGAGGGCTTACAGACGATTAGTTAACCTAACCACTGTTTCTTGGGATCCTTGAAGTTTAACCAGTACTGGAGCACACCCCATCTCCCTAAGTAAATGAAAACTTTCCCACTTGAATCAGCGGCGAGAGGCGAATGATAATGAGACGCAATGTCGTATATTATCAATCATCCTGGAGACTGTCACACCTTGATTGATAGTCAGACGCGTTAACGACTGAGATAATCGGACCCGGCGTTGTATAGTATTTTGACCTCTCTGTGAAATGACCCCGGGGTCAAATTACTATTTACACACTAAAATAAATTGACCCGCGCTGATTTATCACAAATAAAGTTACTTTCATCTTAGTTTGAGGACTAATTATTGACACAAATCCATTCGAATGATTCTTGTTACATGGTGCGTAACTTTAGTATGTGTACTCTAATGTCAATGAACGTGTGTTGACAACTGAATTAAATATGTCCTTGTCGCGGCCATTTTAGGTTCAACATATGAAATTATAGGAGGTTTGTAATTTATTTTGTTTATTTGCATATCATATTTGAAGTTGTTTGACTTAGGTATTAACCATAACATATAAATAAATTTTATATTAATATATTTATGTGATCGTTAGCGGCACAGCTGCCTGTTGACAAATACGCATGAAAATCCAGGGACAGATTAAAAAAATACATAACATGCAATCCTCAAGTATACATATTTGATTCATGTTTAATTTTAATTTTTAAGTTCAATTCTAGTTAGATAATAATAATTACTATAAAATTATTATAAAATATATTTAAAATCATATTACGATAATTATGATATATATATACAGCTATACAAAATTTTGTACATTCGATTAAATTTGTGTCATTCGTGTGAATGTCTATTGCATATCCTCAGATGTATATTGCATAGTGCTTAGACAAACGTGCTATTCAGAATACACATTAGGTATACAATGATACGCTATTTAATACCAATGTGGTTTAAACCCGTCACCTCTTTAGTTTAATATGTAGCAGCATAACATTAGCATGAATAGTTGATTGATCGATTGATTAGATATTTAACGTCATTTTTATGCTATCGAGGGCTAACAGTTAACCTAACCACTGTTTCCTGGGATCCTGGAATGTTAACCAGTACTCGAGCACACCCTTGAAGTATTTGTTCAGTTTCTTAAAATTGAATAGATTGAATCTTTAGTGTCATTTATATGCAATCGAGGACTTACAGACGATCAGTTAACCTAACCACTGTTTCTTGGGATTATCAATCATCACGGAGACTGTTACCAAGCAGGGATTCGAACTAGCGACCGCGTGGTTGATAGTCAGACGCTCTAACGACTGAGATAATCAGACCCGGCATAAGACGAATAGTGCAATATTTCTAGATGAATCGGTCTATTATCAATTTAAGTGAGTTTGGGCTGAATAATCATATATCATATACGCATGATTTTACCTTAATAAACATCAATCAATCATAGCTACGTTCACCAAACATGACACGGATTGTAGCGATTATTAAAAATCATGAGAACATTTATCTCAACACGGATTTCGTAAAAGCATTTAAGAAATCAATTATTATACAAACTTAAATTTTACTTTTAAAAAACACTAGACTACAACATATGACGTTTTCTCGACGGAAAAACCATACCCCCACAATCTGGAGCGTGCTTGTGTGTGCGGACGCTCATGTATTAATACGAGTGTAAGAGCGTGTGTATAATTGTATTTGCGTGTGATGTTGCAAATGCGCCCTAACTACCTTATAAAAGTTACAAGATGGCTCTGGGGCAAGTCATATCTAATCATCAGTACATGATTCAAATCAGAAAACCTTTTTTTTTTTGGTTATAATATTGCATACTACTAGATTGGTGTTACACGTACATTTCTTTAGCAAAAAAATAATTTCAAACTGCCAATAAACCAACAAATTAAAATTCGAGGTGGATATGGGTCTGTGTTAATAGATAGCCTAGTGTAGCGTTGTAATTTGATAGCTTCCTCTTATAAATATTTACTACACAGGCAGTAAATACTGGGGGTTTTAATACAGTACGATACAAGCTTTGACAGGTATATGCAGTTCCCCGGATAGGAATTGACAGAATAGGGTAAAAACTCTTCAAAATTAAAATAATTGAGTGAAATCTTATAATGATTTTCACTCAGTAAGATTGCAGTAACTGAGTGAAACACGGATTGTCTAAATGAAAGTAATTAAAATGTGTTATCTTGATTAAACTATTCTATATTAAATACACAGTATTGTAAAATTGTTGCTGCCTGCAACTCTTGATTTGCATTATCAGTATTGTATCTGAACAAACTACGGTAGTTTCTTCTTGCACAAATGCAGCTGCCTGCAACTCATAATTTCTGGTGTTATTGTTGACAATGTTAAATAATATTGTTTTATAACTATTTATTGAAGAAATTGGTGTTGGGGGCAAAACGTAATTCAATGGGGTTTTTTCCCTTTGCAAACTGAGATTTTCGTTCTCACTTAATCGTTCTTAATCATTTAGACGCTTTCATTACTACCTACGAATAAAATGCAAACTCCTGTATGAGACGGTTATATAAACTGGTACTCATCTCTATTTTCACTCTGCTAATAGCTTGTGAGGTACAAACCGTAGTAACCGGGAACCAGTTTATCTGACTGTTTCCTTTTTAACGAAATACAGGAAATGTGGAACAGCTGTTTGGATACGCATTGCATTAACATTGTTTTGCGTGAAGAAAAACTATTTGCATAATGGGTACGCTTAAAAACAAATTTGTTTGCGTTTTCCATGAATTTATTTGAGTAAAATACACAAATATGCAGCTTATCTGGAGCACTGTAATATGTATTTGTTATATCATTTACATAAAGTGAATTGTATGAATTAGTTCGTGCAGGCATAAACATCGTATATTTAGATTTATACATCAACTTTACATTGTATGGTTTGAAAATATCTTTATTTTCTCCAATTTATACATACAAAATATCAACCAAAGAATGAAAATGGTATGCCATTTATATTGTCGAAACAGAATGTATATTTTATTAATAGTTACCGGTGTAGTAGTCAATTCTTTCCCCGTCTAAAAGTGATTATTCCCTACTTTGTTAATAATATCCCCGGGAAAGAATTGGCGAGCTGGTGTCTTCCCCATACATTAATTTTAGGTGTCAGACAAACTGATTCTTGTCCCTATATTTTTATTTGAGTTGCTAATATTTAAACTTAAACGGTAAAAATATTTGGTTAAATTAATTTAATATATATATCTGTTTGCAATAAAAATAACAAGCTTATTAAAATATCTGTTTTGATATCTAATTCTTTCCTCTGACATTTTGTTAATACTCACCCGTCCCACTACTATATGTTTACTGTTGCATAAGGGAGAAAGAATTGGATAGCTGATTCTGTGCCCAATCGTTTTTATTTGGTTAAATGTTCAGATTTTATGATGGAAATATTAGACTTATCCGTCCTTTCTATTTTATGTCGTGTTAGTGATATGAAATTAAATATATAATATCCCACCCCTATATTTTATTTTTACTTTTATAGCTAGCCAATTATTTCCCCACAACAGAAAGTAACAGTGAGGGAGACTATTACTGTTACACCGGCTTACCGAAACGAAATATAAAGTATAGAGAACATTTTGCATAATTAAATAAATCCATTAGCACATTTATGAGGAATATTAGTTATAGTTAATTAATTATATAACATAAAATTATACAATCTACTTTTTAAAAAGTATAAATTACAAGAACGAACACATGTTGTGAAATGACAATACACAATTATTCATGGCCAACGCTTTCATCTCTATGCATATATTGCACGTACTATACTTGTCCAGTACATGGATCGCATGCATGTTTCTTTATGGGCTATTATCAAGTGCATTCTACTCTTATTTTGTTATTAACACATTATCTTAGTTTTCTTTACATTTGGCAGGTACCGAACATGGGGTTTATACAACAGGCCGCCGTTGTTGCAATTTTGGCATTGACAGTAGTTTACTTAGCAAACAGGTTTTCGTTTAAAACGAGACTAAATGTAACAGAAAACATCAATGATGAATACGACTATGTTATAGTTGGGGGCGGTACTGCTGGTTCTGTTCTAGCCTCCAGATTGTCAGAAGATAAGGAGACACGTGTGTTATTAATTGAAGCAGGTGGCCATTATGAGGAGAGTCCATTTTTCGAGGTACCAATACAATGGATGAATTTACAAGGTACCGAGTTCACATGGACCTACGAAACTGAAGTGCAAACACATGCGTTTAAAAGCTTAAAAGGCAATCGGGCTGCATTAGGTCGAGGAAGAATACTTGGCGGAACAAGTGCCCTAAACCTTATGCACTATGCGAGAGGGAGTAAATATGATTATGACGAATGGGCAGCTAACGGTTGTAGCGGGTGGGGTTATAAAGACGTTCTGCCGTATTTCTTGAAATCAGAGGATATTTTAATAGACGAATTAAAGTCATCAAAATATCACAGCACAGGTGGGCCATTAGCAGTTTCAGAAGGAAGAGCAACACCGCTCGCTGATCTTTACATGGAAGCTGGAAAAGAGATGGGATACAATATAACGGATTCTAACGGTGACAACCCTGAGGGGTTCAACAACGTTCAGTTGACAACAAGACATGGTGTGCGAAGTAGCACAGGGAACGAATTTTTGGGCAATGTTGATAACTCAAACCTTCATATTGCTTTGAGGAGTGTAGTGACCAAAATCAACATTCATAATAAAAGGGCAAACGGTGTATTTTATATAAGAAATGAGAGGAAGCATTTTGTTAAAGCAACAAAAGAAGTTATTCTGTCTGCTGGGGCTATTAATTCGCCACAATTACTAATGTTATCAGGCATTGGGCCAAAAGGTCATCTTGAAAAACTTAACATACCGGTTTTAGCAGATTTACCTGTGGGGAATAATTTACAGGACCATCAAATGGCGTTTCTTTACAGCACCATTAATATGCCATATGGTATAAATGCTGAAGTGCTGAACAGCTGGTGGGCAAATCTGCAATATGCAATATTTGGTAAAGGCCCAAAATCAATTTCGGGAAATGACGGGTCTGGGTTTTTCTATATTGATCCATCCAAACGAGGAAAAAACCAACATTACACTGACATTCAATTGATCATGGTGACGAATTTGTATACCACAAATGGTTTTGGTTTTAAAGACGATATTTTACCTGAAGTTTTAGCAAATCAGAATGATCACGGATTCAGTGTATCTGTGTCTGTTTCTCACCCAAGGAGTAGAGGTGTTGTTAGGCTAAGAAGTACAGACCCGTTCGATTTTCCAATACTCGACCCAATGTATTTAACTGACAAACGTGATGCTGAAGACTTTGTTAAAGGTATTCGCATATGGGAAGAGTTTATCCAGACACCAACTATGCAGAAACTTGGTGTTGACATACATCAAATGAAGTTGACTATATGTTCAGACCACGAGTTCCGCTCTGATGCATACTGGGAATGTTTTGTGCGTCATCTGGCGATAGGTTGCAATCATCACACAGGAACCTGTAAAATGGGCTCGGAAAACGATCCCTCGGCAGTTGTAGACCCACAGCTTCGAGTCAAAGGCATTAAAGGCCTTAGAGTTGTAGACACGTCAATCATTCCAAATATTACAAGCGGAAATACAATGGCACCTGCCATTATGGTAGCAGAAAAGGCAGCTGATATGATACGTGGTATAGATACAGTAGAACCATATAAATTTGATTAGACTTTAAAAGAGTAAAAGACTTTGGCAATGCTTCAGTCAATATATATTTGTATGAACCATGTTTGATTAATATCAATTTCTTTTAAATACACTCAGGGACTGTGAAAACGTATCACTTACATACCTTTACTTCATTTTTCGAAGCTAACTCCAAAAGTGAAAAATCATAGGCACCAATAACGAGTGTATGAACTATCCGCCTGAATACATTCGCTTGACATTGACGCCTGTGAATTTTCACATTTGGGAATAGCTTCGAATAATAGGAAAATTGCATCGAAGTTGAAGTGTCAGTCATGAAATAATAACACTAGAAGACAGAGATGGTACTCCTAACGTATGTAAACTTTCTTTGAAATAGGATGACAGTTTATGTACTAAAATTACCTGTATGTAAGTGGTGCGTCCCGGAGTGTATAAATATATTTAATTATTCTTTTTTCGCAACAGCTTGTTGTATTTGTTTGATGTAAGATATGCTTATTATGAAGCGTATACATCTTATTGTTACGTTTTATATATGATAAAGTCGTCTTCATGCTGACATTTTGTTAACAGTGGTGGGGAAAAAAAAAAATAATCTGAGACTAGTACTAACTAAATTACTGTACATAATATGGTAACATCGTAAGCATATTTTCGTATTTATATATTTTAACTGTTTGTATTTTTTTTCTTCTTTACTTTCTATGTGTAAATGAGGCCATTGAGTACCGTTTATGGTAGTGACAATCTCATTGGTGTATGGGTAGAGGACTAGTTGTTATGAGATACAGGAACATATCTATAGATTTTAATCAAATTGTCCTTATATAAAAAGGGCCATAATTCTGCTAAATATCAAAATAGATTAATCCAACTTAAGCCATTGAGTCACCTTTATATTGATTGATAAAAATATATATAAATTTCAATAAATATCAATTTCATTGATATATGTGCAGTTGTTACTTAAATAATTATATAAGCATGCCTGACACATTAAACATGCTTTAAGTATAAAGGGGCCATACTTCTGTCAAAATTAAAAAATAATCAAAATCCCACTTGTTCCCCCTGAGTCGCCTATATGGTAGTGAGTACCCATATAAAATTTGGCTAGTGGCTACTAAGATATGAGCATACATCAATAAAAAACGAAAAGAGCTACGCAGATGCCGACGCTGACGCCGAGGCGAGTTAAATGGCTTCCTTTATATAAAAAGGTCGAGCTACAGCGACCATATCCATCCTCAAACCAACACGAGATCATATACAGCTAATTAGCCTGGGTCTTTATCTTGATTATTTAAAGTGGAATGTTATTTAACGCATGTGATCCCCAAGCTCATCCAGAAACCTACTTACAACCTCTAACATCTGGAGCAAAGCTAGCCACAGAATCAGTGGCTGCACTCGCTTTGGAAATGATCTCAACCGAATTTCAGTCCATTACAGTGTTAGGGATAAAACTGAACTCGAAACCATCCGTTTTCGCACAAGGAACACCAAATGGAGATTCATTAATTCCTACCACGACATTGCCTTTCAGCGGGAACTAGTTCTTTGATAGGAATGTTGACCTTTGTAGATGAGAATTAAATGTGCTTCTTGTCTACGTTGTATCGAGGGTTTACAGGCTAATTTTGACAGTATTGTCTTCATACTACCTGGTGCTTAGTAGTCTGGCGTATCACACATAGCTGCTCTAGTTTAGACCTTTTCGAAATCGTCCTGGAGACCTCAGCAATGAGGATCCCAGACGGAACTGGTGTACTCTCTAACACTGGTTACCTCTAACACTGGTTTATCTAACACTGATGTACTCTAACACTGGTGACCTCTAACACTGGTGTACTCTAACACTGGTGTAATCTAACACTGGTAGTGTTATACTCTAACACTGGTGAACTCTAACACATGTGTACTCTAACACTGGTGACCTCTAACACTGGTGTACTCTAACACTGGTATACTCTAACACTGGTGTAATCTAACACTGGTGTACTCTAACACTGGTGACCTCTAACACTGGTGTACTCTAACACTGGTGTAATCTAACACTGGTGTACTCTAACACTGGTGACCTCTAACACTGGTGTACTCTAACACTGGTGTAATCTAACACTGGTGTTCTCTTACACTGGTGTACTCTAACACTGGCCTAACTAAACTCATGTATGCTGTTTTTATAACCACTGTGGACACGATCACAAATTCATCCTTAAAAAGCATAAAGTCCTATGCAATGTTATTATCTATAATGTGTAATATTTCTAAAGCATTTTAATGTATCAAGCAAGATTAACAAAAACTGTTTGATTTGTAACTTTTTCAGAGACACACATGTGTATATACTATGTAATTAAGTCACTGGTTTTATTAAGCTAATAAATTATCAAGTTGTATTACCCCTGTAGAATAAATTAGTTTAAGCCACGGAAGATAAATACCATGCACTTTTTGTATCGGTATTACAGAGTTATGTCCCTTACATCGGATAGCTTGATCTGTCAGAATTTACATTTTTATATATTTTTTATTCAACATCATTTGTAAAAACAAGTTGTTCAAACTTAAATAAATCATGCTCGAAATCTTCCTGGGTAGAAACAGTACTAATCATAAGTATGCAGATAGTGTCTTGCGGCTGGACACCACATAGATATCACAGCACCTCGTTATCATAAACTTATTTAATTAAAAATAATTATGATACGTTTTTCAAAGCAGATGTCGATTGATGTATTGGTGTCGATCAGTGTATTGGTGTCGATCGATATATTGGTGTCCACCGATGTATTGGTGTCGATCGATGTATTGGTATTGATTGACTCATTGTTGTTGATCGATGAATTGTGCCGATCAATATAGTGGTGCCGATCAATGTATTAGTGTCGATCAATGTTATGGTGTCGATCAACATATTGGTGTCGATCGACGCATTGGTGTCGATCAATGTATTGGTGCCAATCAATGTATTGGTGTCAATCAATGTACTGGTGTTGATCTATCTATTGATGTCGACCCATGTAATGGTGTCAGTCGATTTATTGGTGTTGTTGGATTTATTGGTGTCGATCGATGTATTGGTGCCAATTGATGTATTGGTATTGATCGATGTATTGCTGTCGATTGATTTGTTGATGTAAATTGATGTATTGGTGCCAATTAATGATTTGGTATCAAGCGATGTATTGGTATTGATCAATGAATTGGTGTCGATCGATTTGTTGGTATAAATCGATGTATTGGTGCTGATCATTATTTTGGTGTTGGTCGATTTATGTATATCGATCAATGTATTGTTGTCGTTTGATGTTTTGGTGCGGATCAATGTTTTGGTGTCGATCGATGTATTGGTGTTTATCGTTCTATTACAGTTTATAACGGGCATCCATGGGCAAAACATAATATTATGGTAACGGGTTGGAAACAACCATACAGCCAATCTTCGGTCAAACATATATAAAATAATAAAATAATAATACTTATAATGATGATGGTGATGCTGACAGTGGTGATGAATAAATGACTGAAGAGAGTTTTACAGCATACCAACACATTAAAGGTTATTCGACGCCAACAGGAAGGAAGATTCCAGGTTCACTCTACAGGTACAATAACAACAAATTAACATACAGATTGAAAAAAAATACATCAACAAATGAATATGCAGAATGAACCTCGAACCTTGATAGAGTTTCAGCAAATTCTATCGTATTACTCAATTTGTCGCTTTTTATGACATGCATAAGCCACAGTGATCCTATTCTTGCCATCACTCATATGGCTCCCTGGAACCACACAGGGGTTGATAATTTAACCACAATCGTGAACATGACAACAAATGATAAAATGAACATGGCACCCATTCGGAGGATTCATACCCCTCTGCAGAGATCGACAGTGACGTACTATAAGCACAATACATACAGCTTATAAATACGCAAGCGAGGTACTGTAAGCACAATACGCATGGCTTTTAAATACGACATGTGAGGTACAGTATCACAACATGCACAGCTTATAAATACGATAAGTGAAGTACTGTAAGCACAATATGCACAGCTTATCAATATAAAAAGCGAGGTACTGTAAGCACAAACGCACGGCTTATAAATACGACAAGCGAGGTACTGTAAGCACAATATGAACGGCTTATCAATACGACAAGGGAGGTACTGTAAGCACAATACGAACGGCTAATAAATATAGTAAGCGAGGTACTGTAAGCACAATACGCACGGCTTATCAATACGACAAGAGAGGTACTGTAAGCACTATAGGCACGGCTTGTAAATACGACAAGGGAGGTACTGTAAGCACAATACGCACAGCTTATCAATACGACAAGGGAGATACTGTAAGCCCAATACGCATGGCTTATCAATACGACAAGGAAGGTACTGTAAGCACAATATGCACGGCTTATAAATACGGCAAGCGAGGTACTGTAAGCACAATAAGCACGGCTTATCAATACAACAAGGAAGGTACTGTAAGCACAATACGCACAGCTTATAAATACGACAAGGGAGGTACTGTAAGCACAATACGCACGGCTTATGAATATGACAGACGAGGTACTGTAAGCACAATACACATGGCTTATAAATACGGCAAGGGAGGTACTGTAAGCATAATACGCACGGCTTATAAATATGACAGGCGAGGTACTGTAAGCACAATATGCACGGCTTATCAATACGACAAGGGAGGTACTGTAAGCACAATATGCACGGCTTATAAATACGACAGGCGAGGTACGCACGGCTTATAAATACGACAGGCGAGGTACTGTAAGCACAATACGTATGGCTTAAAAATACGGCAAGCGAGGAACTGTAAGCATAATACGCACGGCTTATAAATATGACAAGGGAGGTACTGTAAGCACAATACGCACGGCTTATAAATACGACAATGGAGGTACTGTAAGCATAATACGCACGGCTTATAAATATGACAGGCGAGGTACTGTAAGAACAATACACACGGCTTATGAATACGACAAGGGAGGTACTGTAAGCACAATATGCACGGCTTATAAATACGACAGGCGAGGTACTGTAAGCACAATATGCACGGCTTATAAATATGACAGGCGAGGTACTGTAAGTACAATACGTATGGCTTAAAAATACGGCAAGCGAGGTACTGTAAGCACAAACGCACGGCTTAACAATACGACAAGGGAGGTAATGTAAGCACAATACGCACGGCTTATAAAGACAACAAGCGAGGTACTTTAAGCACAATTGTCCAATTATCATGTTTTATTTTCTATTATCTCAATTTGGATACACACATGTATATACAAAAAAATGAAATTGACATTAAATATACAATACAAAAAAAAGACAAATAATATACAAAGAATTTGAAACGTGACAGCTTTTATTATTCGGAATTTCAATTTAAGTTAAGAGAACAACTCCTTATTGAAAATACACATTCATGCCAGCTACTATATCAGATTGTTAAATCATAATTCAATAAATTTACAGTTATCATGTCATCTAAGAATGAAAAAAATGTTAAAAAATTCCAAATTTATTCCAGACGCTCTTGTAATAAGAAACAAATACCCTCAACAGTAATAGCGTTCGCCAGATTAATGTACATAATCTACATGACTATTGTGATGTGTTGTTATTTGTGTAATGTTTATTATATATGTTAATTACACTAAGTATTGTCTTTTTTTCTTATTGTTCATATTTGTTTGTAAAACTGTGTAAATGGCCAAAGGCAAAATTTACAGATTGCTGGATAAATTTGAAACTTTAAATTAATAATATTCAGTTTTAGAACAGAAGAGTTCAATGTAATGTATCGATATATATATATATTACATTTTATTTCACTAACCTTGAAGGATATTAGAGATCAGTCGTCAATTACTTATAAAATAAAACAAAAATAACACCACTTAAGATACAATGAATGAATGAATGAATAAATGAAGGGGAGTTTACGGTGTACCAACACATTATAGGTTATTCGGCGCAAACAGGAATGAGGACTCCAGGTTCACTCTACCTGTACAAAAACAACAAATTAACATACATATTAAAAAACAAATGAATATGAAGAATGAACCTAGAACCTTGATATCTGCAGACCTGCAGCGTTTCAGCAAATTTTATCGTATTACTATTATTCAACTTATTGTATACGACAAAGCATTTAAAACCGTAAACTATCAACATGTCGATTAAATCAGATTACATTAACAATTGTACAAATATTTATTACAGTAATGGCTTGCTAACAATCTCTCTGCTTTGTGACAGGTAAGCGGAAGCTTTACTCCATAGGTATGCGTTTTCCCGCACAAATCACAGAAGGCCTTTAAAAAAAAAGTGCAGAAAGAGTTCAGATTACTCGTAACATTAAAAAAAAATACTATAACCTGATCATTTAATTATCATATTTACTGTCGTTTATAAAACAATTTTCATGTTTTGTTTTTCTTTGTTTGCACATGGCATGTATCGATGTGCTATTATTTGTGATACTGCTATTAAATCCAAAATAAACTATTCTGTATTCTGTACTAAAACATTAACTAACAAAAATCCCGGAAAAATGCAAACATGGTTATTCATGATTTCTTGATACAAAAACCACAAACAATGACGTTACTTCTAATTTCCATGTTTTTCACAAAGTTATTGGCGGGCCTCTTTTATCATCGCATTGTGTTTATAACGGTGTAATAATATACACACCACAGTCGCAAGATTACATACCAGCTGATTAACATAAAAGGTGATAACGTTGCTTTTCAACTAGTATTTGGGTCGTTTAATTTGGACAATTATTTTATTCAATTCAATTCAATAGTTTATTGTCACAATGATATAATGCAGTGATAGCGTTGCTTTTGACTAATACTTTAGTCGTGTCAGTTCAATTCAATTCAAATCAATTCAATTCAATTCAGTTCAATTAAACATACCGACTGAAAGAACAAACAAACACACACGCATATAATTGAAAGAAATAAAGTTAATCAAAGTGATATTACGACAAACAACCAAAGAAACAGTTATTATGACTCCAATTTCGCACTTATAAAAATAGAAGATCTTTAAATAACAATAACAAGTTATTTTGTATAAATGACAGCAGTAGATATGTTGCAACAAACGAGGAGCTTAAAACTAAGGTAGAATAGTAGATGTTATGAAAATACTATTAAAATACAATGTTATTGAAAACATACTTTGAAATTTTATGTTGGCAATCCAACACATGTGTTAGTCTGGTTTACTGAGATAAATTTTTCAGTTGTTCACTTGAATATTCGAAGACAATAGACGCATTACTGTTTTTTGCTTTACCTGACAAATGAAGATGTTTCAAATCTGCTTAGAAAATACTGTAATGAACAATATTTCTTGCACTATGAATTTGTAAAAAATGTGTACTAATTCCTATACATGTATATCTAAACAAATTAAAATGCAGTGTAATTCATGCAAGTAACACATTCTCTCAAGTATACTTTTCAGTAGAAGAAAATAGAACGTTTTATAAGTTTGTTCAAATGCAACTAGTTTACATCGATTGTAACACACAAATCTTGCTCAGTGGAGACCATTACCAGGCATACGCGGATAAAGTGTCAATCCTGGAACATACACTGATAAAGTGTCAGTCCTGAATCATACATGGATACAGTTTCAGTCCTAAAACATACGCGGATAAAGTGTCAGACCGGACATATACGTGGATAAAGACAGTGTCAGTCCTGAATCATACACGGATAAAGTGTCAGTCATGAATCATATGCCGATTAAGTGTCAGTCCTGAATCATATGCAGATTACTTGTCAGTTCTGAAAAATACGCAGATAAAGTGTAAGTCCCGAATCATACGCTGATAATGTGTCAGTCCTGAATCATATGCAGATAAAGTGTCAGTCCTGAAATATACACAGATAAAGTGTCAGTCCCGAACCATTCGCTTATAAAGTGTCAGTCCTGAATCATATGCAGAAAAAGTGTCAGTCCTGAAATATATGCAGATAAAGTGTCAGTCCAGAATTATATGCTGATAAAGTGTCAATCCTGGATCATACACGGATAAAGTGTCAGTCCTGAAATATACGCAGATAAAGTGGCTGTCCTGAATCATATGTGGATAAAGTGTCAGTCCTGAAATATATGCAGATAAAAGTGTCAGTCCTGAATCATATGTGGATAAAGTGTCAGTCCTGAAATATACGCAGATAAAGTGTCAGTCCCCAGATAAAGTGTCAGTTTCGAATCATACACGGATAAAGTGTCAGTCCTGGAACATACACGGATAAAGTGTCAGTCCTGAATCATACACGGATAAAGTGGCAGTCCTGAATCATGTGCGGATAAAGTGTCAGTCCTGAAATTTATGCGGATAAAGTGTCAGTCCAGAAATATACGCAGATAAAGTGTCAGTCCCGAATAATACACGGATAAAATGTTAGTCCTGGAACATTCATGGATAAAGTGTCAGTCCTGAATCATACACAGATAAAATGTCAGTCCTGAACCATACTAGGATAAAGTGTCAGTCCTGAATCATACACGGATAAAGTGTTAGTCCTGAATCATACACGGATAAAGTGTCAGTCCTGGAACATACACGGATAAAGTGTCAGTCCTGGAACATACACGGATAAAGTGTCAGTCCTGAATCATACACGGATAAAGTGTTAGTCCTGAAACATTCACGGATAAAGTGTCAGTCCTGAGTCAAACACCGATAAAATGTCAGTCCTGAACCATACTAGGATAAAGTGTCAGTCCTGAATCATACACGAATAAAGTGTCAGTCCTGAATCATACGCAGATAAAGTGTCAGTCCCGAATAATACACGGATAAAGTGTTAGTCCTGGAACATTCACGGATAAAGTGTCAGTCCTGAATCATACACAAATAAAGTGTCAGTCCTGAACCATACTAGGATAAAGTGTCAGTCCTGAATCATACACGGATAAAGTGTCAGTACTGGAACATACACGGATAAAGTGTCAGTCCTGAATCATGCACGGATAAAATGTCAGTCCTGAATCATACACGCATAAAGTGTTAGTCCTTGAACATACACGGATAAAGTGTCAGTCCTGAATCATACACGGATAATGAATGAATGAATGAATAGGGTTTTACGGTGTTCCAACACATTATAGGTTATTTACTGTACATGTACAAAAACAACAAATTAACATACAGATCTAAAAAAACACCAACAAATGAATATGCAGAATGAACCTAGAACCTTGATACATGCAGAACTGCAGAGTTTCAGCAACCTCTATCGTATTACTTTAATTGTCACTTCTTACATGTATGAGTCACAGTTGTCCTATTATTGCCATCACTCATATGGCTCCCTGAAACCACACAGGGGTTGATAATTTAACCACAATAATGATCATGACAACAAATGATAAAATGAACATGACACCAATTCGGAGGACATACACGGATAAAGTGTCAGTCCTGAAACACACACAGATAAAGTGTCAGTCCTGAAACATACTCTGATAATGTGTCAGCCTCGAATCATCTGCGGATAAAGTGTAAGTTCTGAATCATACGCAGATACATTGACAGTCCTGAATCACACGCGGATAAAGTGGCAGTCCTGAATCATACGCGGATAAAGTGTCCTTCTCTAAACATACATGGATAAAGAGTCAGTGTAAGTTTAAGATGCACTTGCTGCGGGTGGGGCGGACTGTAGAACCTTCAGTAACCATAGATATGTGTATTTATGTATGCATGAACGCTAAACAAACATTGGACGGAAATTGGACTATTTTGGCGCTTTCTCTCCATTTCACTTTAGCCTCTCGATTAAACACAAGAAAGCGGCTCTCAAAAAGAAATCGTTTGCTAATAGTTAGTTAGTTTAACACTAAACATGTTTTATAGAGTATGATCAAGCGCAAAGTTAATACATTTAACCCACAGTTCTGGTGTCTGTCTAATACCAAAATAGCGACACAACGCAACTGATACTATATTTTTTCTATAAAATAAATGTTTTTTTTTATCCTTTTAATATGTTTTTACACAATTCGTGAACATTAAATTTATTGATCCGTAACGTTTAACTGTAGAAAAAAAAGACGGTGTTATAGCACTTTGTCACTTACTAGAATATCCATCAGATACCGCCCTCATGATGCTAATCCTATCTATTATACTCCCATTGTATGCAAATAAGCTGTCAGTGTTCTGTATGATTCGGCAGACGACCAACTTCCGTGCGTGCAGCAGACGCGTTACTGCTAAGCAACGCCATATCGGTACCAATCTGCATCACGGACACAAGTGTGCTTTGATAAGTTTTAAATGAGATCGGACAATATCCTGAGGAATACGAGTATGGAAACCAGGAAACTCATTATTCTGGTCACTATTTTGCCAACCAAAGTATTTCAAATTTCTCCATCTGGCAGCTGCTTTAAAATGTTTGAGAAATCCCCAGTATTTCGGGAAAAACTCTAAGACTACCGCGTGTTGGGGTAAAAACATAACGTGCGCCATACCTGCGCCGTGCATACCTATCAATACGTCTGTGTTGGTGAATAACTCTACTTGTTCTTTCATTCCCATAGATTCTAAAACTACTTCACGAATGTTGTGTTCCGCAAATATCGTCTTTACTCCATGCAATATCTCGTTTTCGTTCTGGAACTTTCTATGTATCTGTCCACCAAACAGCTCCTTCCTCTCAGGATGAGACATGTAGTCCCGGCGCCAAATTATTGTCACCGAAAGTTTAGAACAATCAAGTACTTTTGTTTTTTCTACACCAAATGTAGAAATGAAAAAATGATGAAACTCATTGACGTAAGGAAGTTTATGTAACATATGGAAGTTCATTGGGCTCTCATAGCCAATCATATTCCATATTAAATCTTTAAAGACAGCATTTGTTTCTACATCGGAATATCTAACCACTTTGCCAAATAACGCATCCCATGTTTCGTCCATATGTCCGACAGGTCTGTCGTCCATAAACAATATATCCACCTTTCTTGCATCAAAGTTTAGTAATTTAGACAATAAGAACACATTGTACCATTCACACATGGTGTGGTATAAATTATGAGCTTCTATTCGCATCACAGCAACTGTCACACTGCTTACGAGATTACCGTCACCAGGAATCAGTCCAGTTTGCGGATCTGGCGTCATGTTGTCCAACCAGCCCTGTAGCGGTGTTCCTTCCCTGCCAAAGAGGAACGTGAACGTCGGTATCGTGTCTTTACAAGGAATAGAGAAAGTCCGCTTTACTTTGTCAAGTCGTGCATACTGCAACCAGACGAATTCATGACCATATCCGGTAAAGTGTCCCTCACACCCGGTTGCTATAGTCTCCAAAAGTGCCCCAGTATTATACTCTGTCTGGTCGATACGTGACGGCCCGAAAAGATTACCTCCTCGTAGGAAGTAGTACATTAATACTACCACTATAAACACTGCCAAAGCAACTACACGGTTGCGTTTTAAATGGCGATAGTTGTAAAGTATGGACGCCATCGTTAACTGGCTTTTGGTCGGATATTCTTGTTAATCTTTAAAAGTCATACCTGGAAAAAATACAAATGAATTAAATATTTAGCGTCATTTTTATGCAATCGAGGACTAACAGACGATCAGTTAACTTAACCTCTATATCCTGGGATCGTGAAAGGTTGACCAGTACTCGGGCACACCCCATCTCCGCAGTAAACTACTGATACTTTTCCCACTTGAATCAGCGGTGATAGACGAATGATAATGAAACATAATGCCGTATATTAATCATCATGGAGATTGTTGCCGGGCGGGGATTCGAAACCACAATATGGATTGATAGACGCGTAACCGACTGAGCTAATCGAGCCCGGCGTAAAATACAAATTACAGACATTTAACTTAATTTTTACAAACATATTTAGTACTTCACAAACTTTGTTTTGATACAAGTAGTATGGTTTTCTTAATCTATATAAATATGGAGGTAATTATTTGTGAATAACCAAGATATAAATGTACAGACCAGACTACGTCGAGTGCGCCTAGCTATATATATAGAGAGAGAGAGAGAAAGAGAGAGAGAGAGAGAGAGAGAGAGAGAGAGAGAGAGAGCTACAGCACGTTGTGACATGGTGACATAGAAATGATAATTCATATGTGCTGAATGGAACAGCTAACCCGTCAGTTTTCATTTCCAATACCTTCGTCAATATAAAACCCAATACGCTATTTTGAAACAACTTCTGTTATATAAATTATAGATTAGTTTTTATTTCCAATATCCAATATGCACGCAGGTCCATCTGGTACATGATGTATGCACAAATACATGAAAGACATTGGTTTATTATGATAATTAACAATTACAGTGATATTTTAATGGTATAAATCGTATCGAATAAATTTAAATTTAAGCAAGGGTGAAAGTGGAGAAGGTGGTATGCATAACAGTAATAATATTCAAAAGTCATGTCAACGCAACCATAATGCAGAACGCAACTATAATGCAACATGATTTTACCTACGATAAATATTGTAATTGAAAATACATGTGGATCTTACATATATGGCTATATTTTTTATTTAAAAGGCTTTCAGTATAAAAGTACTAAGTTTTTTTTATAAAACCATAAATAGATTCAATATTAATGTATTATCTGTATTGCACGAGTCTAACTATAAAGACTTAAACTTTAATAGTTTATTTGAGTGTCACATATAAAAGTTACATCAAAATAAATGTGAGTATATGTACATTAAAACTTCTATATTAGGCCGTTTATTTCGACCTACGAGACACTAAAACATTATCACTTCATGTTACTATAAAAAATAAACATACACAATATATTATTTTACTATTATCACTATATCATATATACATTCAACAACTAAAATATAAGAATATGACAGAAACGATTTTTTTCAAACATTAGCTATATAAGTTAAAAATAGCTCAGCCAATGTTAATCGCAATAAACGTTGCAGTCATTTTAAAAATAGCAATGCAACTTTTATCATAAAATCTCATTAAAATAATTATTATTACTTCTCTGATAATATGTATATACATTGCAATTGGGTAAAAAAAAAACTTATCTGGCAAAAATACCCGACCCTATACTTTTTTTTACGATTTTCCGAATTTCTGTTTGTTCCGCGCTACCAGAGAATTCTATTTGAGAAGCCCAGTAAAACATAAAAAATCATATTTCCCAACAGTCAGCATATCTTGTACTTTAACTCACACTTACAATATACAATCATCAACACACCAATTAATCAATGTCCAGCTGTGAGATAACTCCATGGCGATGGAGTAAAATTTATGGGGCAATATCCTAAAGATAACTACGCCCTTATCAGAAGAAAGCCAATCAGATTTAAGATGGTATCAGAAATACCCGTGATCAAAAATTGTTTATTTATTTTAACTTCAATGGTCTGCTCAAGTTTGTCTCTCAAAACCATAAACAAATCTCAATATTAATTTCACAAATGTCAAAACTATTCTCTGCGGTTTCAAATGTTCGGCATTTTTTTTTCATTTTGCTTTCATAGTTTACACGAGATTTCAATCTTTTTAAATGGAAAAGAAGAATATTATATTGGTTTGAACCCTTAACAATCCTGCAGGTCTGTTTATTTTCATATTTTAAACTGACAAAACAATTTTTTGCAGGTCAAAATCTGCGATGTGTTAATGTCATGTGTTTTCGCGATTTTAAAATGTACGTTTTCTCAAAGTTAATGGATTGAAATGTATACCTTGTGTACATACATTGAAGTTGTGCACATACATTGTTTAAAAACACTAAGTTCTCAGAGTACTACTAATTGGCTTTACAGTTTTTTTAAACCAAGGACTTAAATAGAGATTATTGAAAACCAATTTTAAAAAATGATGAACAAAAAAGATATATAATAATGAACAAATGAATGTTTCTTCTTGAATAGTTTTCCACTTGTCTGTTAATTTCTTGTTCAAATATAAGCCTACCATTGATTTTCCTTCTTATTTCTATAGTGAAAGAAACATCTTTATTAAACACTAGCCATTCACAGAAAGACCCAAATAAAAGAATTGAAACTTACCGTGTAAATGTTATTATTTATTAATATAATTATATAGTGCCAATCTATCATTAGAAAATTAAAAGTCATGTTCCATCCAAAAGAGTTTTTATTTTGTTCAGTGGATACACTGTTGTTCCATTAAGAATAAAATAGCTTAAAAATAATGACACAATATTGATAATGCTCACTTTGCAAATAATGTAGATGCTTAAAATATATTGAATCTATGTAGTATGTTTCCTTCTTTTGAACATGCTAAGTTAGGTGTTTGCAAGGCAAAATTGTATTGCATCACTGTTCATTAATATATTAAGTTTATCACAGGTAGACTGAACATTGAAATTTTGATTTTCATATAAAGCTTTGCAAAATAATTCGAAACGTAAATCTGAGTAAAACGTACAATCTATCAAAAAATGTATTTCATCTTCAGTTGTTTGAGTTTCACAGTATTTGCAAATACGGTCATTAACAGGAGTTTTAGGTCTAGTGTATCGCCCAGTTTCAATTGGTAATGGGAGATTGCAACTTTTAAATTTTGATAATATACGACGTTGGTCTCAGCTCATATTTAGTTAAACATAAGTTACTGTTTTAAAATTAGTCCGATACAACCGAAATGTTCTGAGTTTATTTCCATTATTTCCATTACAATTTCTCATCAGAGTATATAACCAGTTAGTTTTATCTATATCTTGCAATTTTAATTTTGCTCGCTTTAAACATACAGTTTTACAGGGTTTATCAACAAAAATACAGTAATTTAAGTCAAGCGCGTTAAACAGTTTTGTTACACATTTCCCCCATGATTTATTTATATTACGGGAGTGATTATGAACATAATGCATTATTCTACTAGATGGCATGTTTCTCAGTCGGCACCATTATCTAACAACTTCCAGTTTTTGTTTAATTTCAGCTGAAAACCAGCACATGTCCCCCTTGGTAGCAACATTAGCAGCATGTTTACTTACTCCGAGAAATAGCCTACAGGCTTTATTAAGTACGGCTTCAATTTCACTATATATAGTATAGTCCCATATTCCAGCACAATACATCAAAACTGGTTCTACAACATATTCAAATATTTTTATATACGTCAAAAGACATGCCCCCAGAATTTAAAAAAACTTCATATATACTAAACCAAGAGCTCTACTGGCAGCTATAGCCATTTCTTTAACACATTTTTACATGTCCAAATTATCATTAAACCAAAACCCTAAGTATTTATATTCAGAGCTATAATCTGTTATCTTATTTCCATATTTAAAATGAAATTTGATATGGTTGTTGACTTTCTCCTAAAATGAAGTATAAATAAAATGACGTAGTTTCTATACATTAAGTAGTTGTATTGAAAGTGGTATGCGACATAAACAGACTTTATAAATTTAAAACGCTATCGTGTAACTTCGTCATTTCTATTTATAGTTAGGTTCGTCCAATACAGGTTACACATTACTTACTGCATAATTTATGTTTAGAAACATTTGCTGTCATCACTAGTACGGTATGTTCCATCTAAATATAGAATGACCTAGTTTCAAAACAACGTATTCGGTTTATACATAGCCTAAATATTCTTTCTTTCTCAGTTCCAAATGTAATGATAATTGCTTTGATTCTTTTTAAGGTGTCAGGTAGCGGATTATCTGTTCCGTTCAGTATAGTTATCGGATAATTATAAGAGGTAAATCATTAAAAAAGAATATATTATCAGAACTAAGCATTGGTTACACCCGGATAATTATATTCCTGTGATTTCTCAATATTAAAAATCATGCAAACGTCCAATACTCGGAATAATTACAATAGTGATTTCACATAAAAAGACATTTTAGGTTTTAGTTTTTTTTAAAAAATGCTTTTCGCATCATATTTTGGTAGTGCAGAGGTTGACAAAACAATAAAATGTCAGTTTCACTTATTTCGTTGGGCCTGTCCAGGAATGGCAATCACGTACACATTATATTTACAATAGAATAAAAAAACAAAAATAAATGGTGAGCTCACACCATGTTCAATCAGGGCTGCGTTCAGTTCGGCCAAACGTTTGATAACGTTAGCTAACATATTTTCCTGCACACTGGCTCAACCTCATATTAGCACGCAGTACGCGTTAATTTTAGGGAACCAGGCATTAAACGTGTTTACTGTTTAACGGTGCTAAACGCAGCCCTGGCCTATTTTCAAAAGAAATAGTTCAATTAAAATTATCGTCAAAACGATATTTTCATACAAATAATAGATCTACATAAATTATGTAAAAGTAAATGACGACTATGTCACAGTCAACGATAAAAATAGAAGGTGCGGTCGGCTGAGCAAACATGTATCGATTTAGTTTTGTCGGAATAGATGTCAGCCATTGTGCTGTATGTTTCATACACGCATTAACTTTGTCATAACTTGTACAAGCTTCTTTTATATAATACGGAAAAAAAATCATTACATTATAAAGCATGCGTATTCAACAAACCTGTGACTAGAAGGCGTGCGACAATTATGTGAAAGTAGTCAGAAATCAAATAATACAAAAAAATCTTCATTTACAAATCACATAATTTAAATTTATGTATGCATAATTGTTTCAATAATATATCAATAACGAGATATGTTTAAGTACGAATAAAGCGAGACTGGAAGCTAATTTCAAAAATTGATGAATTATGTAAAATAATTGCTTTTACACACAAATTCGTTATAAGAAAAAAACATACCTTTCTGTCTGCTATCCTACCCGATATGCTCATGCTTGTCATGTACCATACTCCGACCGTATCGGTTATGTTTATACCGCTTTTCATATCACAACTATATGTCCATTCAAAATCGCCTTTCATGCGGCTTAGTCTCTACTTTACACATTGACATAATAATCCACTAAGGAGGATCCAGAAGTTCAATTCAGGGGTTGGGGTACATTCAGATAACTAGATAACTGACTTTAAAGGGTATCGTTTGTATAGTATTACTGAAATCTCAGAGGTGTTGAATGAATTGAATTGAACCCCAAAAATGTCTACTTAGATCTGCCATTCGTCCGCTGTGTATAGTCAATTGTGTGACTCGGCTGTGTATAAGTTTTACATTTCTTGAACCACTGGGGCCTGTCCCGACATATATCTATATAAAAACACGTTTTTATCGAGACAAGCTCCCTGTGGTTGAACTCGGTAAGTGCATCACAAGAATGTCATCTACAATAACATGGACATTAAATACGCTTATCTGAAAGATGTCATTCTGTTTATAGCTAGAGTCGTCCAATGTGTAGGTATAAAATACACTAAAGCAAGGAACAATAGAAGTAGTATCTAATTCATTGACTTAAGCGAATTTATATGTCTTCTTAATTTCACGAACTATATACTATTTAGAAATATATATCTTTATTATTTATGTGGAGTTTATTAATATTTATTTCAATGTCATGTGAAATATGTTACAATTTATGAGGGTATTTGTATTTAAATAGTCCACGCCTTCTAACCACCTCGCACTATGATTATTAATCAAAATCGGTTAGCGATGTGCATGAGCACACAGATCAAACGAAGATGGTGACGTCACCTTGGGAAACACATTGCTTCCACCGGTGTAGTAGTCTAGCTAGGAGCCTTTATATCAAATCGGGAAACACTCGCAGGTAAGTTGAAAGGCGTTGAATGTGCTAATTGCAATTACGAAGAAATACAACTTTCAGCCTAAAACATGGTGTCAGCTGTTTGATGCCTTTGTTTAGTCAATATTAATTATGGGGCAGAGGTATGGGGTTATACAAAGTCAAAAGAAATTGAACTAGTATATTTTTAAGGTTCTGAAAATATTTGTTAAAAGTTAAATCAACAACTAGTAATGCAGGCGTGTATGGGGCGTGTATTGGATATCAGTAAAAATTGGCTGGCGCAAAACTTCTAGTTCCAGACAGTGTTGCTGGCAGCTTCCGGGAAGTAACAGAATAGGACGAGAAGGAGAAGCTACGAATCCTATCGTGGAATGTGAATGGATTATTACGAAAGTTAACGGACGAAGATTTTATAAATAATATACAGTCCTATGTCATCATTTTTTAAGCGAAACTTGGATCAGAGACAAAACTTTTTTGTGACTTACATATTTGTTGGTTTGACAGTACACACATTTATGGTAATAAATCTCACGGTAAAAAGAAAGGACGCTATAGCGGAGGAGTTTCTGTTTATTACCAAAAACACACTAAAGAATAAAATTTCTGTTGTAGAAAAAATGACTATAGTGTAATTTGATTGAAAATCACTCAAAATATGTTTTACTTTAATGTAGATATTTATATTTGTAACAGGTGCATTCCACCAATTAATTCGAAGTTTTAAAAGATAAAGATTTTTTTTTGAAGAAGAAATCGAGAAAGGTATTGAACAATTTAACAAACTGGGTAAAACATATGTTACGGGGGACTTAATTCGAGAACAACCAATTTATCTGATATAATAAAATTTGATAGATATCTGAATAAAAAATCGATAACAATGGGCGTAAACTTATATCTCCGTGTAAAACTACAGGCCATGTAATAGCCAATGGGACAAGGTATAGGCGATTACACATTTTGCTCACCACGTGGTCTCAGTGTAGCGGACTATCTTTTATTTGACACACCTTATCTAAATACTATTCAGAACATTGAAATTTTAAGTTGGACAAATCATTCTGATCACGCGGCATTAAACTTCAGTTTTAAGAAGAAATGTGACAATAAACATGACAAAAAAATGCGAACAGTATTGATATCGAAAAGAAACTCATATGGGATGAAACAAAAGTAGAATCATTTAACCCTTTACTTCATATAGACGCCTTTGGACACCTCTAATATAAAAGGCTTTGGACACCCTTTATGTAGAAGGCTTTTGAATTATTGGGTTAATTATGTTTATATTAACTAACAGAGTGGAAAACAGTGCAGGAAGTGTTCAGATTGCTCGTCACGAGCAATCTGAACTCTTCCTGCACTGTTTTCAAAGGCCTTCTGTGATTGGTATCTATGAAGTAAAGGGTTAAACAAACGATTGTTAGTAATATTGAACAATTAAATACATGCTACGATGGTAATTTATCAATCGATACGCATATCACCATTGAGTCTAAATTTATATATTATTCAAGTCGCAGTTTAATTGATTGATTGAATATTTAGCGTCATTTTTTATGCCATCGATGGCTAACAGACGATCAGTTAACCTAACTACTGTTTCCTTGGATTAACAAGTACTCGAGCACACCCCATCTCCGCAAGTAGCTTATAACTTTCCCACTTGAATCAGTGGTGAGAGACGAATGATAATGAGACACAATGTCGTATATCAATCATCACAGAGACTGTTGCCGGGCGGGAGATTCGAACTCACGACCTCTGGATTGATAGTCAGATGCGTAACCGACTGAGCTTATCGGGCCAGGCAGTCGCAGTTTAAAGCAGAGATAAAAACGTATCGAAACGTACTGAGTTAAGAAACACACATACCTCTCCAAAACCATTTGACTGTAACATATATTTAGTTTTTGAGACCCAGTTAACTAATCCCTTTGACATTCTTTATATACCTGATATAAAATTTAAAAAGTTATTTTTCTCTACTGCTTATTAGCTTAAACCAATATTTAATAATTTAACATTTTCTATTAATAGACAGAGGTACTTTTCCGGTTTCTCCATTTAGGGCTAAGTCATATGTTGAGGGTTTAACACCTGGTACCCATATATCTTTTTTTATGTACGCACTCAATGTTTTATGCTGCAACAAATCCCCATACCTCACTTGAGTAACAAAATACTGGCCCAACAAAAGAATCAAATAAATTAAACAATATATCTGCTGGCGTCCTGACCTTTCTCGTCAGGCTCATCGACTTAATTGCTTTATCGGCCATAACATTTGTCGCTTGTGTAAATAATCATCCGATTGACACTTGTTATCCGGGATAATCAAAACACTTTACAATTTCAATCACCTTAACAGCAAATGTTCACAGTTCATTTCGTGCAAGTTGTCCGCTTTTTCCTGAACATAACAACCCTAGCGTTTTTTCAGTATTAACGGTTAAATTTCAATCTTTGCAATAGTGTTCTAGTTTATTTAACGGCGACTGGAGTCCTTCGGCACTTTCAGATAGCAAAAATGCATCGTCGGCAAAACAAAGCAGGTAAATTTGTAGTTGATCAAGCGTTATGCCCTCTAACATGTTTTCTTGAAGTTTATTTTCCAAATCGTTCAAGACGAATGAAAATAAAATTGGACTACTTATCCGCTTGGAATAAGCAAATCTTGCTCTCAAAGAAGTCTGACAATATATTCCCGATTTTGACGCACGATTTCTCCGCACTGTTCATCGGCCGCAATACTTTCAATAGCTTGCCACCAATTCCGATTTTTATTGATTTATAAAAAAGTCCATTTCTGTATATCGAATCATACACCTTGCGAAAATCGATAAACAATGTATATTATTTTTTACCATCTTGTAGATATTTTTCAATTAGTGAATGTAATATGAATCATAGCATATGTTGTACTAGCTTTGTAACCAAATTGTGCATCTGATATACTAATGTTCTCCTCGGCCCATCTTTTCAGTCGTTTGTTTATCAAACTCGTGAATATTTTTGCTAAGCAGCTTGTTGATGTAATTCCCCTTTAGTTGTTTGTGTCGTCGCGTGCTCCTTGTTTATATTTGGGGAAGATAACTCCTTCAGATCACGGTTCTAGAAATGTTCCGGTGTCAAGACATTTAGACTTTTAGACTTTTATTCTATTAGTGTGTCATATACAAAAGGTACAATAATAGTCATATATAAACACAATCAAACTTTCATATCCGTCCGTAATTACGACCTATGAGACACTTAAAACAATTTTATTCACAGTGTAAAACGCATATAAACTTACATATATATTCATATACGTACACATATAGATACATATACACATACACATAGTACACACATATATATTGAACAAATTATATAATTAAGATAAATAAATGCAGTGATTTCATGCGATTAAATAGTTATATTTTTCTAAATAGTATACATTCATTTTCTCAATTAATAAGGGATCATCTACAATGTTAAAAAAGAACAAAATCAGAATGTAATAATTGACAAAAAGAAAGTGGTGCATAAATAACTTAAAGTATTAAATATAAAATTCTATCTTAAATAAGTCCTATATAATTTGCTAAAACACCAATAAAACACTAATAATCACCTCTACTTGATTAGATTTAAAACAACGAGATAAATTCTTCTGTACAAAAGTCACTTCGTATTATAAGAAAAAATCATTCAAAAATGTACAATTAAATAGGTATAAATCTTATTCTTTACATTTTAAAAAGTGTATTTGCTAAATCAATTAAAAATGAGTTAGTTTCTGACGTAGAACAAAATTTTCAAAGTCTTTCGTTGATAGGTGTTTTCTGTCGAGTATATCTCCCAGTTTCTACCACTAGAGGAAGATGGCAGCTTCGAAATTGTTCTAGAACGCAACAATGGCCCCTGCTCATGTTACAGTTAACATAGTATTCAGTCTTAAATTCAGTTTTATACAAGCGGCATGTATTACCATTTTGACCATTTCTTTTGTTATTCAGTAATTGTTCAAACCATAAAGTTTTATCATTTGCATTTAAGTACTCTCGTATTTTACGTATGCATATATTAGCTTTTGACTTTGAACATATATATTCGTTAGCATCTGTCACTTGAATAAATTTCAGCATGTTACTCTCCCATGTCTTTGAAATATTCATAGACCATTCATCATCATTACGTATTATTCTATCCGCTGGCATGTTTTTAATTCTACACCATATACGAATTGTTCCAATTTTTTGTTTTGTTGGGCAGCAGTCCCACCCGAGATCGCCTCTAGAAGACACATTTGAGCAGTCTATAAGCAAATATATATATATATATATATATCTACCAGTACATGCATTTTGTTATTGACTATGTTTTGAAAAGTACTGGTGCATCAAAGAACACTATATATTTACTTAAATTGACATCATTGAGTTTATAAATTTAAACTGATAATTAGTGTTATGATTTTTCAGCTTAGTAACAACACAGTCATGCATATTATTGTCTATTATTTTATCATGACTCTTTGAGTCACCAATGACTTGAAAGCATATTATTTAAAAAAAAACATATAAATTCGGCAGGATTGAGCGGCATATTTTTGCAAAAAAAGTGCTTTTATGACTAAGGCAACAAACCTGATATATGGATAGAACACCTCTTACTGTACATTTTTGGCTATTAACCCATGTAATATTTTTCAAAATGGCGGCCGTTTTCAAAATGGCTGCCGAATATGAAAAATAACACTGTATGTAAATTTATTTGTTTCACGAAATGTATTACCACAGGCCGTTGAATTTCAGTAACTGATAAGTAACACATATATTAATGAACATTTTTGGCAAAGGTAAAAAATTTGTTTCAAGGAAATGTATTATCCCAGCTAATGGAATTTCACAGATTGATAAGGAAAACATACATTACTTAATATTTTTGGCTATGGATACATGTCAATTGTTAAAAACAAATAGCCACTAAATATTTAATATTTAAAATCATTAAACGTATTTACAATAATTAGAATAACTCTTGTACGAGTATAATGCTAAATAGTTCCCTTATTCGATTAAGAAGATCTGTTAAAAGTTTTGCGTGCAAGTACCATCGAGTTCATATCTCACCAGTCACTTAATGTATTTGATTGAAACTTCCCAGCCATCAAACGTTCTACAATAACTCTTGCATGAATATAAGGCAAACGTATGCCTCTGCCGGCTGTTGATACAGATGCCTAAACTAGGCACTGGCAAGCCACTGTCCTCTAACCAGTCATTAAGGGTAATACTTTCAGTATGGAGTCCTAAATAGACACAAGTACATGATTACTGGCCAATTATATTCGTTTTTTCTAAGCAACTATATGAAACAGGTTATTACCTGGTTGTTACCTGGGCATGCCCAGTGTTATTATTATTTTTAAGTTTGCATCCAAAATCATTTTCTACTTTTGTAATTTATTTCTTATTATCTCTTCGACTTGGTCTTCATGATTATTCAATCGGGGTATTTTTTTTATAAAATATAAAGAGTGGTAGAAAGAGAAAGTAACACATTTTCCATTAACTAACAAGAAATATTTATTGCTTTCCTCTTGCATCATTTTTAGCATATATATTAATCTTTCATCATGTCAAGCAGCTATGTACAAACATAGGGCAATATTTGTCATAATTGGTTTATTAATTTCAATAAAAACAATAGATTTAAATATATTACTCTAAAAGTGGCGACCATTTTTAATAATGGCGGCCATTTTGAATTTTGTGCGTGCGTCCGCGTGTGTGTTTGAAACAGGATAATTTCATGCTCCAAACGTAAGTGCGAGCATGTATGCATGTACCACAAGCATAGAATGTTATCAAGTGTACAGCTGATCAAATACATTTCATGTTAATCAATTTCACCCTTTCATTATCAATATCCAAAAATAATCAATTAGAAGCACCCATTTCGTATCTAGTTTGAATTCTGGAAAGTATCTCTTTTAAAGAGACATTATCTCTTATAAAATCGATATTTTATTATCTATGTATATAGTATGATCTAAACATAGAGAAACAAACATATCATTTGTAAAAATATATTATACTCAGCCTAATTAGGCTTATTTGCCACTTATTTTTTAAATACAAAATATATAAATTTATTTATAAGTTATAAATAGAAGAGAGAGTCATAGCGAGAACAAAGAGTCAATCATAAAGTTGAGTAAAGTAAAAAATACCGTCTGCTATAATCAATAAAACTATATTAAGTAGTATTTGACATAAAATATATTATTAGTACTTCTTATTGACTATTTGCTTAGTCGAAAATATAAAACATGTAGTAACGGAGCTTTAATTAATTCTAATTGTAACCCATATGCCATAGCCATCAAACAGCATTTTCGACCATTAAAAGAATCGTATACTGTACTCTACAAAACTGAAATCTTCAAAACGGTCCATAGGTTTGATGAATGGTACGGCTGTTATTCCATCAAATCAAGTTCTTTGTAAAAACTGGAAACGGGCCTCTCAATAAAGTTGTTCTATAACCACTTTGATAAATGCCGGTTCAATTTCGTGACGATATAATGCAATATTTTAGTGCTGTTTTCACTGTTGCTTCTTTTTATTGTGCTGTAATATTTGTTGTTTTTTTAAATCCGGCAGTGATACTAAATAACATAAAAATCAACATTCAAAAGCAAGAAATTGTGTTTTTTTAAAACAATATACACACTCGATTATGCATAAGAATTAAAAACTCATCAGCCACTTTGAATTCAAGCAAAATTGTCTCAGAAAAATGAATCAAAGAAAAGCAGTATAGATATGATGGTATTGAGAGAAACACAAACATACCAATGCAACATATATTACACAAAAACATGCTTCATTTTAAATGCCGCTGATATCTTTAATAAAGTGTTCCGTAAACAGTTGTTAGGGGTACTCCAGCGCCGAGTGGTCTAAGGCGTCGTCTCAAGGCCTCTCACCCTCAGGTCGTAAATTCGAGTCACGCTGGGTCCTGTGGTTCTATTCGGATTTGTTCTGAGATCGTCCTCCTCAAGTAAAACTGAATTTGCCATATATAACTTAAAAATGTGTTGAAAATGGCGTTAATCCCCATTAAAAAGTGTTGAGGGAGTGTAAATTATATATTCGCAACAGAATATTATTGAATGTGATCCAGATATTTAACATAATGTTTAACCGACGGACTATAAATGCTTTTTATATTGGATCTGTACAATCTATTCATTTTCGTAATGATCACGAGTTAATGTCGTCATAGAAACATTCAGTCGATCACAACAAAGTGACGCTTCGTTTATTTTAAAATTCGCCCTTGGGTATATCAGTTTCCATTCAATAGAGACGGTGTATTTATGATGATGTCAAACGAAATTTATACGAGTATTAATATTAAACTTTGAACAATCTTATAAAATTCCTCTCCTAATAAATTACATTTTAAATAACTCTATTCAGCGAATATAGTTAAGATGCAGTCAATGTATTCAATGTAGTTTATATATATATATATATATAGAGAGAGAGAGAGAGAGAGAGAGAGAGAGACAGAGACACAGAGACAGAGAGAGAGAGAGAGAGAGAGAGAGAGAGAGAGAGAGAGAGAGAGATGTATTAAGCACTTGCATTTTATTTGTAGATGAATATAGATTGATAAATGTATTGCCAGTGGGAACTTACATATATCTAAATACTTCAACAACAGAATATAATTTACAAATTCAATTCTCTCTTTCTAAATTATTGTATCTGCCTGGTTCTACTTCTAAAGTATAGGCACTAAGACGTAATTATGTCAAATAGTTGGGATTCTTTTCGTTTGAAAAAAAATCTAAGTAACCTTTAGATTTAAAAAAGTCTAGTCTGAACAGATGTAGTACCAGTTTACATGTATTGGTCTCTAACTCTTGGTTGTCATGCGTCTCCAAATCCTACGTTATTTTAGAGCGATTCCATACATCTGCCCAAACATTTATTATTTCGAAAGTAACATTATTATTTAAATATGTACAGAAAAATGAATCCGATTGCTTCATGGTCTTAGTCCAGTACATAATGAAATGCTCTTTAGATATCACATATATATATGACATCGACCTAAAACAACTTAAGAGTTTATTACATTGGAAAAACAGTTATATAGATTAGAAAATATATATTTGTAAATATATATTTTATCTTAAACAAGGAAAGGGTGTTATATTATTGTAATTGGAAATTTTCATATTATTTAAAAAAAATATGAATTGGTTTAATTTTTATAAGAAGCAGTTAAAATTTTGCAAATGTCAAAGGTGCCAACTTATTAAAGAAATTAGATAGCAAGATAGTTAGTCTTGGAATTGCATGTCATTTAAAAATGACAGGTCGTGTTATATGTAAGATATGGGCGTGTTCAACGTAGAGTTAGTAATTAAGTATTGTATATATGTTTCTGGTTTGCCATATAATATTGGTGATGATTTGATACTGTATAAACCCATAATAGACCCAGAACAGAACAGACATTTTATTTAGACTTGAGCATCATGGCTCATCACCATATACAAACAGACTGCAGCGTGACTTGTTATAGAGCGTCTGCCTCGCATGCGGAAGGACGTAGGTTCGATCACCAACCGGGTCATACCAAAGACTTTAAAAATGGTACTAGAAACTTCCTCGCTTGACGCTCAGCATTTAGAGGAGAGTTCTAGGTCTGGTCGGCCCGGTGTCAGTATAATGTGACTGAGTGTGGTATTACATCATGTGTCTGCGGCATGGTACTCCAGTGTGGCAATGCTCAGAATACTGTCTCAAGTAGATACCATCACGATGACTGAAAAATTGTCGAAAGCGACGCTAAAACACCATACAACAACATATACAAGCATGTTTAATGCATGCAATGTGATGATTACAAGAGTAAATATAGTTTAAAATCTATGTTGGTGGGAATGGCTTTAAACAAAGTCATATTGCAAAATCTAGTTAAACATGTATTTCGTCAAGCAATATTAATATACAAATAATTATATTTTTAATTGATATTATGAATGTAAATTAGTATGCGCAATTTATCAGATTGTATCTGCATTCGAAATTTTTTGTCCTAATTGATTCTAATTTTGTTAACAACGATTTTCGGTCTTTATTCAATAAATCTATAAATTTTACCATACTTGGTCGTCTGGTGTAAAATGTTCATATCTTAATTGATTATAGAACGGACAATGACAAGTTTTATATAGGTCCTTGATGACGTGATCAACATCAGAGAAACTAAAATCGTCATGTTTGGGTACGAAATCTATGTAGTTCAGACTGTTCATGAAATGTTCAGTAATGACGAGTTGGTCGGCAATACCATTGGGCTAATCCTGAAGTGCAGACTACATCTGATTACTTCAGAATCACCCTGCACAACGTGATATAGATGTTGATTGTGTAAATCAATGTGATTGCGTCACGATAATACAGAAAACTATGCAGCACGTATGAAAAATCCTCATCAATACTGTATGGGCATTTTTTATACTAGTAATTATGTAAATTAATTTGGTTTATGCGTGTCTGAGTGATAAACATTGTTACACCTGTTGTATGAAAATAGTAGCCACTTGAAACCATGAGACAGAAGGCTCGTCCATTTTTCTCTTTTTTAATTTGAACAAACCTTAAAACATCGCATTTGTTATCAATTTATTTGGTTATAACATAGTGAATTCAAGATACCAGACCCCTAAATCATAAAAAATATAAGCCGAAACGCAGAAACGACAGTCTAACTTGGAGAAAATCAGGGGAGCATGCCCTACAACTGTGTCCACACATCGTTTTCAGCCAAGCTACGCCCCTGTATACTAATTATTTCATTTACAAAAATAAGTATGCAAACACAATTCCAATGTTTATTAATTTTATCAATTATTTAAAACATATTGAAAATATAGAAAGAATAATAGCAACGACGAAAGATAAACTTCAACAGCATAACTGCAAACGGGACAAATTACAACTGAATTAATTACGTCATCAAACTGATTTCAGTGGCAAGTTTTTCTTTTTTTTATTATAGTTTGGGGTATTTCGTGGCTGAGTGGTCTAAGATGCCGTCTCACGGTCACTTACCTCTCAACGCTAAGGTCGTAGGTTCGAATCCCGCTCGTTCCAAAAACTTTATGTGAGAAAGTGTGCAGTTAATTACAAAAGGACGGTTGTTCTATTCAGTCTGAGGTCTTCCTCCACCAGTAAAACTGGATATGCCATATATAACAACATGAAATGTGTTGAAAATGGCGTTTAACCCCATTCAACTTTTTTTTTATCATAGCCTAAATAGACTTGTATAGAAGTTATATATCTTAACATATTTAAATAATAATTACTTAATCACGTGATACATAACGGGTTTTAAGTTATGGTTTTCAACGGAATGTCATGTCAGCATTTGAAAGGTAACACAGATCAGGGTAGGACAGTGGTCCATACCTTTCAAACACATGAACAAAATATAATAGATATAGATGATATCTTGAACAAAACGTAAGTTTTATCCATGCCAGTACACTTGTAATAGTGAATGTTTGTTATTCAAAATAACTTGTGCAGGTAATAAAATGTGTATCCACAGTGAAATGTGTTGTACATATTTTCTTCAAAAGTACATTAGGTTCAGTCATTCAAAGTATTTCCATCTAATGGCGGATTGAGTAACGTATATGACGTCGATCTTGTCATGTTTCTACATAGAACCGTGGTTATTTCTGCAGAGTGTCGTTTGGACTCTAACTTAATGTACAACTAAACTAAGTGTTTCAATATCAATAAAGTCACAATTAGGTGCTATGTTCCTTTCCGGAATAAAGCATGAAATATTGCATATAAGTATGCATCCTTAATTGTTAAAGGCAGAAAAAAGTAACATTGCTACCGGAAAATGTATCCTTTTTAAAAAGAGGCACATCAGGGGCATCGTAAAAAAGTCATAACATTGTAATTATATAGCACTAATACAATATATATATTAAACAGGACAAATGTGGTGTTTTAGTTGCTCTGCGTGAGATCGCATCACCTCTCTTGGTATGTGGGTATAAAACTTAGGAAACTCATTACTGGGGTCGTTATTCTGCCAAGACAGATACTTAATATTTCTCCATCGCGCCATTGCTCCAAAATGTCGCATATATCCCCAATATGTTGGGAATGTTTCAAAAACTCCTGCATGTGGCGGCAGAAACATAACGTGCGACATTCCCGCTCCGTGCATTCCTATCAACACGTCCGTGTTAGTGATCACGTTGACTTGTTCCTTCATACTCATACTTTCCAATATAATTGCACGTACATTGTGTCCTGGAAATACCTCTTTAACTACATTCATTATCTCCTCCTCATTTTCAAATTTTCTATGGACCAGTCCATTGAAAAGTTGTTCTCTTTCTGGGTGTGTCATATAATCACGTCGCCAAATTAGTGTCACGTTAATATTTGAACAATTGAGTGATGATTTTGTTTGTTCTACTCCGAACGAGTTTATGAAAAATCTGGAAAAATCACTTACGTACGGAATTGTATTAGCAGAGTGTGATTGGACTGGACTATTATAGCCAACTACACTCCATATTAAGTCCTTAAACACTATTCCATCTTCTAAATCCGTGTATTTCTGAACATTTCCAAACAAAGCATCCCAGGTAGCGTCCATGTGTCCAGGAGGCCGATCATCCATAAACAAAATGTTGGCTTGCTTTGGATCAAATTTGAATAACAAAGACAGCACAAATATATTATACCACTCACAAAGTGTATGGTAAAGATTATGCGCTTCTATTCTCATAACAACTACAGTTAAACTGCTTTGGAGTTTGGTAATAGTTTTATTTTGCGATATACTGTTTAGGGGGTATTGTTTTAAGTCTTTTAACCAACCATCAAGTGGTGTTCCCCCACCGCCATTAAATAAAAAATTATAAACAGGCCGAGGTTCTTCACACGGTATTGAAAACACTCTATTCGTCTTATTTACACGTGCAAAACGAAGCCAAGCAAATTCATTACCAAACCCAGTAAAGTGATCATTACATCCGGTAACCTTGTTTACAAGCCAGATGGGCATTTCATTCACCACAAGTGGTGTCATTCTCTCAGTGCTCTCATTAAGTTGTTTAGCAGGCACAGCTGTATCGAGTTGTTTAATTGTATGTGAGGTCTCCGATATATCCAGTTTGGAATTTGCAGGTTGTTGTTCCGAAGCGTTTGCTAGATCTTGCATTACGGCTTTCATAGAACCTTTTTCAGAAGAAATCGTGACGCCATGATGTTTGGCTCTTGGAGTGAACAAAGCATTGCGTTGTTTGGAAGTTGGCGAGATAGCTTGCCTGTTGACTTTCAAAGAATGTTGTTTCGAAAAATGTGTGCTGACTTGTTTTATTTTTGGGGTTAGTTCTTGTTGTAAAATGAAAAATATTAAGACAATAATTGCTGCAAAAATGAAATAATATTTTCTTCTAATGCAACGTTTCAATGGATCGATTATCTTCATTTTGATGCAGTGACTGCGGCGATTTTTGGCTTGATCTGTTCAGCGTTGGTGTGGAGCTGCTGTATCTGTTAATAAAAAGAAAACAAACAAAAATGAGCAAGTTACAGAGAGAAAGGGTAGACAATAAATATAGATTTATATACAAGAACAATAGAAGTTTTTTTATATTTCTTCGATTGTATTATTTTATATGATTAGACTATTGTCTGATATACGAATCCTTTGAAGCTCAAAACTGTTCAGGAAAGTTGTAAACTCGGGTTTATTGATTCTGTTAATAGGCTTAATGAAATCCTGGCATCGGTTAAAACAGAATTCTTTCTTATAAAAATGTTTCATGAGCTCCATGGGTCACTTCGATTTATTGATATTTCGTCAACACGAGACTGTGAACTTAAATTTTAATCTACAATCTAATAAACAAATGCATTGGAAACATTTTAGAAAATGTCATTCAAATTCAGACAGAAATAAACACGTAAAACCTTTTTGAAATGCACCACCCGCAAAGACAAACTTCACAATTATATCAGTGTGTTCGCCATTTGTCACACTGACATGTAACCCAAATGAGTATGTATGGACTTCGTGTTTTTTTAAAAACAAGACAATTTTCACAACCACATATTTTGATGCATTCGTTCAGAACGTTGGCAATGTCCTAATATACTTGCAGAGATATATTGTTTCAATATGGTCGAATAACTGCAAATGGCGTCCATACATGATACTGATATAATTGTGAAAATTGATTTAGCGGGTGGTGCATTTCAAAAGGTCGATACATGCTTATTGTTTTACGAATTAAAATGAAATTTTCGGAAAATATTCACATTAGATAGTAGATTAAAATATGAAATTTACAAGTTCGTGTTGACGAAATATTGATAATGATACATCCAGGCGACTGATTATGAAAGTTGAATAGTGTATGCCTTGAAATGCAATCACGATAAATGACTATATGGAAATATTTACTTTAAAGAAATAATATATTAATTACTACCCAGAGTACAAGAATGTACACACACGTAAGTATAATAAGTAAATAGTAGTAATGCCATTAAACATATATGAGTTTTTTTTGTAAGATATTAAAGAAGACGTGACGTTTGAATGCCATCTAACCTCCACGATAATATTTATTATGATAAACGAGCGCAATGACGTAAATTCGATTTTCTTTTACAGTATAGACTAATTCATTAAAGAAGAGTTGCATAAAAAATCAAAGATTATAATAATCGCCCTAGAGTAAGTCTTGTGTTTAATCTATACTAGGTGATGTTTTCAAGATGTCAGCTAGTCGAGTGCATGATCAAACCATCAACCTACGACGTGACCTATCAACTCTCTATCCAACCACTTCCATCCAGGTTTTACTTGTACGACTGCTTACTGGTACGGTGAAAGGTTAATATAGCTGATAATTCAACGGATCCATCCTAATCTCTCTTAACAGTATACATATTAATTAAAACAACCACAGTAATACAAAATATAGCTACTGGTAAGACAATTTATAAAAGTTTAAACTTCATTCTGTATTCCTATTAACGTGTATTTATTTATTATAACTTGTCTCTCAACGCTGATTCAAGTGGGAAATGTATCAGTTACATGCGGAGATGGAGTGTGCTCCAGTACTGGTTAACCTTCCAGGATCGCAGGAAAGAGTGGTTAGATTAACTGATCGTCTGTTAACCCTCGATGGCATAAATATTACACTTAACATTCATCCAATTAATTAAATTCATTTATAACTTGCGACAGGACAGTGGTTATACTCAAACCATGCGTCTGACGTCTTCATGTGTTAGCAAAACATTTTGTATGGCCTATATTTGTATGTGTATTGAAATGTCATGAATATATGTTTACAGCAGACAGCCTGTTGAGCGATATTAGATAACGAAGTGGTTTTAGGGCGCGAACAGGAACTATCCAATTTCACTTACTACTAATATGCAAAACTATAAAAGAAATGAGATAAATATTAAACTAAACTCGCTTATTGGTTGCCGATTCATGTAACGTATTAAGTAGATTCTACTTTCAATGTTAAACATGTACACAAGTTCAAGGTTATAAACGTTATTTTACCGTGTTTTGTATTGATACAGTTAATAGAAATAACTATATTAATACTTCTAAATTAGACGTATGAAATAGTCGTCAAATATTAACATATTGAATTATTTTTATTCGAAATATATTTTCACAAAATCATCTTATTAATTAACATATGACTTAGTTTATAATTTTTTTTTTTAATTTCATATTGCCACCGAAATAGTATACCACGTTAAGATTTTTTAATTAAACGAGTTAAAGGTTAGATTGAAATCATTTAACCCTTTACTCCATAGATACGCGTTTTCCTGCACCAATCACAGAAGGCCTTTGAAAACAGTGCAGGAAGAGTTCAGATTGCTCGTAACGAGCAATCTGAACACTTCATGCACTGTTTTCCACTCTGTCAGTTAATTTAAACATAATTCACCTATTGCTGATATGTGGTGAATTAATGCTTTCAATATTAGAGGTGCTCAAAGGCGTTTATATGAAGTAAAGGGTTAAAGCAAACACACTTTATTACGAATATTACACTTGGGAAAAAACATTATATTGACAATATCATAATACCCAGTAGTATAGACACTTTATATAAAACACTATAACACATTCTTAACGCTGCCCGGGGTATATCGATTAAACGTAGAATGGATCGGTGTCAGGAAAAATAACTCGGCGCATAATTACAGACCTATCTCCCTTGCGAGAAATACATGAATATATTGTACTCGTATGTATTGTGGTGAAAACATATTGGACATGACGCCGTAGGCCAATATGGTTTTCACCACAATACTTACGAGTACAATATATTTTTATGTACAAAATACTGAAAAATGACCTTATTATTTTATACCTCATTTTGAAAGAAATTCATCAAAAGAGTAAAGAAAAATAAACTGTGAGTTTAAGACAGCAGACGAAGGAAGTTGCAGACGATTATTCTGATTTTCTCGTCATGCCGAACATTTTGTCGGCTGTTTGTTTTTATCGTTGAAATTTTTATTAAATTTATTTCCTTTTTTAGTCGCTATTTTGAATTTTGAATTGTACAATATAAAAGTTTTGGATCCAATATACTTCTACATATTGTACGATCACGTGGTAATATCTGGAGTAGGTGATTGGCTATAAAAAAATGTTACACTTAACCCAAGCAAGATAACGAATAACCAAGGTTAAACACCAACTATAGGGGAAACATTCTTATCTATTATACAACTAAAGGACATGTTGAACATAGCACGGTTGTTCCGCAGTTTACAGTCATGATGTAAACGTTAAGGTCAGAATAACAAGCCACATAATATACTAAACAGCAATATGATGAAAGTGGCAAACGACAATGTTGAAGAATATTGTAAACCATGTTCCCCTGGAAGCAAACAAATAGCCCAAGAAAAGAAATATAGACAACGTTTTCTTACGATTATTTATAAGGAGTAATTAAATTTGCAACACCCTTTTCTTGTCCTTAAATACATTAACAATAATCCAGTAGTATGCAACAGTATAACTAAAACAATGCATTAATAGCTGTGAAATTTTGAAAAAGGGTTCTCTGATTTGAATCATGTACTGATTATATAAAACCTACCACAGACCCATCTTGCTGCTTTTATATGACAGTTGGGACCCTAATTCTCCTTTCGGACTGAATGAGCTCAAGGATATATCCACATATTAAATATTTACATTTACTGAACGGAACAGCTAACCCGCCACGTTTGTATTCCCAATATTTTCGTCGATATAATGAGAAGCGTTAAACACATTTGTATATGGCATTAACAGACACTTATGCATTGATTTGTATTCAGTGGTCATTGGTATCCTGAATATTCTTCCAAGTCCTAATTTCAAAGAAATTGCTTTGATTTTTTTAGCAAATACATAAAGTCAGCTGCCATGTGGTGGTTAAGCTGTTCCGTTCAGTACACGTGTGGATAAAAACCATCTGGAGATATTAATAGATAAGACGTAATACGAATAAATATTATCAACAGTATTACAGTATTAATAAAACGAGCTGTGTCACACACGCTATGCTGTAATTGTTAATGTTGTGGTTGTGAAACGTAGTGTAGTGTAGTGTAGTGTAGTGTAGTGTGGTGTGGTGTGGTGTGGTGTGGTGTGGTGTAGTGTAGTGTAGTGTAGTGCAGTGCACTGCACTGCAGTGCAATGTAGAGTAGTGTGTAGTGTAGTGTAGTGTAGTGTAGTGTGGTATAGTGTGGTGTGGTGTAGTGTGGTGTAGTGAAGTTTGTTGTGTAGTGTGTAATACAATGTAGTGTAGTATGTAGTGTAGTGTAGTGCAGTGTGTAGTATATAATGTAGTGAAGTGTGTAGTATAGTGTAATGTGTAGTGTGTAATATAGTGTTGTGTAGTGTAATGTAGAGTAGTGTGTAGTGTAGTGTGGTATAGTGTGGTGTAGTGTAGTGTAGTGTAGTGAAATTTGTTGTGTAGTGTGTAATACAATGTAGTGTAGTATGTAGTGTAGTGTAGTGCAGTGTGTAGTATATAATGTAGTGAAGTGTGTAGTATAGTGTAATGTGTAGTGTGTAATATAGTGTTGTGTAGTGTAATGTAGAGTAGTGCGTAGTGCGGTGTAGTGTAGTGTTTTGCAGTACAGTGCAGTGTGTAGTGTAGTGTAGTGTGGTGTAGTGTATTGCAGTGCAGTGCAGTGCAGTGCAGTGCAGTGCAGTGTGTAGTGTAGTGTAGTGTAGTGTAGTATAGAGTAATGTGTAGTGTTGTTCGGTCATACCTAGACGGTATCCACTTGAGAAGTATTCTGAGTGCTGCCACACTGGAGTTTCATACAATAATGGATTACAAGGGCTGCGTTTCAGTTTGCTTAGGTAAGTTAACATATTTTCCTAAACACTAGCTTAACTTTAAATAACACGCAGTGCGCATTTAGCCAGTAGTAAACGCGTGTGTTGTTTAAGGTGTAACCCCACCATTATTTTTTGCTCTTTATTCTATTGTAAATAATAACAATTTGAACGCTTGTCATTCGTGGAAAAACCTAATGAAATAAGAGAAACTTACATTTTACTGTTTGTCAACCTCTGCACTACTAAAATATGATGAGAAAAGTAGGGGCCATGTGTCATATAAGATATTTTTTTCTGCTTAGTGTGCACACTGTTGACAAAGTGAAATCATGTATGCATACCCCAATTTCCAAGTTTTTCTTTTTCGAAATTCACATTTCAAACATGACAATGCTTTCAAAATGTTCAAAATACATCAATAATGCCATTTAAATAAAAAGAAATGAGCATTAAAATAAGGAAAATGCATTTTTAAAGAAGAAGAAACAAGGATTAATTATAACCGCCATTATGCGACAACCCCACGGAAACATTTCCTTTGTCCAATGGCGGAACTATGCATTAGCGACGCTGAACGAAGCCCGGATGTTATAAGGAGTAGTACAAGTAATTAAGTTTCAACTTTGTCGTGAAAAATAACATTAACATGTTCTTAAGAATCAAACTTACTTACTAATGAAAATATTCCGTTTGCCATTTACACCGCGATACAGAGATATGGCAAACGTTATAATATCCAGTTTAATGAACAAGCCAGTATAAAATACATTCTTGAGCCAAATGTTACTTTCCAACCTATTGATACTAAACTGAAAACTGTTATAATTGTAAATCAGTAAACCTATGCAATACTATTGTTTCAAACTTATATATTTTACACCAATTGTCAAACAAGTTCTTTGATAAATCAATCACTCATAAGTATGTATGGGTAGAACCCAATATCTTAAACAGAATTTATTTCTTTAAAACTCTTTACTTACATAAACAGTCCTATAAATCAATTTAGTTTGCTTTCTACAAGGTACGAGTATGTAATCATATTTTCACTTTATACCTGCCATTTCAAAAATATCATGTTTCAGTGAGACAACTTTGTTTGCAGGAGTAAATTGCCCCCTATGTTTAAATGTTACAAATATTTAACCCCTTTGTTTAAAGGTTATAAGTATATTACTCCCACTGTTTAAAGGTAATAAGTATATTACCCCCAATGTTAAAGGTTATAAGTATATTACTCCCACTGTTTAAAGGTAATAAGTATATTAACCACTATGTTTAAAGGTAATAGGTATATTAACCCCATTGTTAAAGGTTATAAGTATATTACCCCATATGTTTAAAGGTAGTAGGTATATTAACACCTATGTTTAAAGGTTATAAGTATATTACCCCCTATGTTTAAAGGTAATAAGTATATCACCCCCTATGTTTAAAGGTAATAAGTATATTACTCCCTATGTTTAAAGGTTATAAGTATATTCTCCCCTATGTTTAAAGGTTATAAGTATATTAACACCTATGTTTAAAGGTAATAAGTAAATTACTCCCTATGTTTAAAGGTTATAAGTATATTACCCCCTATGTTTAAACTTAATAAGTATATTAACACCTATGTTTAAAGGTAATAA
This sequence comes from Panopea generosa, assembly GCA_029582155.1. NCBI lineage: Eukaryota > Metazoa > Mollusca > Bivalvia > Adapedonta > Hiatellidae > Panopea > Panopea generosa. The sequence continues at coordinate 3,247,402 of CM055901.1, forward strand.
GTATATAAGCTCCATTGTTAAAGGTTATAAGTATATTACCCCCTATGTTTAAAGGTAATAAGTATATTAACACCTATGTTTAAAGGTAATAAGTATATTAGCTCCATTGTTAAAGGTTATAAGTTTATTACCCCATATGTTTAAAGGTAATAGGTATATTAACCCCTATGTTTAAGGTAATAAGTATATTAACCCCTATGTTTAAAGGTAATAAGTATATTAGCTCCATTGTTAAAGGTTATAAGTATATTACCCCCTATGTTTAAAGGTAATAAGTATATAAACCCCTATGTTTAAGGTAATAAGTATATTACCCTCTATGTTTAAAGATAATAAATATATAACCTCCATTGTTTAAGGTTATAAGTATATTACCCCCCCCCCCCATTGTTAAAGGTAATAAGTATATAACCCTCATTGTTAAAGGTAATAAGTATATTGCCCCTTATGTTTAAAGACAATAAGTATATTACCCCTTATGTTAAAGGTAATAAGTATATTACCCCCTATGTTTAAGGTTATAAGCATATTATCTCCATTGTTAAAGGTAATAAGTATATTACCCCCATTGTTAAAGGTAATAAGTATATTAACCCCTATGTTAAAAGGCAATAAGTATATTGCCCCCTATGTTTAAAGGTAATAAGTATATTGCCCCCTATGTTTAAGGTTATAAGCATATTATCCCCATGGTAAAAGGTAATAAGTAGATTACCCCCATTGTTAAAGGTAATACGTATATTACCCCCTATGTTTAAAGGCAATAAGTATATTGCCCCCTATGTTTAAAGGTAATAAGTATATTGCCCCCTTTGTTTCAAGGTAATAAGTATATTACCCCCTATGTTTAAGGTTATAAGCATATTATCTCCATTTTTAAAGGTAACAAATATATTACCCCCTATGTTTAAAGGCAATAGGTATATTACCCCCATTTTTTTAAGATAAAAAGTGTACACTTACATTCTAAGTTAAAACATGTTATATCCATTATACAGTTATGGATGTAGAAATGTGCTTACAGCTTTGTTACGTTATCGCCAATATATTTAACAATTGGCTATGTGACAATACAAGATAAGCTGTTCATTTCCGTTGTGAACTTTATGAAAATGTTTGGTTTCAACTTATTTTATTGATATGTTAAAATATTACTACAGCTTACATTTTATATATATAGTTTCCATGCATCTAAAGGATTAGATCAATAATAATCCTATAAAGTTTCAATCACAGAAATAATGGTTTCCCATACTGTCATGTATAAAAAATGTAAATGTTTACATTTCGTTCCACACCATACATGTGTATTTATAATTTGTATTACACATAAACAGAATAAAAATAATATTTAGACATACATTAAGAATTAAAACACTAGGCTAGTTTAATGTCCATGAAGACTTAAGCCTTAACGGACACTAATCTAATGTTTTTCATCACCAGATGAAAGTTCAGCACGATAAACACCAGAAGTGCACTATCGTTTCTATTTTAGATAAATCTATTACGTAATTTCTCATTTTGATAGCAAAACAGTTAAATGTAATCATTGAAACAGTGACATTGCTGACATATTGAACGAGTACGCGTATTATCATGACAATCGCTCCGCGGAGCACGTGACAACGTGAAAGCGTGACGTTGCACCAGCAACAGAAAATCGTGACAGCAATGAAATATAAACTGGTCCTTTTCTATGGAAGGGTATCACCGCCATAACTCTAAGTTTGCAATTTGTCGTTTGCTCTTTGTGCAATGGGTGTACATGTTTCTTTCCTCTTAGTTCTTTGATGGAAATGAAATATTTCAACTTTGTAACTTTGCTATTTGTCTATCCTACTATATCCTATCATTGTAAAAGTTACATACTTCCTGTAAAATATAACGTGTTCAGCATAATCACGTGTTTCAAAAGGATTCGAATTACAAATGTTAAACTACGCAGTAAGCATGTTGTACAACGCACTAAGGCATAATGTAACAATGCGAAATACACAGTTTGCATTGTCAATTATGACGACAGGTGCCGCTAGAGGCATATGAAAGAATCGGCGTTGCTTTGTTTTCATCGTTGGTGATATGGAACATATGGTCAGCTACCACCATTGAGAGGAGCTCTCTGATCGGCTGAAAAAAGTATAGGGGTGTTCAGGGTGTATATTTTTATAGTAAGCTTAATTTTATTTGGATGAAAATGTAAAGTTGGCAAATGATCACACTAAAATATAAGTTTACTATGTTTGTGTCAATAAAAAATCAAAATGATGTTTCTGTGACTGACTTAATTCATTTTAGCAAGGAAACTGTGCGGAAAGTAAAATTGGTGAACTTTACTTTGTTATGCTCCCCCCCCCCCCCCCCCACCCCCTCCCCCCAAATTTGTTTAAAAAAAATTGGGGGTGGCATATAGTAATCGCAGCGTCCTTCCGTCCGGTATTTCGTGTTCGGCCGGTATCTTTGTCATGCAAAGATGGATTTTGTTGATACTAACTACAAATGATCAACATAACATGACCACGTGTCGCAAGTAAGACCCACACCCGTACCTCAAAGATCAAGGTCACAGTTTGAGTTTGTTTGAATACACTTTGAGTCTGTGTGAGATTTCGTATCCGGCCTGTAACTTTGTCATACATAGATGGATTTTAATGATACTTGCTACAAATGATTAACATAACATGACGACGTGTCGCGAGTAAAACCCACATCCGTAACTCGAAGGTCAAGGTCACAATTTGATTTTGTTTGACAACACTTCGAGTTTGTGTGAGATTTCGTGTCAGGCCTGTAACTTTGTCATGCATAGATGGATTTTATAAATACTTGCAACAAATGATCATCATAACATGACAACGTGTTGCGAGTAAGACCCACACCCTTATCTCAAAGGTCAAGGTCACAATTTGAGTTTGTTTGACAACACTTCGAGTTTGTGTGAGATTTCGTGTCTGGCCTGTAACTTTGTCATGCATAGATGGATTTTAATGATACTTGCTGCAAATGATCAACATAACATGACGACGTGTCGCAAGTAGGACCCACATCCGTACCTCAAAGGTCAAGGTCACAATTTGAGTTTGTTTGACAACACTTCGAGTTTGTGTGAGATTTCGTTTTTTCCACTGAACAATGACATGTTTTTGATCTATACAGTTTTTATACCGCCTACAATAGTTATGTATACTGAAATAATAAAGAAACGCCCGGTGAATTTACAGACAGTCGGACGGACGGACGGACGGACGGACAGAACGGACCGAACAGGCAGACAGCCAATCAGGCAGGCAGGCAGGCAGGCAGACAGACACAACACATACATACACACATACATTGTTTCTTACTGTAAACATATACTGAGACAAAGCCGGTATCAGTTTATGGTAATCACAAGATTGTATTCAGCATGACATGTATATAGCCCGTTACCATGTCATTATATTAAAGTATCCTTAAATAAAGATTCCACTTGACTTGTGACGTTTCCAGTGTTATAATTAGCACCTTTAAGTCCCAATTGGCCATATCCTGGAAGCTTTTATATAACATATGTATTGAATGTATGAATATGATGCTATTATACATAATGTGAATTAAGTAATGTTTAAATTATATTGTAACATCTGTATTCTCTGTCTATAATTAAAGCGTGATACAAAATCACGTTGATTTCGTCTATTTAGCATACTGTGGTTCTGAATCAACCCCGCGTGTATTTGATTTGTTTGTAGGTTTAGTAACATAATCCTCCAAGCTTCACCATAACATTTAAAGTTAAATTTAAGATTATTGACAAACTACATATAACTTGGGATATTTTCTGAAAAATATTGTGTCTGTGAAATTAATATTTTTAGATTAAGTGAGTAGTGTGCCAAAGTTCATAAAAATAATGCAGCGGCGACTGCAAACTCAAATGTGAATCAGGTATATACATGTATTTATATTTGATCCTGTCCTTTTGCAAAGTTGCTGAAAATGTATTAACAATTTTAATAAAGTTTACTTTGGAAATTTCCATTATAAAATTGTCCTTAAATGAAAAAATAAATCATACATATATACAATTGTAACTATTGTAACCAACCATAACAAAGACCTATTTGTTGAACAAATAGTTTTTTTGTTATAGACGTTCGGTGTTTGCTCGAAGTCCTTTGAACAATAGTAAAGCAAACAGTATCTAACTTTTAACATGGACAAGAAATCCAATACTCACCAAATTACACTATAAGCCTACTGCAATGTTTTAAACGTTGCTGAAACCTTTTTTAAAATAAAATGACACAAACATTCCGTACCAGGTCTTTTCTAAACCTTAACATCCTACTTCCATTCAACAAGAGATTCGGTTAAACACCACCGAGTACATGGTTAGCTGAATACACACAAAGAAGCGAGAGATGGTTCAGATATACCTTTATATAGACATGTTCAACCCCGTTTGATTGAGAATTACTCGTGCAGATATATTCATAAAGTGAAATGAGATATTTTTATGTTTTTAAATAGGTTTTTTTGTAGTTTTTGTAAACTGTTGTTCGGTACCGTCATAGTGAATATTTAATCATTTCGGGTAAAGAAATAACTTTAAAAAATTGTTTCGACAGAGAGAGAATATAAGTAGTAAGTAAAAAGAAGTACGTGAATATTTAGCTATGCCAGACATTCTCAAGGTGTATAACGTGTACATCATTGATTTCGGCAGTATAGAAATATATATTTGACAGAGCATAAAATTAGATGCATTTATTTCGGTTTATCTAGTCAAGTTGAACACACTATTATTGGAGTCATTTCGTGAACAATTTATGCCATTTTTTAGAAAAGTACCAAACTTGGCACAAACTTAGAACAACGTTAACTGATTATTTAAACACCGAGACCCACTTTCAAAATGACGGAAAATCCAAGATGGCTGCCAAAATGGCCGCCAAAATTGACAAAATCCCTATTAATCTTTGTTTTAACAGTTGTTAATGATATTTGATAGCTGTTTGACTAATGGTATAAAAACATGTTGATATTTGTTGATTTTAATGCGAATTTTTTTTTCGAAATATAAAAATATGCAAAATATAGACTTAAAAAATAGCAACAATTTTTTTAATTTGAATATTCTGTTATAATTTTGCCCAAATGTTTCATAGATATTTTACAATATAACAGTAACACACTCAAAAATAAAAAACATTAAAAAATAAAGTTTCTAATGATATAGAGCAAATCATTGTATTATATATACAAAATACGGTGGGTGGGTTAATCAATATCAAATATAAATACTGATGTGACCTTATTGTTCGGCGTACTTTACCCTGTAAATTAAACGAAACGTATTAAAGGTTCACAACTAAATTCAAAACAAATGTAAGATGTAATAATAAATAAGCGAGTGATATGAAAAAAAAATGTATTTGTTTAAAATGTAAAAAAAATACTAACAATGCCGGTTAATGCTTTGCTGTACTGATTCATATAATTTCTATGCAATAAAAGTATCAAAACTCAGAAGATAAATACAGCAGACACATGTATATATACATGTATAAGTTAAGAGGGTTAATGTAAATTGTGTTTGCTGTCTCAAAACTATCAATTACAAGTTGTTGCTTATTCATTATTTCATAAATTTAGAATTCGAAAGCATCAATAGTTTCATGATAAACTTTTTAAACAGAATGCAGAATAAGCATAGTCGTTTTGTCACACGCTAATACGTTGGAAGGATCAGCTACATATTCAATCATTGATAAGTGCGCCCTTCTACCTCAATCTGTTCAGTCTTTTCGTCTGTCAGTAAACATTTTCAATCTCGAGCAAACCACCTTTATTACTTGTTCTAATTCAATAAAACCCACCAGGTACATTTGAAGGTACTAGTTGTCAGTATTGTTTGGAAAGCTTCACAATGGGGTGGCTTCTTTGAACAAACTTGGTAACTGGCTTAGAGGTAATGACTGCATTAGTGCTCTGGTAAAGGCAGAGGGCCAGATCATTCCTCAAGGCCATCCACAAAAAGAACACGTTTCGCCTATCAAGTGACGGCTTCTCCAAAATGACCTCTGTGTGACTATGGGAGCGATAGGTCATCTGTTTGTAAAACACTCTGGAGATATGTTGGTATGTGACACAGGCAATGATAAAGGTTTAGTTTATAACAATTTATATAGCTAGACTGCGAAGTAAGATCAGAATTTATATGAATCACTCTGGAGTCCCTTTTCTAGGTATAACCAGAAGACATTGCTTTTATATGAACAACATCCACGATAGCTTTCGACGGAAGGGCAAAGAACATAGAACGTACCGTTATTATGTGGCGGACTCATGGCGTTGTAGTGGAAGGGAAGGGCGACCGACCGATATAGTAGCGAGTAAACACCTGCGAGCGATCCGGAACCACAAGTCGACACTAAATAATCGCACTGATTTGTACACAAAGCGGACACAGAGTATGATAATCCACCAAGTCACAAGAACGAAGAGAACCGCTCTTAAAGAGAGACTTCGGTCACACTCGCATTGATAAAAGCTAACAAAACTTCGCTACTCGTCAAGTGGTTTTAATCACTTTATCAAGTAATAGACACGAAACGGATGTGTTTATATATGTCGTGTGTAATAAGAATCGTCATGTCTAACGCTGTCGCGAGATAACAATGAGAACGCCGTGAAAATCGCTTTCAAGGACTACTCGTTTAAGAAATGACAAAATATCTCTGTTCTTATATCATTAGTTTCGCTTTTTTCTTTCTGGGAAATAAATAAACATTTTCTCATTAAAACCATATACTACGAAAGCGCGCGTTAAAGTGCATGTACCCGATTATATAATATAAACAATGGTGTAACATTAACATTAAATAATATCTAAATAATAAAAATAAATTTGGACAGTGTGGGTGGTAGTGCCATGGATAGAGTGTTAACCGCTCACGCTAGAACTAGGTTGCTAGTTCGATCCCCAGCTCGACTGGATGGCCTCTCAAAAACAACACTCAGTACTGGTTTTAACCAGTAAACGTATTCTCGAGTCATATCAGCTCTGAGCTTATTTTACAACCAAGCTTAAATAAATTAACATAAACTAAAGAAAAAAAATAGAATGCTTTGCCAGGCTACACTATTTTGTACAATAACACTTAATCAAGACATGTGTGTTGCTAAATTTTATCAAAGCATGTTTTATTATTTGCTGCACGTACGAGTTGACATGACACTCATTCATGAAATAAACTTCATCCTTGAGACGATTTACAAACGAAATGACATGCATTTCTGCTGTTTTGTCGTGCAAGTAAGATGCATGCACTCGTGTAACTGCCAAAGGGTAAAAACCAGTTGGTTAAGTAAACATTTCTTTAATAAACAGCATATAATGTCTAAGTAGGCGTAATAGCTATGATCACGATGTAGTGGAGACGGACGTCTGTATTTGTAATATTGATGTTAAATATCTGTCCTGTTTAAACAAAAAGAATATATTTTTAGATTTATTTATTTCTAAATAACCTTTTCATGGTTATAGACGTATGATTGCCTGTTTATGTAGAAATTATGTACTTAAATAATTAGCACATGCAATCTTCTCTACCTCTACTTGAATTTCTATTGTACACACTTACCACATAATTATATATACCGCAAATAATGAAAATTACGTGTTCTATTTGTTTACATTCGGTCCCGGGACCAATAGTTTGTATTCAATACCCAACTTTAAGCGGGGGTTAATGTAATCGATAGAGTGCTAGTTTCTCACGGCAGTGGTTGAGGATTCTAACCCTATCTCAGTCCGATTTATCTAAAAAGACAACACTAAATACTGGTTCTACCCCTTGACGCGGTCTCAAGAGCGGTTCAAATAAGCTTTAGGCTTTGTTCACGATCGTACTAAATTAATTAGTATAAACACGTGTATTTTGTTGAAAATTTATAAGGTGGGATTTCATGATGTTGGAAATGTGGTGATATAGGGGTAAAGTGTCAGTCCCGCACGCGATACCCAGCAGGTCATACCAAAGACTTGAAAACGGTACTAGAAACTTCCTCGATTGGCACTCGGCATTCAGAGGATAGTTCTAATTCTGGTCGGCCCAGTGTCAATATAATGTGACTGGATGAGCTATCATGCCATGTGTCTGTAATGGTACTCCAGTGTGGCAGCGCTTAGATTTCTATCTCAGGTGGGCATCGTCGCGATATAACTGAAAATGGTTGAGAGTGACGCTAAACAAAACAAACCAGACCAGACCAAACCAAACCAAACCAAACCAAACCAAACCAAACAAATTGATGATGTTGGAAGATACATTGATTTAGAGATAAATAGCTGAAAGATTGTTTAGCTGGACTGTTTTATTCTCAGGCATAGAAAAAAAAGCCGATGCTGAACTTGAAAATAATTTAAATAAATAATAAATTAAAGCATTCATTTACATATGAACAAAATATATATTGTTTATACCTGCATCAGCCGTGAACAGTAACGTTACTTATACATCCGTATTATAACATCCGAATTATATTTCAAAGTTTAGACTATTATCCCTCCTGTGGCGTGTAGCGCACTAAACGTTGAGTCACATATGTACACACTATGGGTTTATCTTAATTTTGATAGGAAGGTAGTTCAACGTATATGGCAGAAATATCTTTGTAAGTTCGATTACACATAAATATCGCTATATTGAATTATTAATCTGAGGTTAAAAACATTTTTTGTTGCCATTATCATTTATTCCATATTTAGCGTCATTTTTATTCTATCGAGGGCTAACAGGCGATCAGTTTTAAAACCTAACCACTGTTTTCTGAGAACCAGCACTCAAGCACACCCAATCTCCGCAAAAAAATGATAACTTTCCCACTTGAATCAGTGGTGAAACTTCCATATCTCATTTTCACCATTAATTAACTCGAGTCTTCTCTAGCGTAGAGTACATTTTATGGGTCTACAAATTGAAAAGGCAGTGTCTTATGAGTCGGTTATTTTCAAAATAAACTTATAAATAAATAGAGGAACTGAGACGGCTACTAGTTTATTATTGCAGTAATCACATAGCTTATGGCCTAGCAACGGAGTGAATATAAACATTTATTTGATTTTTTTTTTATATTTTCACGAGTGAAAATTGTCAAAAAAAATATTTTTCCGACTTGGCCGAATATCTTAATGAGGTAAATTTAAAAGTTGACATAGTCTTGACGTTTTGACGTCACTAGATATCGAACGGAAAATTGTGTATTAACTATCTAGCATTCTATTTATAGCATCTTGCAAATCCCGGGGGTTGCTATTTTTTTTTCGAAAACAAAGTACTTAAAAGTGTTATTTGCCTGACTAATGCGATAAATAAAATTATCAATATTTAAACAAATATATATTATCTCGCATTCGTGCCAATTTTACATAATTAAGGCTCTCCCAGGGATTTTGGAGATCTGGGGAACATGACCAATTATTTTTAGGGATCTGGGGAAAGTTGGCGGCCATTACTTTCTGGGATCCATCTATCAAAGGCCTAAGTTTAGAGATCTGGAGGAATTACTTTTTGGAAACAGGAAACAGTCTGATTACTATCATGTTACTCGCCATCGTCGAATCCATTCCGATACTCTCTGTTCGTGGATGGTATCGGAATTGACACCCGAGGCTATCCAACGATTATTACCCATCAACATCATTTTACTAATATAATATATTTATGCTAATTTACTATTTCTCGATTGCAAAGTAAGGCGACATAGAGAACCACCAGAACACAGTTCTGACCACCTAATTTTAAGCAGCAATGTAAAGTTTGTACCTATGTATTGAATTTTACAGGGCAAATATGTATCCATTTTCAGGTCAAGTGCCCACCCCCACTTCCCCGGGTTGAGACAAAACTCACGACCTTTGACGTGAGTGGCAAAAAACTCTATCCAATGCACTAACGCCCCACTTTTATGTATAATGTCCATTACAACTTTTTATTTAATGTATACATTGCGAGGAAAATGTATCCGACTGTTGCGTTGTGATGTCATTCAAGTAATAAAATATTCAAAACTGAACTACTGCGTGTAAATATACAAAGAACCCCGAGAATTAAGTAAATGTGTACGGTTATAAATGGGTCCTCCGTGGCCGAGTGGTCTAAGGCGCCTTCTCAAAATCACTTGCCTCTAACCGCTAAGGTCATAGGTTCGAGTTCCACTCGCTCAAAAAAAAATATGTGAGAAAGTTTCCAGTTACTTGCGGAAGGACGGTGGGTCTACTCTGACTCAGTCTGAGATCTTCATCCACCTATAAAACTGGATGTGCTAAATATAACCTGAAATGTGTTGAAAATGACGTTAAACCCCCATTCACACTGCTATTATTATAAACCCCATGCCTATACACATTTCAGCACGTTTTCGGCATATACGTGTATTAGACATCGCTTTAATTGTCAATGGCTTTATCTTATACACGGCGACAAGTATACCACTGGAGCACATTTTATCTCGAACGTGCACGTATCTGACTGATCACACACGGCACTTTTAGTAATTTTTACTTAACTCTATTTCAGAAAAAAGTATATCAGTATGACATAAAATACCCAATGTTTTTGCAGATTATTGATTTTGTTTCTTCTATTTTAGAAGGGAACACAACGTATGTACTTTTGTGAATGGCATTTCCAATATCTGCTGTCATATTTGACAAAAGTTTATTTACTTCTGTTTATCGGTATGACAACAAAAACTTCAATGAAAATCAAATTGCACTTTTTAGTCATATTTCAAAACTAGCATGATTATGGGGTGCCGTTTTACTATTTAACCATAATAATTGATATCACTTACTCGAATAAGTGATATCACCTATATGAAGCGAATAAGTGATATTACCTATTCGAATAAGTGATATCACTTGTTCATTTCAAATAAATGGTTTGATATGAAGTATTATGTTTAAATAGTAAAACGACACGTCATACACGACATCATTGATGTGAACATGAGTAAAACTCGAAATCAAGTTTGCCTTGTGTTCCTTTAGAGTTGACCCCAATGCAGTCGTAGTCAACTGTTTTTAACTTTTTTTTAAATTTGGGTGACATGTATAATTAATCTTACCTTCCTTGATCCCACATCCAAAATATCAGCTCCGCATGACTTACAGTAACAACTGAAACTTGAACTATGCAACCGATTTACCGGCAAAGTATCTACCCTGGACGACACATTACATTTATTGTCCGTACGTATTTATCCGGTTCTAATTAATCTCCGTATACACTATCCGTGAAGACGATATGATGCTTATTATCAACAGCAATATCACTATTTGCGTTCATACCCGGTTATTAGTTTAGGCATAGTACCACCATTGCAAAAAGGAAGTGCTTCCGTGGGGTATGGCGGTTTTAGATAATCCTCATTTCTTCTTCTTTAAAAATGCATTTTCCTTATTTTAATGCTCATTTTTTTTATTTAAATGGCATTATTGATGTATTTTGAACACTTTGATAGCATTGTCATGTTTGAATTGTGAATTTAGAAAAAAAAATTTATGCTTGGAAATTGGGGTATGAATACATGATTTCGGAAGTCTACTTTCACTTTGTCACCAGTGTACACACTGAGCAGAAAAAAAATCTCTTATATGACACATGACCCCTACTTTTCTCATCATATTTTGATAGTGCAGAGGTTGACAAACAGTAAAATGTAGGTTTCACTTCTTTCATTTGGGTCTCTCTCTCTCTCTCTATGACAAGCCTTCAAACTTTTATTATTTACTATAGAATAAAGAACAAAAATCAATTGTGGGATGACACCTTTACGAATATACACGGAATAGCCATGAGTGTACGGTCAATGCTAACGCACAATACTCGCTGTAAAGTAAATATAGGCGTAAAGATGAGATCGATTAACCCTTTTATATATGCATAAAATTAGGGCAATGTAAAATTGCCATACAAACAATAACAACCGGTATTGGGCGAATACCTATAAATAGAATGACATAATTTCAGATAAGTCTATTTGGTTTATACTTTACACACCCGGCAATTGGGGCCATCGCGGCATGTTCAATAAATTAAGTAAAGTCGAAACAACGAAACTACGATGGTGAAAAGTCCAAACAACAATGGTGAAAAGTCGAAACTACGATGGTGAAAAATTGAAACGACGAAACAATTTCACCATCGTTGTTTCGGTTTTTCATCATTGTAGATTCTACTTTTCACCATCGTAGTTTCGACTTTCATCATCTTTGTTCGACTTTTCACCATCGTATTTTCGTTATTTCGACCTTTTATCATCTTAGGTTCGTTGTTTCACTCGACTTGACTTGATTAAAAAAAATGTCGCGATGGCCCCCAACGGGACATCGTAACTTTCATATTATGTTACAACATTGTGTCACGCTGACATTAAACTTCGTTAGTCTTAAGAATTTCGTGCGAACAAATTGTGATATCTAGGAACGAGTTACGTTACATTTGCGCATTATATTTGCAAATTTTAGAAATAATATCGTTATAAAGCTTATAAAAGATCATAAAGTGAGTCAGCGACACACTAAATAAATTTCGCGTTGTTTTCTTTTCATAACTCAAATTTTACAATAAGAAGTTCATAAACATACGAACGTTAGTGAAACGGACACCTGTTTAGTTTATACTACTTTGCTCTGACAACTCAGAGCTTATATGAAACTTTCTCGAGTCCACTTTCTGGGTAGAATTAGTACTGAGTGTTGTTGGGTTTTTTTAGGCATTGTATCGAGCTGTCTGTGGATCGAGCCCACCTCTGGCGTTAGCGGCTAATACGCTCGCCCATGCTTATGGTCGGATATCTTCTATTTGATCTTCAGCAGTTCTACTCTTCTACAAGGCGAGCTTAACTACTCTCTACCTGAAGAAAATATGTCAGAAAAATGCCACACCATTACAACGGTATGAGCAATCGACAATGCATGATGAAGTGTCGAAACTACGAAACTATGGAAAATGACAGTGGAAATTCGTTTAAAGGTACGAAACAACGGTGTTTAAACGGTAAAATCACGAAATATAGTAATTTGTTTTAGATATATATTTGAATTCAAGGAAGTTAATACAATTACAATATTGATACAATTTCAAGTCTCATCATTTAAGAAAATTACATAAATGAAGTTTACTATGAAACGATATTTGCTCTTAAATTTAAAACGATTCATTGAAACTTTCTGAAAACATGCCAAACCGGACACAGCATTTGTTGAAGTATATAACGGCTAGAGCAGAACATGGAAATGCTATAAAAATATAGGCGAATTCGTTGAGATGAATCATTGGATGGACGTGGTCTGAGTTTTGACGGACCTCGGTTATTCTTCGCACTCGTAACTTGCGATACATTAGGCATAGTAGACCTACCATCATTAGAAACAGGAATGCTTCTGTGGGGTTATAAATAATCTTCTTTTTTTCAAGTCTTCATTTAAAAATGCATTTCCCTTCATTTAATGCTCGTTTTTTTTTATTTGAATGGCCCATTGGTGTATTCTGAAAATTTTGAAATCATTGTCATTTTGAATTGTGAAAAAAAATATGCTTGGAAAATGGGGTATGAATACATGATTTCGGAAGTCTACTTTTACTTTGTCAACAGTGTAGACACTAAACGGAAAAAAATCTCTTATATGACACATGACCCTTACTTTTCTCATCATATTTTGGTAGTTTACGAACAGTAAAATGTAACTTTTGCTTCTTTCATTTAGTGTCTCTTTATGAATAACAGGCCTTCAAACTTTTATTATTTACTGTAGAATAAAGAATAAAAACAAAGGGTGAGCTTACACCTACATCCAAACTCGGCCCTACTAGTACCGCCATGTTCTACACTTGTCCGACTACAGAGACGCTTGTGTTTAGAAAAGCAAGCATCTCAGATGATCAAGACGGAAAAAAACAGGAAGTTCACAAATCTGTCAGAAAAGAAGAAAATATGGTTATTAGGAGCAAATATTTATTAAACTCATAGTTTTTAATTAAATATGGATGATTATATATACAACAGAAAGGTAGATAATTTACTGATAGCTCTCTAGCATCGTTTCCTATCAAACAGAAATGTCTATACTGTAACACTATGGAATAGTTAAAAAAAAATCGCCGATCACTTGTTTTAAGATTCTCCATCAAGTCCTTGTCTCCATGAACAGTTTAAATCAGTCCTTTATCTCGGGCGTGACATCGTGATTAATACTGTATCAATGCAGATGCCATTTTCCTCGGGAGACAATTACAGTTGGAAATAAAACGATAATTTTTAAATTTTTACTATCATTGAACATCTCTGAACCTCACGCTGTTTTAAATATTATTAAACATACCTGTGAGACATTAAAATAAAGTATTACCAACAAGTGGATGCTTAATAGAGTTGACCACTTAAACAGGTTTTACTGTACGTCTTATAGTGAATTATCATACTTCCAGCATGCAGTAATGAGAGGTTCTCGCACATCGCTACTGGAAAATAGACGGCCATTAAGAACTACGCAGCTCACCCGAGATGGTTTGGATGAACAGTTCAGCCAACTAGAAAACAGATCGGGACATTGTGTGGAATTTGAAACAAAGGTTAGACATACTTAACCCTTCACTCCATAAGCATTTTCTTGGACTCATCCAAATTAAAAGCATTAATTCACCATGTATCAGCAGAGCTTTTAATCAGAAAATTGGAAAGAGGCATTGGCCTTTTAAATTGGGAAATTCACGCGTGATAATTGCCCATTTCGGGAAAAAGGTATTTTATTGATAGATGGACTGTGTATAAATTTGAACAGTATTTTCAACTAAGTAATTCCAGTCTACGGGATGGATGACTTTCAAGCACTGTGCCAGTTGAAACAAAGGCTGTTTTAGTAGATAAACCTTCTCCGAAAAGCTCACAATATTTACAAATATAACCTTTCCTTTTTGGGCTGAAGTATAGCCATGCATACCTGTTTTCATACTGAAAGAGACATTGTTTCCTGTCATCAAAATTTGAAATTTCTGGTTCACATTGAATGGTAGAAGTTGTTACAACAGGAGGAGAGTTCAGTTTAACGTGCTGTTCTTCATTGTTGGATATATTACTGCAGCTTGGGACAGTGTCATTGTCTGTACCAGTGGCCTCCTCGGTAGCTGTTGATTGATTTACGCTACCTTAAGCCTCAAGTTTTTTACACCACAGTCAAACAACGTTTGTTAACTTTCTTTTGAAAGAGACTGATGTTTGCTTTTCTAAAAGTTGATTCTGTGTGAGATACAAAATTTTAATGACTCTATAGGATTTCCATGTTAAAAATGTTTTTCACATAGAATCTTTATTAAGGTGTTTTTTTCATAGCAGAAATGTATTCGCATATAAAAAAGCCACTAACTGGTTGGTTGAACAAATTGATTTAAAAAAAAAGAAGTCTTCAAATGGTAAAATCCTATAAACAAGTAAATTTTTTAACACCAGTGATGTCTTTTTGCAAGAGACCGCAGTGTGGTCTAGTGGTAGAGTGTCCGGCTCGCATGCGGAAGGTCGCGGGCTCGATCCCCGGCCGGGTCATACCAAAGACTTTAAAAATGGTACTAGAAGCTTCCTCGCTTGATGCTCAGCATTAGAGGAGAGTTCTAGGTCTGGTCGGCCCAGTGTCAGTATAATGTGACTGGGTGGGGTATCATACCATGTGTCTGCGGCATGATACTCCAGTGTAACAGTACTCAGAATACTGTCTCAAGTAGACACCGTCGTGATATGACTGAAAAATTGTGAAAAGCGATGCTAAACACCATACAACAACAACTTTTTGCAAGAATCTTGTTACTGTGGCAAAAAAGGGGCGCAACTGTGTGGTGAGACTTTGTAGTGATCACTTAATAGTATACTATTGTATGTGTACAGTACAAATGTATATTAACATATATGGACTGCTGTGTGAAATCATAAATAGCCAAATATCAAGACAGATCTATAATTGTTTCTTGTTAAAAAATGATAATGTTTAAAATGAAAGACATTTTGTCTTACTTGTAATATGCAATTAATTATTGTACATGTTGTATATAACTTATTGTATGATTTCTTTATCATCTGCAAGGCCTGATTAGCTCAGTCATTAGCGCATCTGACCATCAGTCCAGAGGTGGTGAGTTGGAATCCCCGCCCGGCCACAGTCTCTGTGATGGTTGTTATATGACAATATGCGTCTCATTATCATTCATCTCTCACCGCTAATTCAAGTGGGAAAGTTATCTGTTACTTCCTGAGATGGGATGTGCTCAAGTACTAGTTAACCTTCCAGGATCACAGGAAACAGTGGTTAGGTTAACTGATCATCTTTATGGCATTAAAATGATGCTAAATATTCAATCATTCACCAGTCTTTTCTTTACCATCTATAATTCTCTCTGAACATTTTAAAGTGTCAATCATTGTCAAATAATGTAGATCGACAAATGTGTCAATTCTCAGGCTATAAATTGTGTTTTAGTTTACATATATTAATTATTAAATTTATTTCAGTATCTTGGAGATATTCCTGGTGTTTCTGTGGAAACAGACACAACAAATAGAACAGAAGTCCTGAAGATAATAGACAGGGGAAAGGTATAATTGAGTCTGTTGAAATGATTGTGCACATGTATAGCATTATAAGGTTATTATACAGTTCACTGCACAATATGAATTTATATTGTAAGTCAATGGTGTGGTACAAACCTGTATATACAAAGTACGGGACGAGACGCCGCAGGTGCCGAGTCCATTACAGGTTTTCACCACACCAATCACAAGTACAATAAAATCCATATTGTACAGTGATCTGTATAATGACCATTTTATTATTCACCTCGAGTTCCTTTTCAAACACGATATCAAATTAAAATTTTATAAAACAGTTTATTTTATCGAAGGGTAATGTTTTTTAAAAATACGATTTTTATAACAATTTTTGATAATATTAAAGTTTGCTGTTTTAAAAAAAAGATATATCAATATTAATATGATTATCTTATCCACAGCTATTTTCTTTCTGTTTTAAATTTTAAATTTTTTAAGTATCTATCTATATTTTTTAGAATAATGTATACTTCAATTTCTCAAGATATACATGTTGCTTGTTGTTTCAAATGACACAAAATTCATTAGGAGTGCCTTAGTGACTTTTCTTATATTCTATATCTAAGATATGCTAAGTATAGATATCGTTAGAGTTACCATTCCTTAACGTCCAATACGAAATTATTATCGATTTTTAGGATGGTTAATCCATCCAATATGAAAAATCTATCTGGATTTTTGGGATGCTTCCGGTTTGAAGCATAACAATAGCGATTTCTTATGTACAGTCAGATTGTACAAATGCTCAAAGTTCATTGAGATAGCTATTTTAGGTGGATAATAACGATTTCTTATGTACAATCACGTGGTACAAATGCTCGAAGCTCATTGGAATAGCTATTTTAGGTGGATAATAATTACACTTAATGCATGCATATTGTGAAATTCTGCTTATATTTACCATATAATCGAAGTACAGGATGATTCTGCAGTGAAACAAAAAAGACAATCTTAAATTGTGTTTCCAGAAGTTTATAGTTCAAGCATCATCATCATCATCAAGCATCATCATCATCATCGTCAGTGTGATGGGTTAAAATCCTTGTCATTCTGATTATGGCTCCACAGACTTAGAAAGACTATTTTTTCATTATTAATTCAACTTGTTACAAGAAATTGGTCTGGGTCTCATTACAGTCAAATATTCTCAGTGCCTGCATTTACAGCTTAGCCGATAAATATGAGTATTGTATAATATGCAGGACCATTTCTGTATTTTTTTTAGGTATGTTTTTTCATAAGCTAAGGTAGTAATCAGATGGACCCATTTCGTATATATCGAGAAAAAGGCTAAATTTTATAATTTTCATTCAACGGTTAATTCCATGAAGCAATGTTACTGGGAATTTTTCTTTTCATATCTTTAATGTATTGAACTTTTGTCAGATAAGTAATTAGGGAAAAAGTGAATTTTGGAGGTTGGGGAGACATCTGTTGTTTATTTTATAATTAAAACAACCGTCTAGTTCAATATCCCAAACAGTTTTCTTAATCTATGGGTTTAAAGATGCATCGTCCAAAACGTTCTGTACTGAAAATAAAGGAAAGTTTATTGAATCACAAAGAGGAAGTCCAATTCGAAGAAAACAATTGATTCCTGTCATGTAGTTTATTTTATTTATGAGAAATTCGTTAATACACAGGTCGGCATTTTCTGTTTTATTCAACAATGTTTTAGCATAGCTCGATAATGGTAAATAAGTGACTTTATTGCGGCTGTGATTGAGTATTTGGTCAACAAAATTAAAACATTTTACACTACAGAGACAAAATTCAATGTAAGTTATTGAACATTATATATGATATTTAATATAAATGTGCAGATGTACTGCAAAGATGGAGAAAAAAAATCTGCAATTTAGGTTAAGCTTCTTTAAAGCTATTTCACAGTACTTGGTATCTTTTGATTGACTGAAGCATTTTATTTTCAGAAACAAGGCTTGATTCCATTGCACCTGAGCTATGAACATGATTCAGTACTCAACCTGAGTAAACATGTGGTCAAGGTGTTCAAAAGAGACGGACAAGAGGTGATTGCTTGTTATCGGTATATTAATAGCACAAAAATAAAGTACTTCTTTTAAAGGGACACATGACAATGTAAAAAATGGGTTTTAGTCATTGCCAACTATAAAACCAAACTTAACCCATTTTTATATAACATAAGTCAGGTCAAGTTCACTTATCATTTACTGAGAGCCTAGCGCCAGCTTTTTGAGTTCATCACTGTTAAAAAAAATAATTTCAAAATGTTTTATGTAGTTACTGAGGATAACAGTAGCTGTACTTGTAGTTACTGAGGATAACAGTAGCTGTACTTGTAGTTACTGAGGATAACAGTAGCTCTACTTGTAGTAACTGAGGATAACAGTTGCTGTAATTGAATACCTGTGTATGCATTTGATGCTTCCTGGATATCAATAAAAATTTAATGTGTTGAAAACGGCGTTTTCTGTCTGTTTATATTTCTTTACTTTTCCATATTAATATATTTTTACTTCCAATATATGACTTGTATGTAAATGGGATCTAGGTACATGTAAGTACTGTATATTTGATGGTCAGGTACCAGCAGACCTCTAGATACTAAAAGGCAAGTTTTAGTAAGAGAACTTGGTAATTAATGGCATTAATAGATGAAGTCAATGAGCTTCAAAAGTTTATGGTATATTGTGATCAACAGTTTATAAGTTGTTGTAAAAACATAAAGGTAAGGTGTCATGGCTCCACTCAGACATAGGTTTACCAGGGTACTTCTCAGGTTTGAGGGTTTCCTTGTTGATTATAACCCAGATATTTGTTACAATTAAAAAATAGTTTTTCATAATTAAATTATAATTATACAATATGATAACTTTAAGTCCACTTATCAGTTACCTCCCACCTCTGAGCCAATTCCAGTTATCTGGCCATAAAGGGTGTCACACTAAAGTTTCCTACACACTCATGCTATTGTTATATTCAGGTTGAACAACTGAGTCTGCCAGTGCACGAGATAGCCCAGGTGTGTTATGTACAGGAAGAAGGTCTCAATATTCTTGCTGTAAAACATGGTAAGATACGTGTTGCATTTCTCTGCTTGACAAAATATCTTGTTCAAAGCGTGAGGGTTGATATAAACATGCATGTTGTTGTATTCTTGTAGTGTGCAATGTATGTCAGACGACTATATGTAAGGATCACATTGTATGGAGGCTAGTATCATTTGCCACATACCTTTTATTTCTAGTTAATCTTCATTTCTTTAGAGACTTTTCACAATAATAGATGCATGCATATATTTATTTGTGTACAATGAAGTCAGTTTCAGTGTCATATTATGTAAAAAAGGAATGAACTTGCCAAACCTGTCTTCAATATATAGGTGCGATAATTGAATGAAATAACAATAATTTACTCATGTTTTAAAACCGGTCATCTGCATTGCATGTAGATTTATATACTTTTTGCTATTGAAAAATACTTTAATTCACAACGGTACTAAATGAACAAGGCATATATGAAAATTCTTAAGTTAAAATAGCTTATCACATTGCATGCTTGCAAATAAAGTTAGAATATGTTGTCTAATATATTTTTATACACAATTTATGATGTACGAGCTTAACCGACTCCATAACATATTTGAACCCTGTGTAATATCACTACAGTTACATTATAGGAGTTGTCCATATTAACTTGACTGTCGTACATATAGTGCCTAGCTACATGACTCACAAAATTTAGCGTTACAAAATTTATAAGTTTTATTCTGAATCCCTTTCATAATTGTATATGTACGTGTTCAACATAATTATCACCATTAAATACCCACTGGTAATCCATTACGATATTCTCCATTCATCAAGGTTATCAGAATTACAACCAGGGGTTATCCTGTGTTGCATAATTGTATACAATTTGTGAATAAAATGAGTTTATAAACTAAAATTTAAATGACATCAGTTAATCGATGTAAATGACATTATCTTGAAACATTGACCTCATGCAATGAAGACAATGATATGCATAGTGCTATTTGCATTATTTTGGAGAAAAAAAATTTCTTTATCACTATACTTAACCCTGAAATATAAATAGTAAATGTAAAATAGTTAATGTAAAAAAGTAAAAACATTTTCTGAACAATGTGGTAAATAAATTCTCACAGCCATGCTTATTTATTATTAAATTTATTAATGAGATGGAGGCATAGTTTTTATTGCTTAAATTTATTTTCTAGTATATGATTATTCTCATATTATAAATTAACTTAAGAATTAAGAGCACAATTATTAGTTTTTATCAGGAGATGAAAAACATTAGGCTTATTTACGCAATGAAAACTCAAAATTATGCTTCCAATACTTAATATAGTTACATTATATTTTACATCATATTTTCAAATGAAAATTTAGTATTGTTTTACCATTTTGGTATTAAAATTGGATTATCTGCATCTTACCGTTACCTTGGTGCATCTTACAACTTGTTTCTAGGTTTAATTTATAATGCATCACGTTGGGTAAGATCTATAATTGCGAACAAAAATTTGATGTGAAAAAATCATACTTACTTTGAGACAAAATAAGTTTCTGAGACAAAAAAGTTTCCTGCAATAACAAGTACATGAATCAGAGTTTTTAGACTATCTGTAACACATGACAATAATAAAGTGTAAATGCCAAATAATTTGCAGTTAGCAATTTTTCAAAAAAACAAAAATACACCTTGGGAGAAAAAAGTGCATGGTTGAAGCCTTTGACTTTGGGTTGGTCAGGAAACTGTAAACATAACATTTTTTTATGCCCCCCAAAAAATTTTTTTGGTGGCATATAGTAATCGCAGCGTCCGTCCATCCGTCCTTCCATCCGGTATTTCGTTTCTGGCCTGTAACTTTGTCATGCATAGATGGATTTTGTTGATACTTGCAACAAATGATCAACAGAACATGATGACGTGTCGCGAGTAAGACCCACACCCGTACCTCAAAAGTCAAGGTCACAATTTGAGTATGTTTGACAACACTTTGAGTTTATGTGAGATTTCGTTTCTGGCCTGTAACTTTGTCATGCATAAATGAATTATTTTAATGATACTTGCTACAAATGATCAACATAACATCATGACATGTTGGGGGGGCATGTGACACTTAACAGTGACATTTCTTGTTTACGCCTAAAATAAATTTTCAGAAATTTGGTAAGTTGTTCTCAACACATTGCTAATAAAATCACTTGTAAAAATATAAAAAAGAAGGATCAGTTCCAAAGTGACTTCCATGGATGGATTGTATGTTTAAATTGAACAAAGTTAATATCACATTAAATTTTACACACTGAATAATTATTGTCAATTAGTTAATGATTGATTGCAATAAAATGCATCGAGTTTATAGCCATTTCAAGCTTGTGGAGCTAGATGTAATTGATCATAAGCATAGTGTAATAAAAAAAATAAACGCATAGCTATATCCAAGTGAACATTGATTTTTCTCTATTTCAGGTACTGTGGAGAGGTTTATGTTAGCTGTCTTACATTGTGCATATAAAGACACTGCTGAGGCTATATGTTCACTAGTTAGCCAAATCTTCCATCTAGTATACACTGACGCAATGATAGACCTTATAGAGGATACAATAGACAAGGCCATCCCACCATACCCAGAACCGGACATGACCTCCACTACGTCAGGTTTGTAATTGGGGTTAAATGAATGATTTGGGAAAATATATATAGGAAGATAAGACAGTCAGTGCATTTTAAGTCGTTCTTTAAAAGTTGACACCATTGTCTAAATGGTGCCTTTTCCTAATTGTGTATATTTTTTAATCTTGGTCCAGAGTTAATTAAATCTTGGCCCAAAGTTAAGTACATCTTTGTTCGGAGTTAAATGTAGGTTAATGATCTGCGCGATACATTTTTTTAGCTCAATTAAAAAAATGGCAAGCATTATAGATGTAAGTTTGGAGTGAGTTAAATAAGTTGAGAAACACTGGTAAATACTGAAAGAACAGCATTTGACATTTATTAATTTATTTGTTGTATTTTTTTTAATAGATTTGTCAATTTTATGATGTAAGGGAGATAACTTTAGAAGTGGTATATGATCTGTCCTAATTTAATTCTAATGGTAAGGTAAATTCTGTCGAATTATGTCATATATTTGAATGCAATATTTAAAAAAAAAGTAAAATAATGAATAAATATATTTTATACAAACTTGCTAGATATCTTAAAATTCTAATGATTTCATGTAATTCATTAGAACCGATACAATTTTTCAGTTCCTTTTTTTACAGGTGTCTGTAAGTATATAATGAGTTGTTGTTATTGTTTATGGTGTTAAGCATCGCTTTTAACAATTTTTCAGTTATATCGCAACGGTGTCTACTTGAGACAGTATTTGGAGTGCTGTCACACTGAAGTATCATGCTGCAGATACATAGTATGATACCCCACCTAGTCACATTATACTGACACCAAGCCCACCAGACCTAGAACTAGCCTCTCAATGCGGGGTGCCAAGCAAGGAAACTTTTAGTACCATTTTTCAAGTCTTTGGTATAACCTGGCCGGGATCAAACCCATGACCTTCCACGTGCGAGGTGAACACTCTTCCCCTTGACTGCTGCTGTGATATATATCATAACTTAAGATATTAAGTAAGTCACCTTAATTTTATTTCTATTTTCAGATTCAACACCGCCACCTGGCTTGTAAGTTTGTCTTTATTATATGCTCAGTTTCTGTAAATTATACATTTATTATTTCAGTATAAATAAAGAGGCACAATTATAATGAAGATGATTTCATTTCGACAATGTGCATACTACCAGTATACTGAGTATATCACTCATAAAAAATATTCCTGTATTCAACTGTGAATTTCTTTGATAATAATATTTAAGATTTTGTATATACATTGTTAGTCTGACAGGAATTTTCCAATTAAACCGAGCGGTTTGTTTGTGTATTGCATCAATACGATGTATTTTGTTTGTGTGTAGGTATGTTGATGTATATTATTTTAAGTTATGACAACTTAAAATGTTTTTCAGTATTTCTGGCTCAGTGACTAAAATAAATGTGGATGAAAGTGGAATTAGTCCCATGGTGCATCCAGCTCAGAGTGATATCAGCACAGAGTCCAGTGCTGACCTTCTACGTGAATACATGTGGCAGGTGGGTGAAAAATGCTTGTTTTTCCATCGATCTCATAGCGATATCAGCACAGAGTCCAGTGCTGACCTTTTATGTGAATATATGTGGCAGGTGGGTGAAAAATGCTTGTTTTTCCATCGATCTCATAGTGATATCAGCACAGAGTCCAGTGCTGACCTTCTACATGAACATATGTGGCAGGTGGGTGAAAATGCTTGTTTTTCCATCGATCTCATAGTGATATCAGCACAGAGTCCAGTGCTGACCTTCTACGTGAATATATGTGGCAGGTTCTGAAAAATGCTTGTTTTTCCATCGATCTCATAGTGATATCAGCACAGAGTCCAGTGCTGACCTTGTACGTGAATATATGTGGTACATGTAGGTGGGTGAAAAATGCTTGTTTTTCCATCAATCTCATAGTGATATCAGCACAGAGTCCAGTGCTGACCTTCTACATGAATAAATGGCAGGTGGGTGAAAAATGCTTGTTTTTCCATCGATCTCATAGTGATATCAGCACAGAGTCCAGTGCTGACGTTCTACGTGAATATATGTGGCAGTTGGGTGAAAAATGCTTGTTTTTCCACAGATCTCATAGTTATATCAGTACACAGCATAATGCTGACACTTTTTCTTGAATATATGTGGGAGGTTGTGAAAAAAGTTTATACTTCAAATTGATCTCAGAGTGATATCAGCAGAGTCAGGTACTGTCCTTCTACGTGAATATATGTGGCAGGTGGTGAAAAATGCTTGTTCTTCCATTGATCTCATAGTGATATCAGAACAAAGAACAGTGTTTACTTGTTATATGAAAATACATATACCGATGGCAGGTAGAGTGAATATTTTTTATGGTTTTTCCAGCATGATGTACATGTAGAACTGGAATTTATTGTAATATTCATTGCGCCCTATAGAAGTGTTACAAAAACTACATGTACCTTTGCAAGATACTAATTTTAGCACTCCAGAACTAATAAATGCATTTTTTTTATGAATTGTATATCATTTTTTGTTTCAGTTGAACTTGTAAAAGCTGTTGTTTTATTTTCAGTTAAATGATAAACTGAAGCCAGAAGAGTTAAAGACATTCTCATCACTTCTTAAGAGTTGGAATTACTCCTCAAATAAACTACAAGAGTTTTGTGATAATTTGTTTAAACTTTATGGACCAGAGAGAAAATATTTATTGACAGGTAAGATTTATTGAAATTCCCTGTGCTATTTATTATGTGTGTGTGGCATCTGTGATCAAATGGAATAAAGCATGCAGGGCTGTAATTAATCTGATTTTATCTGGTAGACCAGAGGACTTGTAGTCCTTGACCTCCACTAGCCAAGTGCAAAATGTAGTTGAAATAATTTAAAACAATACAAACACGGACTTCACATCTTTCAAGTTACAAGTATAAAGCATGTAAACTTTCTTTGTAAGGTTAGAATAGAGCTATTTCACTGCAAACAGTTGAAACTTCAAATCATTGAGATTTGATTTAAAAGCCACATAAAATACCCACTACACTATAATTATATAGGACAAACATAATTTTGCTAGTTTCAGACTAACTGGTTAGTTGAGCCCTGCATTTCTCATTTAGACTTCCATGTGAAAAAGTTTGCCAGGTACTTGCAGAAAGGGTTTAACTGTCTACATATTACAGAAGCAACTTTAGGTTTATTACAACTCAATTAAGTATATAAATGTCACCTAGTGTTGCTAATTCATTTTTATAGTTTAGAAGTTTATGGTTCAAGGGAGACAACACTGTCTTAACATATAATTATAATGTCATTTTATACATGAAATGAATACAGGTAAATTCTAACTGTAAAAGTATTGGAAAACAATTATTTGTATAGTACGGAAATAGTAAACCCAAACTGGTTTATTGTACATGTTTGTTTTGTTTTGTATATATGTGAACTGAGTAAGCTTGGGAATGACAGATTGGCAAGTGAGCGATATGAGCTATTAATTAGTTTGGGAGTGACATTGATTGACAAGTGAGTGATGCAAGTTAGGCCAAACCCAACACTGTATGCAAACCCTTATCCCCAAATTAACAATCTACGATATTCATTCTCTAGACATAGACAAAGGCTCGTTTTGAATCCATCTAAATAGTATATTTATATACTCCGGACATTTTATATAAAACTGCAAAGTTTTATTTTTATCAATCGAATATCCTGGTACGATCAGTGATATTGTTTTTATTTATTTTAAAAAAAGCCACGTTAATTGTTAACAGTGAAATTCTGTAATTTGTATTGTGAAGTATTGTGTAATGTTCTTTTTGTTTTGATGTGTTTCTGAATATTTTGTTATATATTAAAGGCTCTTGGACCATCTTTGAATATCCTGTAAATTACTCTGCCAATATTTAAAAGAACCATGGAATAGTGTTGTTATCAAATACCTTCAAACCCCGGTTACAAAAATAATTTATGTATTTACGAGTAACGTAGTGTATCAATTTATAGTTTGTGTTGTACAAACTTTTATTACTGAATTATATGACTTAATCATGTGATGTCATCTTTGACTGCGATTCTCTACTTTCAGGTCTGTTTCCTTTTATACCAGAGAGAGACTGTCAAGCATTTGAAAATTTTCTTAAGAGACATGATATACGGATGTATGGTCAGGGTACTTTAAGCAGTTTTCATGATTATCCACCCCCTATATACACGTAAGTTCAGTCCACATCTACAGTCTGATTCATCAATCATTTAACCCTTTGCTCCATAAGCGTTTTCTCTGACTTCCAAATTGAAAGCATTAATTCACCATGTATCACGTATTAACCACGTATGAGCAATCTGAACTCTTCCTGCACTATTTTCAAAGGTCTTCTGTGATTGGTGTGGGAAAACGCCTATCTGTGGAGTAAAGGGTTAAGCAACTTGTATTATATAACTGGTATCCCTTTGCTTGTTGTTCAAGTCGGTAACACCATTTGCAAGTAATACACAGTTTGATCAGGGCCTGTAACCAATCAATTTACTCTAATTACCGGGCTGCTTTCAGTTTGATAAACGTTAAATGTTTTAGTTAACATTTGATAACACAAGTCAACTGAACAATGTGTTCATTGTATACATTTCCTAACATAGGCAATCACCTTTGAGAGCCGTTTGCATTTTCAATTTCAGTTTACTGTTTGTTCAGCTGTCGGAGCAACATTTATTAACATATTCAACATGTTTAATCAAATTTACACAGCCAAGATCTTCCAAGTTATAATGAAACGATGTTTAAACAAAGTGTCCCCAACCATACATGCAGTTTATTCTGAAGTTGCCCTCATGTAATGGTTAGGATATAAGGGTAGGAGAGTATTAAAGAAATTGATCAAGTAATGGATTAAAATAGAAGCACCAGTGAAACCTTGTCAATCAAATTTTGCTTTCTTTTTTTAACAGAAGATCTATCAGTGACACATCTATACAGAGCAACATAGCCATGAGCAATGATCTGGACCGCACTGCTAATGGCGAGGACCTAGACACTGAATTAGAGGCCATGGGAAAGAAAATGGAAAAAATAGAATTAAGTGTTGGTGAAACTGCTCACTCCTACTTGCCTAGTTCCTACGACAAGAAGAGTTAAATTTGACAGATAAAATAACTTTGTACATGTACAATGAAACCCAAATGATGGACGACTTGGATGAAACATTTGATGAAGGTCTGGTCCATAGTGTATAAAACAATGCAACACATGGTATGCTTACTAAACACCAGAGAATTCTACCTTTAACAGCAATAAACTTGTCCTTTCTTCCAACTGTGAAGTAGATGAATTAGTTGAAATTGAATTGTTTTTTGTTACAAAAGCATGTCTCCAACTGCCTACATTTTTGCCACACTTTCATTATCTCTGGCCAAAAGTCGAAAAAGTGCTATTATTGCCAGATAAAGCAATTTTACTGTCTGACAGATAAAGAATGGGTTGGATTAGTAACCTTTATCATCTTGATTCAGATGCATACTGCCTTTACACTGGAATAAAGAAGTGCTCAAAATTACATTTTTACTGATAACAACCTATTGGGGGATCTCCTGATATTCTTTGGAAACGTGAGTGAAAGGTTCAGTTATAACCGTAAAAATGTATTAAATGGGACCGTTAAAATGTATTAAATGGGAGAAGGTAGGAGAAAGGTTGGATTAATATAGCCTGTGTTTGAGAAGTGGTGCTAAATTGTTATACATTTAATTGTTATAAGCCATTGTTTTTTAACAGTTTATGTATATGTATATATATATACACATCCAATATGTTAACCTTAGAACAAGAGAACAACCTGTATTGTTGTATTGAACTGTTGTTTTACCTGAATATATTGATTATAATTATATTATTCTTTGTTGTATCTATAAATGTATAATACATTGATGTGTGGTTTGAGAATACTGTTTGGGATTTGTCCGAGGGTCGAGAGTTTCTTCTCCCAGTTGTCGGCCACTTTTTACTATACATGTACATTTTGTAATGGAAATTATGTTTACTGTTTGAATTATTTTTTATTAAACATCTTTAATCATTGCAAAACAAAAGGTTTAGTAATTTGATTGTTGCAGTTTTATTTTTTTGTTACACATTTTAGAATTCTTACCCCAATGACTCTTTATATAATAGTTTGATAAATCGCAAGAGAAGTTCATAATGATTTATGCAGGCAACAAAATGAATGTTAGACATAGAATTTACATACAAATGGCCAATATTTATTTAGAATTAGAGTACACACTACATTTATGTACAATATATTATTTTAAACTGCAGTATGTTCAAGTACACATATTTTTAATTGTATCATGTCTGTAATGCTGTTTGCTCTATTTATAATGAATAATGTTGCAAACCAAAGTGAAAGACCATCAAGTCTGTACAAAAAAGAAACACCTGTTCAGGTATAAAGGTTTTAGGCTCATTCCAAATTTTCATGTACTGATGTTGTTTTTTTTTCATTTCATTTATGTGAATGTTTTGTCGTTCATTGAATCCGTGTGGTTTCAGGTAAGAATAGAATCACTGTCAATCTCTGCAGAGGGGTTAGAGGCCTCCTAATGGGTGTCATGATCATTATTGTGGTAGAATTACCAACTCTTGTGTGGTTCCAGGGAGCATATGAGTGGCGGTTAGAATATGACCACTGTTGCTCATGTCGTAAGTAGTGACACTTAGAGCAATGCATTAGAATTTGCTGAAACTCTGCCAGTATCAAGGGTCTTTGTTCATTCTGCATATTCATTTGTTGATGTGATTTTTTTAATCTGTATAATTTGTTGTTTATGTACATGTAGAATGAACCTGGGATCTCCTACCTGTTGGCGTCGAGTAACCTATAATGGTATGCCGTCAAACCCTATTCATTCAATAGACTTTATAGAAAAAGGCATTTGTATTCTCCACTGTCAGATCTTTTTTACAATTTGTAGTAAATAATTGTGGTAGTAAATAGTATGTTCGGACATTGGTATAAAGATTTATTAAATATCTGACAGTTATATTTAACTGATTAATAGCATTGTAAATTTATTTGGGATATTAAACATTAATGCTTTATTAACAGTATACAGGTAATTCAGCGATTGAATGATAATATTTTTTTTTTGACAATGTCATACATCACACGTTTATTGTTGCATTGGTTGTGAAAAAGAAGGTAGTATTTAACATTATGCATGTTGTTAATGGCGTATGATTTTTAATAATTTTACATAATAATTGTATATATAATGTTGAGGAAACTATTAAATTAATACAGAAAAAGTTTGTTCATTGAAGAAGTATGTTCATTGAAGAATACAAGTTTTAAATAATGTTTCAATACTGGCAACATTTTCCACAGAATATAATTTTTTACTGTTTTAATGTTCTGTATTTATTGTTTTAAAATGTACCCTGTTTTTTTGTAGTTGTTATTTATATAATTTTGTATGTTTTATACTTGATATTTGATAGTTAATTTATCACATGCATTTAAAATGCAATGTTAGTACAGAAATATTTAGATAGCAATAGCTCCTTTGGCATTTGGCACTTACAAAAATTATTTGTAAAATCCCACAGCACTTTTTGCCTTATAGATGAAACGAGATCAGTCTTTAATACTTTTTACTTCTGTTTGCCATCTGAAAAAAGAAGATTTAAGCAAACATTCATGGTTTAGATGTTTTAACCCTTTACGCCATAGATACACATTTTCCCGCACCAATCACAGAAGGCTTTTGAAAACAGTGCTGGAAGTGTTCCAGTCTGTCAGTTAATATAAACATAATTCGCCTAATAATTCAAAAGCCTTCTATATTAGGTGTCCAAAGGCGTCTATATTAGAGGTGTCCAAAGGCGTCTATATGAAGTAAAGGGTTAAACTTGTTGATTTTATATCGATTGTTCTTATAAGTTAAGGCAAATAATATTCAAAGTCTTGCTGGCTAGAATCAGTTTAAAGGGAGTATCTCAGGAAAAAAATATGGATGTCTTTAAAAAAAATTTTTATTTTACTGTCAAAATACATCCCACTATCATAAATAAATAAAATCCGAATAGCTTAGTATTTCAAATCTACCTAAATGTGATAAAATTGCTATTTAAATCGGAGTGGTAAACTTGAAACGAAATTCCCATTCTACTTAAATAGTGCTAGAAGACTTTTGTGACGTCATTGGGACTCTAAGGTGGAACAATGTTTACTTCATGTAAACCTGCATAACCGATCAAATTGAAATCGAAATGAAATCACGACTCATTTAATGTTACAAAATATTTTGCAATTTTAAGCAGAAAATCTATTTTAGTCCAAGTTAGGAAATCCCTTTTCAATACATTATATTGGCGTGTTTAAATAAATATCCTTTAGGCAATACGGGGTCAGTGAATTAATATAGGCAGGATATATTGGGATAAAAAAATTTATAGCAAATTTTAAAACTTCGCAAAAATCTTCATTAATTCCCTTTAAAGTATATGTAAATAATGCATGTGGGTCAAGGACACTAATATATATACACACCTAGCCATTGCGGACGATCTATCATGTGATCCTTGGTCCAATGCGTGACCTCTGGAGAGCTCCACGTTCATGTTTTAAATATACAACATACTTTAATAATCGAGTTTTATTATGATAATAAAAAACGAATAAATCATAGACTGTGTACATTATTTCAATACATCTACCAAATTGAGATCACTTTCAGCTCCGAACAAGCAGATACAATTGTTCCCACACTGCCGTCACAAATGATTATATAAACTTGTTTCAAAGCAACCTGTAGGTTTTACTAAATGAATCAATACAGGTGATAATAATCAAGTATTTCACAGAAATTCATAAAAGTTTATAAAGTTTCCTTTCCAGTTTCTTTTTAGCCAATGTTAACCAACGACTATGGGAATTGATTGAAACAGTTAAATATCAAAGGAGCAGAAATGTAAGGTTAAACCAACTTTCATTAAGTCGGCCTTTTTAACTTAATGATAGGATTTAAAACTAATTACATTTGTACAACTTGGTCCACTTTATTCGTAAAACATATAACATAATACGCATCGTGTCTGAAAATAACTTCAGTGTGCCGATAAGTGGAACAAACATAGCATTGAACAACACAGTTGTGGCTGAATGTTGTCCGTTTCTGAATCAATGCAGCAGATAAGTTTGCTTAGTTGTGAATGTCATTTCGGGCCGTTACTTTCTGCCCAATTCATCCCATGTGTTCTATGTGGAGAAACGGCTGACCATGGAGGAACATTGATGTGATTTTGCACTACAAATCGCCTAGTTGTGATGGACTTGTGTGGTTTTGCATAAGCATGTATAAATTTAGTTGGTCCATGTACATTAAAATGAAAAGGACAACTTGTATAAATATATAATTTATGTATTTGCAGGCATTCAAGTTGTCATTCACTATTTTCAGTTGAGCTTTTATTTTGTCTTTTCTCTCCTCAAACCATCATCCTTAATCGCCAGAGGTAATTGGCATGTGTACTTTTTTCTGACCAGTCAAGTTTTAAGTAAAGTCTATAGAATTGCTTTACAGACACGTGTTATGGGAAGAAACGTTTTTTTTGGGGTTGTGCTCCGTAATCAACAAATATTGTAATTTGTACTATTTGTTTCAATTTTAAACAGAATAAAAAATGAAAATGAAAACTTCCACATAGCAAAAGGCACTACTTGACTGCTAGGTTGACTTAATCATGCTCAGGACATGGCGATTTTTTTTAAATTTTTGGTCATAATTCCAAGGCAACAGAAAAGAAAAAAAAGGAAAGGAAACTCCCAAATAGCATGTCATTACTAGATCACTAGGTTAGAACGTGTATGGAGATTCATGCAGTTACCTTGAACAACTTTTTTAGTTGTGCAACAGACAGTAAAATTAGTAATTTTGGCTATTAGTTTCACAGAAAAAACATTGAAGATGAAAACTCCCCAATAGCAAGACCACTAGGTTGACATGTATACAAAGTCTTGTGAAATTAGATGCTTTTTGTGCTCCAGAAAAGCTTTCGGGCAGAATGCCACCGATTTAATGCTCCCCAGCAAAAAAAATGTTTACAGAAATAATAAAAATTGTGCAGTCACGCTAGTTTTGAGAAAAAGTTCATTAAAAATACAATTTGATATTTCCTTGGATTTCATTTTCCATCATACTACAGATTAAAACAGTAGAAAAATACTAAAAAAAAATTTTCAATACTATGCATTTCATATTGTCATGATAACTATGCTGCTTTCTAAACTACAAACAAAATTAAAGGTGTGCATGCATACTATTTTAATTTCATATTTACATCATGTGTATAATTTATATAATTTTCAAAAATAAAGAGTAAGAATTTATCAAAAATTGCCATGCATCACTTTCAAGTTTAACATTAAGGTAACAATAACCAAGTTTGAAGAAATGGACTTGGAAAGTAAAGAAAACAATGAAACTGTTTTTGATTGTTTGTTCAGATTTTTATTTTAAACAATAATTCCCTTCCCTTTCTTTTTCACCACTATTTCATCATCTCTCTAGTTTTCAAATGAAAACGTCTCGTTTTCATTTTACATTCCGCCTTTACGTTCTGAACATAGATTTTCATATGCACAAGTAATCATTTTTTAACTGAATTTTAAAACAAGCTTGCAAAAATATATCAAAGGAAGCTAACATTCCTATTTTTTTATATGTCAATTGTAATAATCCCTTTTAGTTTTATTGATGTTTTAGAAAACATTACAGGAACGGCCATGTCCAAGTCCCTAGAAGGGAATAGATCTGTCAATTATGACAGGAGATTATCAAAAACTTGGCATCATACTTCAACAAATGGACTTGCATTTCTGGATGTTTTACATGTAAATGTATAAGGGTAACAATTTAACAGTTAGGGCAACCACTAACTTGTTGGGTCCAAATAAAAACAAGAAAATATCGGTGGAACCGATGGATGCTCCCTAAGTGAGAGTACCATATAACCTTAGTGCTGATGACTACTTACGTTTACTGTTCGAATTATTTTTTATTAAACATTTTTAATCATTGCAAAACAAAAGGTTTAGTAATTTGATTGTTGCAGTTTTATTTTTTTGTTACACATTTTAGAATTCTTACCCCAATGACTCTTTATATAATAGTTTGATTAATCGCAAGAGAAGTTCATAATGATTTATACAGGCAACAAAAATGTTAGACATAGAATTTACATACAAATGGCCAATATTTATTTAGAATTAGAGTACACACTATATTTATGTACAATATATTATTTTAAACTGCAGTATGTTCAAGTACACATATTTTTAATTGTATCATATCTGTAATGCTGTTTGCTATATTTGAATAATGTTGCAAACCAAAGTGAAAGACCATCAAGTCTGTACAAAAAGGAAACACCTGTTCAGGTATAAAGGTTTTAGGCTCATTCTAAATTTTCATGTACTGATGTTGTTTTTTTTTCATTTCATTTATGTGAATGTTTTGTCGTTCATTGAATCTGATGACTACTTGGTTGAAAATTACCAAACTGCATAGCAGGAACAATATGTGGCTGTGCACTTTACTAAACTCATTCGCAAAGCATTGAACCGGAACAAAATGACAAGTCTTTATCTTTATTTTCTCATCAATTTTCTTGTCTTCCATTAACACAAATCAGCTGTCCGTTGCCTTATAATGCTCATCATCTATTGTGGAGTAAATATGACCTTCACTGCTAAGGAACTCTACTGCATCCCTATAAAAACACAATATGAACACAAGAGATAACCACTGTTTTTTTTGTTTGTTTTTGTTTTATGAGGTGTAATGCTATTTACAACATGACTAGATTACATATCAAGTTTTGTTGGCGGAGGAAGACCTCAGAATGAGTTTGAGCAGAATTGTGCTTCTGGCAACTGGCAAACTTTTATCCCATTAAATTTTTGGACAGAACTCGACACATATTGATAAGTGGCTATTAAATGGAACTTTTTTGGGCCCCTCACAGCCACAGGACCCACATTGCTGATCTAAGAATTTAGCACATAGCACACATGCTTACATATGACTACTAGCAGACCATGGGTGCACTCAATAGTGCCACTAAAAGTTAGCAAATATAGTTAAACTGATTGAAAAATCGTCCCTTTTCATACTGAAAATTTGCCAAAAATCTATTCATTTCAAAGCATTAATAGCTAAAACTCGACATTTATTTATTAATATACAAGTATGCGTTACAGTACACTGCTTGAACTGCAGGAAAATGACAAGAAACATTAGGGATCAGTTGATGAAAACTCTTTTACTCTGGAAAATTAGTTGTGTTTTTCACATATTAAACAGCAGCAAAGTTATTGCAAACTCTGATCTAGTTACTTGTGACTTAGAAATCCAAAAGCAGAAGAGGTTATGCTCTTATCAGAAACCAATGTAAATTTTCTTATGATAACTTGGTAAATCAATTCTTGAATATAGAAGCCAGCTTGCATCAAGTTAATTTAACTGACAGGGCTGTCTTTTGGACCCAAAGACCCTATCACTGATGTACTCTCATGGCATTTGCAATAAAATTCAATTGGCATAGTTTTTTTTCCAGCCATTTCTATAGCCGTTATTCAGTTATATTCCCAATCGCAAATAGCATCTTTTTTCCCCAAATGAGTGGTAAAAATTCCAAATTAAAAGTTTAATAAGCACAGATTTTGCCATTCTGAATGAGTACGAAACTGCTTTTAAACTGCTTTTCCGCGCATGTGCTTTTAGACTGGTTTCTTGCACATGACCCAGATGGCTCCCGCTGGTAAACAACAAACTATTGACAATTTGTTGAACACCTTCCCTACCTGCTCATAAGTTTACAAGTGTTGAAAATAGCACAATAATCGTCCTATCAGTTACGGACACTTCTAGCCTACACAGGTCACAGATGCTGATCAGCACCGTTTGCTCTTCATAATGAAAGCAAATATACATTGCTATACTACAGTGCATCCAAGACTGGTTATTGTTGCAAACTGTAAGAGATATTATTTGTATCTGATCCAACTATGAAACAGGAAGGGATAGCATACTCTAATGAGAATAGGTCTTAATCCTGACAATAACCTCAACAATCATTGATCAATCAGATGAAGTTGCAGCATTTAACACACTTAAAACAAATGTTGCTCTTGTGGAATACCAAAAAAAATACTCTGCTAAATAAAATGTTAAACTAGATATTTGTTAATGTGTATTCATATCAGTATACATAACAATTTACATGTTATTGACAATAATACAAGTATATTGCATGTTTACTCTCACTCCCCACCTAATATTTTGATACTTATAATAAATTATGAGCAATTCCCGAATTTGTACAAACCTGATCGCCTTTTCTGGGACACCTCTAATCTGTTTACACACAGACTCAACACTAGCTCCTTCTGCAGTTGGATTATTTCTGATCGCTATGTGAACCTGCAGACAAAAAGCATTTGTCAAAATACCACTAAAGATATTGAATTGTCATATACATACAATACTAGACTTACATTTGATTCACCTTTTTAATTCCTAATTAATTTTAAATACACTCATATCGTTTTACAATTGATAATTACTGACAGCCTTTGGAGATACTTGGTCTATATTAATGTGGTCATGTCAGCAGAAGTAAAGTCCTTTAATAGTAAGAAATCTAGAGTTTTCATTTAAATAATATTAACAATTCGTCATCTTTGGGATACAAAGAATTATTTCAGGAATGAATTATACTATTTAAATGGATTATACTTGTTCATTCATACATGCACCACATAAGCGCTTCGAACGGTAAACTTTGCTCTTCCAATGTATTAAAGACCATATCTCATGAATGTTCGGGACTTCCACTAATAAAGGTAATTCCTTTACATTATTAATGCACTTGATCTAATGCAATGCCACACGTCCCGTTTATCTAATGTTTACAATATACCAGTAAAAAAGTTGTTGTATCCCTATGTTTATGTTGGTAGACTGATGGGGGGCTCTTGGATTTAAATTTAGAAATGGGGTCAGGGCCCTCCCAGCAAATGTACGACAATGACTGCTCGAAAGAGGGCCCTGTTCATTATTGGGAAAAGAAGCTCAATCAAACATTTTATAGAATATTTATGTGAAAAAGAATATTTAACATCTACATGCGTACAACATTTGTTCTACTCAGATCCAAATTTATCCAGAGATCTTTATCCATAATAAAAAACGGGTTACAATATAGCTTACGTAGTGTGTTGAATGGGGTTTAATGCCATTTTCAACACATTTCAGGTTTTATATGGCATATCCAGTTTTACTAGTGGAGGAAGACCTCAGACTCAGTAGAACCACCATCCTTCCGCAAGTAACTGAAAACTTTCTCACATAAAGTTTTTGGAGGGAGAGGGACTCAAACCTACAACCTTAGCGGTGTGAGGTAAGTGATCTGGAGAAGGTGCCTTAGACCACTAGGTCATGGAGGACTGTAGTGTGTTGAAAATAAGTATTAATCAAAACTCTTACACTCCAGATATATCACATATGAAACTAAAAAGAAACATGCAGTCTAGTATTTTACTTACTTGGTTCTGAATCGAGGACAGACCACTGACCATACCGTCACTTCCTGCATCACCATATGACCCTGTATTTGACACGCCATTTACTGGAGCAGACATCCCCTGTAGATTACAATAAATAACTAAAAGTGCCACTGTCGGGAAGGGGAAATCTTTTCTTTTTTTTTTTTTTTATTTATACAGCATAAAAGTCAGAAAAAGGTGAGATTTCTTTTCCAATTTTCTATTGAAAACAATTGTATATATTTTTACACTAGCACCGTTTTACAATTTCAAGTAATGTATCTATAGGACATACATGTACATGTAGGTACCACCCAATATATTATTTTACTGAAAAGTTAAAAAGGGGCCAAATTAAAATTGTTGATCAGAAAGGACTGTTTTACAGAAAATTAAGTTGAAAGATTCCTCAACTTATGATAAACTTGAATATATCACACTTGACCTGTATTTTATTAATATAATGTTACCCATCAAATATTAATTAAATACATTGTGTACAGGCCCTCTCAAAAGTGATTTAAAAAACATTTTTTTACTGTGGACGTACAAACAGACAGACAGAGCTAACACTTTGAATAGCAGGGGCATAATAAAATAAGAGAAAAATAAATTTGGATGAACTAAAATTTACAGAACAAGTCATTTTAATACAACCTGTATTATTTTTATACTTTTGGATTTTTCAATTTATTATTTTATTCTTGATGACTGAAATTTGCAAATAAAGTCAAAATCAAGGAAAAAAAATTTTTTGAGAAAAAATGTCTCCCATTCATACAATTAAGAGATTTATTTTGAAAAATATTGTGATTGTTAATTTAAATTAACAAGTTTTAGGACAAGTGATGGGGTTAAGAAAAAATGCAACAGCAACAAAATGCGGATATTCACACTGATAACTCAATTCGCAGCAAGTTTTGTCAGGATTTGGTCTTTGGTTGTGAAGACCGCGGCGTGGTCTAGTGGTAGAGCGTCCACCTCGCATTCGGAAGGTCGTTGGTTCAATCCCCGGCTGGGTCATATCAAAGACTTTAAAAATGGTACTAGAAGCTTCCTTGCTTGATGCTCAGCATTTAGAGAGTTCTAGGTCTGGTCGGCCCTGTGTCAGTATAATGTGACTGGGTGGGGTATCATACCATGTGTCTGCTGCATGATACTTCAGTGTGACAGCACTTAGAATACTGTCTCAAGTAGACACCGTCGCGATATGACTGAAAAATTGTTGAAAGCGACGCTAAACACCATACAACAAGTCTTTGTATGTGAAGACAAGATTTTTCATTTGGAAAATTTGGCTAGACCAAAAATTACTGCTCTGGACTGCAAAATGGATAAATGTAAAACAAGGTTTTATGCTGGTCCTCTTCTGACATCAAGTTTCAGTAATTCGACTCATGGTTAAAGAGATGAAGTGAAGACAAGATTTTTAAATCTAACATAGAAAATGCCAACTCTGTCAATAATCATTGAACCTGAATGCAAAAGGGATATACATAACTAAAGTGCATACTTATTCTTCCTTTTAAGTTTCATTAAAATGGAAGCGTCTGTTCAAGATGTTTATTTAATTCTTAACATGCAAAAGACTAAACTCATCTCAACATATGCACAACTTCACACTTATAAATACTTTCCAGCAGGTTTCTTCTAAATATGAAAACAAATATCTATTCTCTGGCCAAAATGTTTTGTGACCGACGGATGAACAGAGAGCAAAACAACAATGTCTTTCAGTGAGAGGAAGACATAAGAATTAGCATTGCATTTGTCAGATCTTAAATTAAACTATTATCTTCCAAAACTCTACCTATGAAACTGACCCAACACAAGAGTGACTATCGTGCTGCCCACTATATCAATTACTGATTGGATTAGCAACTTGTTTTGTTGACAGCCCGTTATTCCAATAAAATGAACACGACAGATCAAAGCAAACAATTTCAATCAGATGGTTTACTTTTATGTAAAACTTGACACCTAACATATAAACCACACATATCCAATGATACATACATTTGACTGAGGTCCTGCTGCTAGTGATGCATGACTGTGGATGACTTCTAATAAATGGTATGTCAGCTCATTCATGTCTGTGATGGGGGTCACCTTAAACGCTACAACACTTTTCTTGCCTCCAAATGACCGTACTGTTCCACAAGCTCTAACATAAGTATTCTCTCTCATAGTCTGTACTTTTTCTTCATCTGGCACAGACTCCTGTTGAATTACAGCATACATAGATCCACTTATTTTAAATATATATAACTTCTATGATCAAAGTGAAAAGCTTCTCACACAATTTGTTTAATTATCTGTTTTAGAGAAAATCCATTTTAGTTTTTTTTTTCATTCTATTATAGACATTAGTTCTATTTAAACAGAAGCTGATATAGAAATAACTCAAAATGCTTAAGGATTATGTATCAAAACTGAACCAATCAAATGTTTTTAGTGTGTATTTTTATGGGGTTTAACACAATTTTATTCACGTGGCAGGTTATATGAAGGTATATCCAGTTTTACTGGTGTAGAAAGACCTCAGAATGAATTGGGAGTAGAACCACCATCTTTCCTCAAGTAACTGGCAAAATTTCTCAAAAGTTTTTACACTGAGCAGTGCTTTAACCCATGACCTTAAGTAGAATGAGGTAAGTGGCCATTAGACAACAAAGTCTTAAACAACTCAGCCACAGAGGAACCCACATGTATGTAAAATTGTAATAAATTTAATTACACAAAAATATATAATAATGTATGTTCAATAAATATTTGAAATTGCCAATAGCAGTGTAACAAACTTTATTTCTGTCAAAC
The DNA here is from genome assembly GCA_029582155.1 of Panopea generosa. Taxonomy (NCBI): domain Eukaryota; kingdom Metazoa; phylum Mollusca; class Bivalvia; order Adapedonta; family Hiatellidae; genus Panopea; species Panopea generosa. The sequence continues at coordinate 3,287,094 of CM055901.1, forward strand.
GAGCTCTTTAACAGGTATGGCCATTTTATACTACTTTTATAGATAATTTAGTCTATAATCCTGAACAGGCTCGTTATGGCTCCCTTAATGCAATAAAATAAATAATAATTACTAGACTAGTGTATTTAATTTTACTATTTAAAACATGATAATTACAGTAGAACTTTAATGGCTTGAATCTGACGGTACTGAACAAAATAGTTCCGACTTAAGATTGTTCAATCAAAATATAGTTCCAACATATTACTCTACATGAATAAACATTGAAACAGGATTTCAGGGGGACGAGACAAGTGGTTCTAGTTATATGCAGTGTTCCAGCCATAAGTGTATGAGCCAACAAAGTTCTACTGTATTTCAATACAAATTTTGAGATTACAAGAAAAAAAACATACATCATTGTCAACAAACTGTTTCACTTCCAAGGGTGGTCCTGTCATATCATCGATTTCATAGTCCACTCTAGTGGATGTCTCCTTCACAGATCTCACAAGACCTACAAGTGTAACCTAGGTAAAAATATAGATATTACAGCAAAGTAAATCGAGATGGCAGTTACTTTAACCAGTTTATTTTTATCTGTTGTAGAGAACCTGATGTTAGCACTGTTTTAACCGACTTAAAACATCAGAATTTCAAAGAACACATTTCCCCCATCACGTGGATCATGACTCAGTCACAAAATGGTGAAGTGAAGTCATGCCTTTATTTATACACGTGTATATACATAGGATATTAAATTATAAAGTCCAATGGAGTTTTGTTACTATTAATTAATTTTTGTAAATATCAGCTTATAAAATTATTCTTTACTAACATATTTAAAAAACTGACAGCATGACCCCCACAAAAAAATACAACTAACACAATAACGTAATAAAAATTGGAGAAAATAGTCCATTTAACAGCAGTTGAATCATTTGGAGTGCATAGAATGCAGTCATAAAGACACATTTATATAATAACTAAAAAGTTGATGAAAGTAGAAAGATTTGATAGAAAGGGAGGTAACTATCGTCATTGCAATGACGCAAGGTTTGACGTTAACCCACGCCGACCGACGAAGTCTATTACATACTTGGTCCGGTCGTGTTCTACTGGAGTGTAGGTAGCCCGACTGGACGTGTTAAATAAAAATTAAGAAATCAGTTAAAAAGCACCAAAACCTGAGCTGATAATGTTTATCATTGAATCAATTAAAATGCACCTGCCAACGAGCATGTAATATCATTAACTATCGATAATTTGTAGCATTACGGCAAACGCGAAAACACATAACGTAGAATTACTAAGCGGCCCAAACTAAGCAGCATAACTCTTACCTGTTCTAATGACGCAATATATAAAGCTGCGTTACTCTTTCAGGTATGCCAGGCCCGATTAGCTCAGTCGGTTACGTGCCCGACTATCAATAAAGGGGTAATGAGTTCCAATCCCCACCCGGCAACAGTCTCCGTGATGTTTGATATACGACATTGAGTCTCATTATCATTCATCTCTCACCGCTGATTCAAGTGGGAGTGTTATCAGTTACTTGCAGATGGGGTGTGCTCGAGTACTGGTTAAAATAATCCCAGGAAACAGTGGTTAGGTTAACTGATCGTCTGTTAGCCCTCGATGGCATAAAAATGACCCTAAATATTCAATCAATCAATCAATCAATCTTCCGGGCATGATTAGCTTCAGTTATTTCCATTCTTTATTTTACGACATTAGAAGACCAGTTTATGATTTATTTATATTAACGACGAACAACACCTTTCAACATGTCTCTATTCAATTTTGGCTTCACCGGGGGAAAAGATCGGGATGATAACGACAAAGATACAAAAGGCAGAACTGACGCAAAGAAAACTTATGAGAAAACTCTGATTGTGACCAACTTTCAGTACAATGTCCAGAGTCATATATACAATATTGGTCCGGTCTAGTTGAATTTTGGTCAGGTCTAGTAGTTTTACTGAATTACTAGCCCTGTGGTCTAGTGGAAAACAAAGTAAATGTCGAACCTGTGACGTCACAGGAAGCATCAGTTTCCCTGCAGTTTCCAGTTGTAACTACTTTAGTTATAGCTCTAAACCAGTCAAGTTATCAATGCTGACAGAAATCCTAATATACCATATATTCCCTTATTAACGCCCCGGGGGCGTTTATAAAAGATAAAAAGAGGCAAATTTAACAACAGTTAAAAATACAATGAAACCAATAAAGCCCTGGAAAAAACCTTAAATCCAGTTTAAATCCCCAAAAAATTGGTTCAGAATTATTTGAGAGAGAATGAAATAATCGACAAAGGATGAAAAAAAAAAGCTGAAAATCTGTATGAAATTACTATTCTGCATACTGGAATATCTGAATTTATGGTCAGTGTACTCTTCACTTTAAATCACTTGGACGCTTGCTCTTATCAATGTGGAACAATGAGCTTTCAGCGTACACAGATTTACCGCATTTTCTGACATTTTGTAATGTTTTAATTGACAGACGGCATTTTTACTAGTTTTAAACGGCAAATATGGGGAAGTGTTTATTCAACCAAAAGTGGTTAAGTGGTCAACCAAGATATAAACAATGGGTTAAAGAGGTAATAAACACTCCGCTAAATGTTGTCTGTGTAACAAAATTGGACGAATACGCACTCAACTCACATATACGTTTTATTTTTTAATTTTCCAGAAAAATAGGTAGGGAGGTTAATAAGGGAATATATGGTAGGATCATTATCCAAATTCTTGGCAGATCACTGGTACCTGGAAATATTTGTTTTTGCTGGGCGGCATATTTTCAATTGCATACAACCTTCTAATTAATCACAACTATGAATACACTTAGTAAGGTAATCATTATTTAAATTACAAGTTATTACAGATAAACTACTGTAATACTAAGCTTTTTGAGAACATATTTTAGGGCTAACCTGCAGAATTTCGATATCTCCTGAGAAAAATTTGTCATCATTTTGTGTTGAATTTATAATCTCTGCTATTGTTACTGGTAAAATGTTCTGTGCTCTCTGTCTTTGCTGAAAATAAAAATTACATGGTTGAACCGTTCATTGAATGTTTTGGTTTAGGTCTGTCTCAATACTATAAACCATGGCATGTGAAAGATGGCAATAGTTGAATTTGCATTGAACAAGCATATAAAACAAAACAGGTGGGTTTAAGCAAAGCTGTTACAAAAAGTAAGGGATCCGCTGATATTGAACAAGCTTGACATGTACCTAAAGTACATAATGTACTAGGGCTTATGTACAAAAATATCAACAAATAGATGCACGGGTATCTTTTGTATATCTCATGATACTATATGAGTATTTTATTTCAAATAACGTTTATTTTGTTTGAAACATAAAAACACTTATAACTTAATAAAATTAGGCTTTTCACATGCTTTTTGGCTTTCTCTTTTTAAACTGAAATTGAAAATGCACAACTCAGACTTCAGGATTTAGCATCCCTAGAACATACAACTCCAGACTAAGGATTTTGCTACCCCTGGAAAGCTACGTAGACATGTCAGCTGTGTACATATCAAGCCCAATGCCTTTCAAAAATATCTTTGAAAGACAATTTACCTTTTTTTCCTGTGATTGTTGTGGTGTACCAAATCCTCCAGGTGACATATATTCTTGACCACCGCCGCCTTGTTCATAACCCTGGAAACCTGCTAAATGTTAAAATAAATAAAGAGTATGTATAACTTTACACAACAAGCTATTAAAACAAACAAATGGGTCAGGTAAAAGTATTAGTTTCATCAGATAATGACAAATTTATTGTTTTAAATGTTATATGGTGTTTAGTGTCTCATTCAACAATTTTTCAGTTATATGCAATGGTGTCTAATTTAGACAGTAAGCAGCAACTGATGTGGTGAGTACTTGTGTGGCCAGATCCTTTTGCCTTATTTATGTTCCTTGTATGCTTGTTATATTTAAGTATACTGGCAATAAAATATGTTCAAACAAAACGTATTCTGAGCCAGGGTTCTCCACAGGAAAGAATGCAAGTGCTGGGGTAAGAGTGCGTAAACACCTTCAACACATTTTCAAGGGCTGTGTAAGGCACTCATTGAAATACATGTATTTTTCATTAGTAAAACTTGCATTAATCAGTTAAAAGTCATCATATTTATTATGTTTCATTTCAGTCATTAACATGAGATAAGATTTGCAAAGCAAAATAATGATTTAGAGGAAAGTAAGCTTTCGCAAAATTTTATTCAAGAATTCAAGTGCTAGGGGAATACCATTTCTGATAGTCAAGTACTGGGGTGCCCCTGTGCTTAAATGGCCTGTGGAGAAACCTGTGAGCAAGGCCACACTTGAGTATCATGCTGCTGACACCTACCTCAGACCTATCCTCTAATTGCTGACCACCAAGCAAGGAAGTTTCTATTACTATTTTCCAAGTCTTCAATATGACCTGGTCGAGGTTTGAACCCACGACCTTCCATATATGATGCCAATGCTCTACCACTAGACCACCGCTGTCATCCACACATTGTTGTGTATTCAAATCTCCTCAAATTAGGAAATATTTCTGTATTTTTCCGCTCTAAAAACGCTAACTAGGGCTCTCCAGAAAATACTGCGTATTGAATTTTACTTTCGTATTGAGGCATATGCGCAGCACTCACTGCTCCTTTGTTTAAAAGTATACATAAATTTCATTTCATGAATGTCATTTTAAAGGCCCTTAGGTTAACAGACATATATATCAAAGATGAAATAAAAAAACTGCAAATTTCATCAATAAAGTTCAGAGTCTCAGATGTTTCTAAAATTCTATTTGACCTTTAGAACATTTTGACCCACGATGTGAGCTGCCAGTATCAAAGTCTCTAAGTCACATGAAAGTGACAGTTTTACTGCATGCCAATAAAAGATAGACCTGTGGGCTCCCATTGAAAGTGTCTTTGATCACAACCTGAATTCGATCACTTGCAAAAACTATAAATATCCTGGACGCTCAAATATCAATATATACAAATAGTACCAATGTGGTCATTGAATGCAATGACATATATATAAAAAAAATGCTTCCAATACAGTAAGAAAGTCATTTTATGATAAAGACTTTAAAATATGCATTTCTCAGTTTACATAAAACCTTGACAAAAGATAGGTTTGTTTATGGATATTCCAACCATGTCTGCTAATGGTTCCGGGAGTACCCTCCTTACAGAAATTTGTTAAAATGAGTTTGAAATTATCACAGTGACCATATCTTAAATGAAGAATAAAAGTAAATTGGATAAGAAGTGGTGGATATATATTTTTTAAATCAGTGTTTGAATTGGTTACAATGTCAAATGTGTTTTTTAAATAAAATTTGAACAAACTAAACAACCTCATGCTATCAAATGATATTTTAACATTGTTATATTCATGTATTTATCTGCTTTCATTCATCTGCACTTCTACAGCCTCATGTCATTTTAATGACACAATACGTCGTCCAATTATTTGGTCGAAATCTGGTGACGCCAAATTGGTTGGAAGTGTGGTATCTGCGATGGATGTTACATGAATGGTGAAGGAACTGGGAATGTATTTGATATCATTTTGTTATAAAATGATTCTTTCATGGTTATTTAAACTTTATATACAAGCATTTAGTGCACTGAACTATTTAACGGTGATTCTTTAGTGATCGAAAACCGGTTACACCATCACATACACAATAAATGTCTGGTGACTGGAAAAACCGAAAGACACCTATTTACCAAAAGACGCCGAGAAATAGCTATTTAAAGCAACACATCCACGTCTGAACTTTTAAAAAAAAAAATTAATTGAGTTATGAGCACATTTCCCATACAAACATATGATCAATTAGCTGTATATGAGCATATAAACACAATCCGGAACAAAATGAAGCCCAAATTATAATGCGTGACTAACACTATACAAAACAAGCGTGTAACTCACCCGAGTCAAAAAAACTTGTCAAAATGACTTTCAAGGCAGGTAAAGTACACTACGCACTAAAACGTGAAGTTTTTTAATACGACTCGCATAATTCAATTTGAAGCCAAGTTGGAATCCTCGGCAATTTAAAAATAATTTATAAAGCGTTTGTCACGCTTTATAATTTGGACATTTTTTTTTTATAATTCTAAAGCGTTCTGGATAGTGTTTGTTAGCACATATACAGCTCCCTGACCATATATTTATGTATGGAAAATGTGCTCACAACTCAATTGAAAATTTTTTTAAAAAGATTTAAACGTGGACGTGTTGCTTTAAGGCATTAATGATTATGTTTTAATGATTGTTTGTATAAGATATGAATTTAAAATCATCTTTTGTCAAAAAAAGTTTTGAAAATGTAAGATTTGATGCCTTTTTACCTTTTAACTATTGCAAGGTGTATTTTGTTTTTTACAAGTTACTTCCCTTGGTTATGAATATTAACGAAATGTACATTATTTAAAAAAAAAAAAATTGTTTAATTAATTCAGTTCCTATATGTTTGAACACCAATAGTGACTTTGAAACTATAATGCTAAGCTAAAATGATAGTTGATGCGTGGTCTGGTGATATTTTCTTTCAAATGTTCACCTTTTCGCACAGGGAAATAACAGTGATTTCCCTTTGTATATCACAATGTGCAAAACAAAATAAAATAAGAAAATCAAATTAGTACAGTATAGCTATATATCACGTTTTGCATTTTATTCCAGTTAGCAAAACCAATTTTTATGAGTTATTTTTTTTTCAACTTTAAGATAGTTCTAAGCATTCTTTTCTTTACAAATGAATTCACATACAAGTATTAATGTGTGATTGTCTATGTTAATTTTATATTGAAATAGTACAACGTAAATAAATGTTTTGATAAACTTCTTATGTTTGAATAATTGTGATTTTTTCATTATTTTTAGGTACCCAACAATGTAAACATGTATAAAGAATTATTGTATTAAATGTAATGAATATAAATGAATGTTCTTAGTATTAAAAATATATCTTATTTTTATTTTGAAAAGTATTATTCTGAATAAATGTATAAATATTAATAATATATCTGTATTTTTATTTTGAAAAGTATTATTCTGAATAAATGTATAAATTGCATGCACGTGTTCTTTTGTTTCTATGATAACTAATTATTGTATTGAAGGGTCTATTAAAGATATCCCTTATACAGACCTGCGAAAAATATCGTCCTGGTTTGCAAACATTATTATAATATATATACATCAAACTTTAGATTAAAGAGTCAATTATAGGAAATTAAGACAAACATGTTTGCTAACTATAAACACATATAATTGTTATATATGTAATTGATTAATTGATTGCCTGCGCTACGTTTGTTATGCAATTTTATGAATAACCCGATTACAAGTAGTAATTTAGATCAAACTACATGTTTTCTGCAATCAAACAATGAATTTATACAGTTTGTTTAATTGTCCGTTTGCGCTTCTTTTGATGTACATTGTCTATGACACCAATATACAAGAATCAATTAACATTCATTAGAACGATAACTATATTACTCAAATTGTTTTAAAAGTATATAAACTCGAGGAATTTATTAAAGTTTACATTTGTAGATGTGAAATCTCTGTCAGTGTTCACAATGCAATTTAACAAAAAACGCAAAATTACTTCTAGCAAAAGGGCCGCATTCTGGCCATGTGGTTCTTGTCATTTGAACTGCAAGTATGATTGTATTTTGTGCGAGTGTTGTAATCGCTGGTATCATTACTATTGTGAAGGTTTGTCTTGTGACAAATTTAAAACTTTTTCAAGTGTAATTAAGTTGTACGAGTGTATCAACTGTTTCACATTTGAAGTAGGAGATGCAGCATATAGCTACGTGCATGGATTAACCCGATTAGCACAGGTAAGGTTAAATATACATTTCTATTATGGTATTTCTATACAATTATACATAAGAGGTCACCTTTAAGGTAAATGAAGAATAAATACTGTTGATTATATGATATTTTTAGCATTTTTTATTTGTTGTTTTTTTTTGTGTATGATCAAAAGATAATTAACCTCGTGATCACCAAAAATGATATTCTTACTCGTGAAACATAATTCTATCTTACATCAAAACAAAAAACGTCTCTCTATATGCATACAACTAGTGAAACATCTATCAAACCTCTATGATACTTCTATAAAATATATTATTGTTGTGACTTCTATAAGCCTTATATGATACTTCTATATTCCAATAACTGCCAAGACATCTATTAGCCCTATATGACACTGCATGAAATTTGGGATTTATTTTGCAATTGAATGTTTCCTAAACTATAACTTTATTTCGAATTTAATTGCATGGAAGTGAATTTAATGTAAACTCAATTTGGTAATTTACTTTGAATATAAAAAGCATTTAATTGTTCATGATATTCCCAGATTTCCTTGGTAGTTGTGTCTCTCTGAAATTTCACGTGCATCGAGTCTATGTTCGTATATATGTTGTGTATTTAATGATTCTAAACAACTTTTGTTCTTTAACAAATAAGCTATCTGTCTCCGTTTTTTCGGAAATGCGTCCCGTGCCAACACGTGCCGGTATCTGGTTCCAACTGCTTGAACCCCTCCTGAGAGTTCCATCCTTGTCAGAATTTAATTATTTTAGTGTCATTTGTCAGATATTGACTAGATGTTGAGCAAGGGACTTTATTTATATCCGATATCTGGCCGCTTGGGGTCGCCATTAGGCCTCGAACCTGGGTCAAGTTGCGGCTATCTCTCGTTTTTTTCTCGGAAGTACGTCTTGTACAAACGCATACAATTCAATTATTTTGGCAAATTTAGGCATCATGTTCAAACCCGTGCACGTACAAAACTCGAATAATAGACTTGGGCAAAAAAAAAGAAGTTATTAGCTAGATCTCATCAAATAAAGGCCAGTTTATTCTTACCAATTCTAAAAATAACTTGTTCTTTTTAATAAATCAAACTTTTCATGCAGTGGGATACTTCTATATGCCAATAACTGCCGAGACATCTTTAAGCCGTATATGATACTTCTATAAAATACCTGATTGTTGTAACATCTATAAGTCCTATATGATATTTTGATGAAATACATTGTTGTTGTGACATCTATATGATACTCTATAAAATACATTATTGTTGTGACAACAATACTCCATATCTGATACAGCGATAGCAGTAAGTATATCGTCTATTTCTTTCTTCCCCAGTCATCCAGAGATGGAGAAAGAAGTGTAAAATAACAGCCAAACGAGAGGCCATACATGTCCCTGTCTTTGCCCATTATGGAAGTCCCATAATATCCTCGTCATTCACGGAACTTGATCGAAATGCACAAGCTCTCCTGGAGATATCAAGCGTACACTATCATGGTCAACCTGCACTAGTAACAGGTGACGGTAATTGTTTTTTCAATGCTGCCTCCTTAGCACTTACTGGGACTAAAGATTTGGAACAAGAGTTAAGATTACGAACGGCGATAGAGATGGCAGCTAAAGTTGATTCATACCAAACTAGTGCGGACTACCACCAGCTCGAGTTGCATTCGCCCTCTGTTGAAGAGTCTTTAATATCCTGTTGTAATGAAGGTGGCTATTCGTCAATCTGGACTATGATAGATAATTTATTTTGTTCAGTGTTATATATTGATACAATGCATACACCGAGAATCTCATTGTTGGGTGCCTCTCCGCGAGAGGTGGTAATGCGTTGTAATCAATACATGTATGTACATATTCAAAACTAAACGTTCTTTAGTACTGGCATCGGGAATCTTTTCATATGTAATATATTTAAACTTATTAATTTATTTTGTTCAGTGTTATATATTGATACAATGCATACACCGAGAATCTCATTGTTGGGTGCCTCTCCGCGAGAGGTGGTAATGCGTTGTAATCAATACATGTATGTACATATTCAAAACTAAACGTTCTTTAGTACTGGCATCGGGAATCTTTTCATATGTAATATATTTAAACTTATTAATTTATTTTGTTCAGTGTTATAAATTGATACAATGCATACGCCGAGAATCTCATTGTTTGGTGCCTCTCCGCGAGAGGTGGTAATGTGTTGTTATCAATACATGTATGTACATATTCAAAACTCGCAAAAAGTTCTTTAGTACTGGCATTTAATTGTAATACATTTAAATTTATTATAGCTTAAATCAATTAATAATATTTTGCTCAGTGTACATTATCAACAAAATTACAGTATACATATGATCTCATTACTATTATTAATAATAATAGTGATTCTGTATTTTAAATATAATGATGGTCATCTTTTTTCTGTAAAACATTATACATATTTTATCAATTTTATTTACAGTGGTCTGCATGTCTTTTACATTTCGATCTGCATAATATTCATATTAAACTGAATATTTAAAGATGATCATTTACAAAGGTTTAACTGTCATAACGTGTATAACACCTGTACCATTATTTATTTACTATGTCTCACATTTACATTTTATATGCATATTGAGAATACTTTTATCAATTTATTTACAGTGGTTAAATTTACATTTACATTTGATCTGCATAATATATGCATGTTTATTAAAAACTAAATTTGTAGTACAGTTAATTAAAGGTGGTTATTCATTTTGACTGTTATAACGTTCACCAACGGTAGTGTACCATTATTTATTCATGATGTCTATCATTTATATTATATTAATATATCAAAACATATTCTCATTTAAAATAGCAGAGACAAATACAAATGAATCTGTATTATTTATAAACTATTTATACATTTTAACAATTCATACTTTGATGTGGTACATATTTGTGTTAATAAATATCAATTAAAATTTAATTTCTTATTCTTATTTTGTTTTTCACTTTTTGTTGTAGTGCGATATACAAAGGGAAATCACTCTTATTTCCCCGTGCGAAAAGGTGAACATTTGAAGGAAAATATCACCAAACCACGCAACAACTATCATTTTAATTTAACATCATATTTTCAAAGTCACTATTGGTGTTCAAACTTATAGGAAGTGAATTAATTAAACGTATTGTTTTTAAAAATATTGTATATTTCGTTAATAATCATAACCAAGGGAAGTAACTCGTAAAAACCGAAATACACCTTGCAAAAGAAAAAGGGAAAAAAGGCATCAAATCTTACATTTTCAAAAAAAAAATTTTGACGAAAGATGATTATAAATTCATATCTTATACAAACAATCATTAACGCATAATCATTAATGCCTTAAGCTATTTCTCGGCGTCTTTCGGGTTTTCCAGTCACCCGACTTGTTTTCATGTTGTCCAAAACCACTTGGTTCTAACCGGCGTTCTAACAAGCGGTATAACGCAAGTTTAAAGAAATTAAATTGACACATCTTTTTAAAAAATACACATTTACCTCCTTGATTATTCCACATGGTTTTATGTACGGTAAACAAATGTAAATAAAACGAAACAACTTTGTCATAAATAAAAATGGCGGGAATAGTTCTACGTCTATTAGCCAATCAAAACAGTTATGTCAAAGGCGAGTGAAATACACTATCTGCACGACAACCGTGCTAATATTTTGCATACACGGGGTTTAGTTTAAACATATTTTATTTCTAATGTTACAGATAATTAACACCGCATGATAATACATATTTATATATAACATACGCAAATGGATTGAACTACAATTTATAACAACATTAGTTACAGTTCTCTCCATATACAGGGTAGTAACAACAGCTCCGTCTTAAATAATAATTGTTTGTTTTCATCAAAAAAATACATTTTCCTCATTTTAATGATCATTTTTAAATGACATTATTTATATCTGAATCAATGTGGAAGAAGTGCCATGTTTGAAATTGTTCAATTTAGAAAAAATCGTAAATACATTTTGGATTTTCACGCTGTCGATTATAGCGAACATATATCTTATTTGAAACATGATCTCTAATTTTCTAATTATATTTTGACACTGCAGAACTTAACAAACAAACAAACAGATGTAAGCTTCCAATTTCTATGAAACTCAATAAAAACCATGTAAAATGTTTTATTCACTTTAGAAATAAGAAGGAAAATCAATAGTAGGTTTACATTTCTGCAAAGTGTGAACATAAACAGCTGCTTGAAATCTGCAAGCTGTTAATCTACAGCCAACATTACATTGACTATCATGCCAAAATGTTTTCATTCAAGCTGTTAATCTACAGCCAACATTACACTGACTATCATGCCAAAATGTTTTCATCAAGCTGGTAATCTACAGCCAACATTACACTGACTATCATGCCAAAATGTTTTCATCAAGCAGGTAATCTACAGCCAACATTACACTGACAATCATGCCAAAATGTTTTCATTCAAGCTGTTAATCTACAGCCAACATTACACTGACAATCATGCCAAAATGTTTTCATTCAAGCTGGTAATCTACAGCCAAAATTACACTAACTATCATGCCAAAATGTTTTCATCAAGCTGGTAATCTACAGCCAACATTACACTGACAATCATGCCAAAATGTTTTCATTCAAGCTGTTAATCTACAGCCAACATTACACTGACAATCATGCCAAAATGTTTTCATTCAAGCTGGTAATCTACAGCCAAAATTACACTGACTATCATGCCAAAATGTTTTCATCAAGCAGGTAATCTACAGCCAACATTACACTGACAATCATGCCAAAATGTTTTCATTCAAGCTGTTAATCTACAGCCAACATTACACTGACAATCATGCCAAAATGTTTTCATTCAAGCTTGTAATCTACAGCCAACATTACACTAACTATCATGCCAAAATGTTTTCATCAAGCTGGTAATCTACAGCCAACATTACACTGACAATCATGCCAAAATGTTTTCATTCAAGCTGTTAATCAACAGCCAACATTACACTGACAATCATGCCAAAATGTTTTCATTCAAGCTGGTAATCTACAGCCAACATTACACTGACTATCATGCCAAAATGTTTTCATCAAGCTGGTAATCTACAGCCAACATTACACTGACAATCATGCCAAAATGTTTTCATTCAAGCTGTTAATCTACAGCCAACATTACACTGACAATCATGCCAAAATGTTTTCATTCAAGCTGGTAATCTACAGCCAACATTACACTGACTATCATGCCAAAATGTTTTCATCAAGCTGGTAATCTACAGCCAACATTACACTGACAATCATGCCAAAATGTTTTCATTCAAGCTGGTAATCTACAGCCAACATTACACTGACAATCATGCCAAAATGTTTTCATTCAAGCTGTTAATCTACAGCCAACATTACACTGATTATCATGCCAAAATGTTTTCATCAAGCTGGTAATCTACAGCCAACATTACACTGACAATCATGCCAAAATGTTTTCATTCAAGCTGTTAATCTACAGCCAACATTACACTGACAATCATGCCAAAATGTTTTCATTCAAGCTGGTAATCTACAGCCAACATTACACTGACTATCATGCCAAAATGTTTTCATTCAAGCTGGTAATCTACAGCCAACATTACATTGACTATCATGCCAAAATGTTTTCATTCAAGCTGGTAATCTACAGCCAACATTACATTGACTATCATGCCAAAATGTTTTCATTCAAGCTGTTAATCTACAGCCAACATTACATTGACTATCATGCCAAAATGTTTTCATTCAAGCTGGTAATCTACAGCCAACATTACACTGACAATCATGCCAAAATGTTTTCATCAAGCTGTTAATCTACAGCCAACATTACACTGACAATCATGCCAAAATGTTTTCATTCAAGCTGGTAATCTACAGCCAACATTACATTGACTATCATGCTAAAATGTTTTCATTCAAGCTGGTAATCTACAGCCAACATTACATTGACAATCATGCCAAAATGTTTTCATTCAAGCTGGTAATCTACAGCCAACATTACATTGACTATCATGCTAAAATGTTTTCATTCAAGCTGGTAATCTACATCCAACATTACATTGACAATCATGCCAAAATGTTTTCATTCGAGATGGTAATCTACAGCCAACATTACACTGACAATCATGCCAAAATGTTTTCATTCAAGCTGGTAATCTACAGCCAACATTACATTGACTATCATGCTAAAATGTTTTCATTCAAGCTGGTAATCTACAGCCAACATTACATTGACAATCATGCCAAAATGTTTTCATTCAAGCTGGTAATCTACAGCCAACATTACACTGACAATCATGCCAAAATGTTTTCATCAAGCTGTTAATCTACAGCCAACATTACACTGACAATCATGCCAAAATGTTTTCATTCAAGCTGGTAATCTACAGCCAACATTACATTGACGATCATGCTAAAATGTTTTCATTCATGCTGGTAATCTACAGCCAACATTACATTGACAATCATGCCAAAATGTTTTCATTCAAGCTGGTAATCTACAGCCAACATTACATTGACTATCATGCTAAAATGTTTTCATTCAAGCTGGTAATCTACAGCCAACATTACACTGACAATCATGCCAAAATGTTTTCATTCAAGCTGGTAATCTACAGCCAACATTACACTGACAATCATGCCAAAATGTTTTCATTCAAGCTGTTAATCTACAGCCAACATTACACTGATTATCATGTCAAAATGTTTTCATCAAGCTGGTAATCTACAGCCAACATTACACTGACAATCATGCCAAAATGTTTTCATTCAAGCTGTTAATCTACAGCCAACATTACACTGACAATCATGCCAAAATGTTTTCATTCAAGTTGGTAATCTACAGCCAACATTACACTGACTATCATGCCAAAATGTTTTCATTCAAGCTGGTAATCTACAGCCAACATTACATTGACTATCATGCCAAAATGTTTTCATTCAAGCTGGTAATCTACAGCCAACATTACATTGACTATCATGCCAAAATGTTTTCATTCAAGCTGTTAATCTACAGCTAACATTACATTGACTATCATGCCAAAATGTTTTCATTCAAGCTGGTAATCTACAGCCAACATTACACTGACAATCATGCCAAAATGTTTTCATCAAGCTGTTAATCTACAGCCAACATTTCACTGACAATCATGCCAAAATGTTTTCATTCAAGCTGGTAATCTACAGCCAACATTACATTGACTATCATGCTAAAATGTTTTCATTCAAGCTGGTAATCTACAGCCAACATTACATTGACAATCATGCCAAAATGTTTTCATTCAAGCTGGTAATATACAGCCAACATTACATTGACTATCATGCTAAAATGTTTTCATTCAAGCTGGTAATCTACAGCCAACATTACACTGACAATCATGCCAAAATGTTTTCATTCGAGCTGGTAATCTACAGCCAACATTACACTGACAATCATGCCAAAACGTTTTCATTCAAGCTGGTAATCTACAGCCAACATTACATTGACTATCATGCTAAAATGTTTTCATTCAAGCTGGTAATCTACAGCCAACATTACATTGACAATCATGCCAAAATGTTTTCATTCAAGCTGGTAATCTAGAGCCAACATTACACTGACAATCATGCCAAAATGTTTTCATTCAAGCCGGTAATCTACAGCCAACATTACATTGACTATCATGCTAAAATGTTTTCATTCAAGCTGGTAATCTACAGCCAACATTACATTGACAATCATGCCAAAATGTTTTCATTCAAGCTGGTAATCTACAGCCAACATTACACTGACAATCATGCCAAAATGTTTTCATTCAAGCTGGTAATCTACAGCCAACATTACATTGACTATAATGCCAACATGTTTTCATTCAAGCTGGTAATCTACAGCCAACATTACACTGACAATCATGCCAAAATGTTTTCATTCAAGCTGTTAATCTACAGCCAACATTACACTGACAATCATGCCAAAATGTTTTCATTCAAGCTGTTAATCTACAACCAACATTACATTGACAATCATGCCAAAATGTTTTCATTCAAGCTGTTAATCTACAGCCAATATTACACTGACAATCATGCCAAAATGTTTTCATTCAAGCTGTTAATCTATAGCCAACATTAAACTGACAATCATGCCAAAATATTTTCATTCAAGCTGGTAATCTACAGCCAACATTACACTGACAATCATGCCAAAATGTTTTCATTCAAGCTGTTAATCTACAGCCAACATTACACTGGCAATCATGCCAAAATGTTTTCATTCAAGCTGGTAATCTACAGCCAACATTACATTGACTATAATGCCAACATGTTTTCATTCAAGCTGTTAATCTACAGCCAACATTACATTGACTATCATGCCAAAATGTTTTCATTCAAGCTGGTAATCTACAGCCAACATTACATTGACTATCATGCTAAAATGTTTTCATTCAAGCTGGTAATCTACAGCCAACATGACATTGACTATCATGCCAAAATGTTTTCATTCAAGCTGGTAATCTACAGCCAACATTACATTGACTAATATGCCAAAATGTTTTCATTCATGCTGTTAATCTACAGCCAACATTACACTGACTATCATGCCAAAATGTTTTCATTCAAGCTGTTAATCCACAGCCAATATTACACTGACAATCATGCCAAAATGTTTTCATTCAAGCTGTTAATCTACAGCCAACATTACACTGATTATCATGCCAAAATGTTTTCATTCAAGCTTGTAATCTACAGCCAATATTACACCGACAATCATGCCAAAATGTTTTCATTCAAGCTGGTAATCTACAGCCAACATTACATTGACTATCATGCCAAAATGTTTTCATTCAAGCTGGTAATCTACAGCCAACATTACATTGACTATCATGCCAAAATATTTTCATTCAAGCTGGTAATCTACAGCCAACATTACATTGACTATCATGCCAAAATGTTTTCATTCAAGCTGTTAATCTACAGCCAACATTACATTGACTATCATGCCAAAATGTTTTCATTCAAGCTTGTAATCTACAGCCAATATTACACCGACAATCATGCCAAAATGTTTTCATTCAAGCTGGTAATCTACAGCCACTATTACATTGACTATCATGCCAAAATGTTTTCATTCAAGCTGTTAATCTACAGCCAACATTACATTGACTATCATGCTAAAATGTTTTCATTCAAGCTGGTAATCTACAGCCAACATTACATTGACTATCATGCCAAAATGTTTTCATTCAAGCTGTTAATCTACAGCCAACATTACATTGACTATCATGCCAAAATGTTTTCATTCAAGCTGGTAATCTACAGCCACTATTACATTGACTATCATGCCAAAATGTTTTCATTTAAGCTGTTAATCTACAGCCAACATTACATTGACTATCATGCCAAAATGTTTTCATTCAAGCTGGTAATCTACAGCCAACATTACATTGACTATCATGCCAAAATGTTTTCATTCAAGCTTGTAATCTACAACCAATATTACACCGACAATCAAGCCAAAATGTTTTCATTCAAGCTGGTAATCTACAGCCACTATTACATTGACTATCATGTCAAAATGTTTTCATTTAAGCTGTTAATCTACAGCCAACATTACATTGACTATCATGCCAAAATGTTTTCATTCAAGCTGGTAATCTACAGCCAACATTACATTGACTATCATGCCAAAATGTTTTCATTCAAGCTTGTAATCTACAGCCAATATTACACCGACAATCATGCCAAAATGTTTTCATTCAAGCTGGTAATCTACAGCCACTATTACATTGACTATCATGCCAAAATGTTTTCATTCAAGCTGGTAATCTACAGCCAACATTACATTGACTATCATGCCAAAATGTTTTCATTCAAGCTGGTAATCTACAGCCAACATTACATTGACTATCATGCCAAAATGTTTTCATTCAAGCTGTTAATCTACAGCCAACATTACATTGACTATCATGCCAAAATGTTTTCATTCAAGCTGGTAATCTACAGCCACTATTACATTGACTATCATGCCAAAATGTTTTCATTCAAGCTGTTAATCTACAGCCAACATTACATTGACTATCATGCCAAAATGTTTTCATTCAAGCTGGTAATCTACAGCCAACATTACATTGACTATCATGCCAAAATGTTTTCATTCAAGCTGTTAATCTACAGCCAATATTACACTGACAATCATGCCAAAATGTTTTCATTCAAGCTGTTAATCTACAGCCAACATTACACTGACTATCATGCCAAAATGGTTCATTCAAGCTGTTAATCTACAGCCAACATTATATTGACTATCCTGCCAAAATGTTTTCATTCAAGCTGGTAATTTACAGCCAACATTACATTGACTATCATGCCAAAATGTTTTCATTCAAGCTGTTAATCTACAGCCAACATTACATTGACTATCATTCCAAAATATTTTCATTCAAGCTGGTAATCTACAGCCAACATTACATTGACTATCATGCCAAAATGTTTTCATTCAAGCTGGTAATCTACAGCCAACATTACATTAATTATCATGCCAATATGTTTTAATTCAAGCTGTTAATCTACAGCCAACATTACATTGACTATCATGCCAAAATGTTTTCATTCAAGCTGTTAATCTACAGCCAACATTACATTGACTATCATGCTAAAATGTTTTCATTTAAGCTGGTAATCTACAGCCACTATTACATTGACTATCATGCCAAAATGTTTTCATTTAAGCTGTTAATCTACAGCCAACATTACATTGACTATCATGCCAAAATGTTTTCATTCAAGCTGGTAATCTACAGCCAACAATACATTGACTATCATGCCAAAATGTTTTCATTCAAGCTTGTAATCTACAGCCAATATTACACCGACAATCATGCCAAAATGTTTTCATTCAAGCTGGTAATCTACAGCCACTATTACATTGGCTATCATGCCAAAATGTTTTCATTCAAGCTGGTAATCTACAGCCAACATTACATTGACTATCATGCCAAAATGTTTTCATTCAAGCTGGTAATCTACAGCCAACATTACATTGACTATCATGCCAAAATGTTTTCATTCAAGCTGTTAATCTACAGCCAACATTACATTGACTATCATGCCAAAATGTTTTCATTCAAGCTGGTAATCTACAGCCACTATTACATTGACTATCATGCCAAAATGTTTTCATTTAAGCTGGTAATCTACAGCCAACATTACATTGACTATCATGCCAAAATGTTTTCATTCAAGCTGTTAATCTACAGCCAACATTACATTGACTATCATGCCAAAATGTTTTCATTCAAGCTGTTAATCTACAGCCAATATTACATTGACAATCATGCCAAAATGTTTTCATTCAAGCTGTTAATCTACAGCCAACATTACACTGACTATCATGCCAAAATGGTTCATTCAAGCTGTTAATCTACAGCCAACATTACATTGACTATCCTGCCAAAATGTTTTCATTCAAGCTGGTAATTTACAGCCAACATTACATTGACTATCATGCCAAAATGTTTTCATTCAAGCTGTTAATCTACAGCCAACATTACATTGACTATCATTCCAAAATATTTTCATTCAAGCTGGTAATCTACAGCCAACATTACATTGACTATCATGCCAAAATGTTTTCATTCAAGCTGGTAATCTACAGCCAACATTACATTGATTATCATGCCAATATGTTTTAATTCAAGCTGTTAATCTACAGCCAACATTACATTGACTATCATGCCAAAATGTTTTCATTCAAGCTGTTAATCTACAGCCAACATTACATTGACAATCATGCTAAAATGTTTTCATTTAAGCTGGTAATCTACAGCCACTATTACATTGACTATCATGCCAAAATGTTTTCATTCAAGCTGTTAATCTACAGCCAACATTACATTGACTAATATGCCAAAATGTATTCATTCAAGCTGGTAATCTACAGCCAACATTACATTGACTATCATGCCAATTTGTTTTCATTCAAGCTGGTAATCTACAGCCAACATTACATTGACTATCATGCCAAAATGTTTTCATTCAAGCTGTTAATCTACAGCCAACATTACATTGACTATCATGCCAAAATGTTTTCATTCAAGCTGGTAATCTACAGCCAACATTACACTGACAATCATGCCAAAATGTTTTCATTCAAGCTGGTAATCTACAGCCAACATTACATTGACTATCATGCCAAAATGTTTTCATTCAAGCTGTTAATCTACAGCCAACATTACATTGACAATCATGCTAAAATGTTTTCATTTAAGCTGGTAATCTACAGCCACTATTACATTGACTATCATGCCAAAATGTTTTCTTTCAAGCTGTTAATCTACAGCCAACATTACATTGACTAATATGCCAAAATGTATTCATTCAAGCTGGTAATCTACAGCCAACATTACATTGACTATCATGCCAAAATGTTTTCATTCAAGCTGGTAATCTACAGCCAACATTACATTGACTATCATGCCAAAATGTTTTCATTCAAGCTGTTAATCTACAGCCAACATTACATTGACTATCATGCCAAAATGTTTTCATTCAAGCTGGTAATCTACAGCCAACATTACACTGACAATCATGCCAAAATGTTTTCATTCAAGCTGGTAATCTACAGCCAACATTACACTGACTATCATGCCAAAATGTTTTCATTCAAGCTGGTAATCTACAGCCAACATTACATTGACTATCATGCCAAAATGTTTTCATTCAAGCTGGTAATCTACAGCCAACATTACATTGACTATCATGCCAAAATGTTTTCATTCAAGCTGGTAATCTACAGCCAACATTACATTGACTATCATGCCAAAATGTTTTCATTCAAGCTGTTAATCTACAGCCAACATTACATTGACTATCATGCCAAAATGTTTTCATTCAAGCTGGTAATCTACAGCCACTATTACATTGACTATCATGCCAAAATGTTTTCATTTAAGCTGTTAATCTACAGCCAACATTACATTGACTATCATGCCAAAATGTTTTCATTCAAGCTGTTAATCTACAGCCAACATTACATTGACTATCATGCCAAAATGTTTTCATTCAAGCTGTTAATCTACAGCCAATATTACACTGACAATCATGCCAAAATGTTTTCATTCAAGCTGTTAATCTACAGCCAACATTACACTGACTATCATGCCAAAATGGTTCATTCAAGCTGTTAATCTACAGCCAACATTACATTGACTATCCTGCCAAAATGTTTTCATTCAAGCTGGTAATTTACAGCCAACATTACATTGACTATCATGCCAAAATGTTTTCATTCAAGCTGTTAATCTACAGCCAACATTACATTGACTATCATTCCAAAATATTTTCATTCAAGCTGGTAATCTACAGCCAACATTACATTGACTATCATGCCAAAATGTTTTCATTCAAGCTGGTAATCTACAGCCAACATTACATTGATTATCATGCCAATATGTTTTAATTCAAGCTGTTAATCTACAGCCAACATTACATTGACTATCATGCCAAAATGTTTTCATTCAAGCTGTTAATCTACAGCCAACATTACATTGACAATCATGCTAAAATGTTTTCATTTAAGCTGGTAATCTACAGCCACTATTACATTGACTATCATGCCAAAATGTTTTCATTCAAGCTGTTAATCTACAGCCAACATTACATTGACTAATATGCCAAAATGTATTCATTCAAGCTGGTAATCTACAGCCAACATTACATTGACTATCATGCCAAAATGTTTTCATTCAAGCTGGTAATCTACAGCCAACATTACATTGACTATCATGCCAAAATGTTTTCATTCAAGCTGTTAATCTACAGCCAACATTACATTGACTATCATGCCAAAATGTTTTCATTCAAGCTGGTAATCTACAGCCAACATTACACTGACAATCATGCCAAAATGTTTTCATTCAAGCTGGTAATCTACAGCCAACATTACATTGACTATCATGCCAAAATGTTTTCATTCAAGCTGTTAATCTACAGCCAACATTACATTGACTATCATGCCAAAATGTTTTCATTCAAGCTGGTAATCTACAGCCACTATTACATTGACTATCATGCCAAAATGTTTTCATTTAAGCTGTTAATCTACAGCCAACATTACATTGACTATCATGCCAAAATGTTTTCATTCAAGCTGTTAATCTACAGCCAACATTACATTGACTAACATGCCAAAATGTTTTCATTCAAGCTGTTAATCTACAGCCAATATTACACTGACAATCATGCCAAAATGTTTTCATTCAAGCTGTTAATCTACAGCCAACATTACACTGACTATCATGCCAAAATGGTTCATTCAAGCTGTTAATCTACAGCCAACATTACATTGACTATCCTGCCAAAATGTTTTCATTCAAGCTGGTAATTTACAGCCAACATTACATTGACTATCATGCCAAAATGTTTTCATTCAAGCTGTTAATCTACAGCCAACATTACATTGACTATCATTCCAAAATATTTTCATTCAAGCTGGTAATCTACAGCCAACATTACATTGACTATCATGCCAAAATGTTTTCATTCAAGCTGGTAATCTACAGCCAACATTACATTGATTATCATGCCAATATGTTTTAATTCAAGCTGTTAATCTACAGCCAACATTACATTGACTATCATGCCAAAATGTTTTCATTCAAGCTGTTAATCTACAGCCAACATTACATTGACAATCATGCTAAAATGTTTTCATTTAAGCTGGTAATCTACAGCCACTATTACATTGACTATCATGCCAAAATGTTTTCATTCAAGCTGTTAATCTACAGCCAACATTACATTGACTAATATGCCAAAATGTATTCATTCAAGCTGGTAATCTACAGCCAACATTACATTGACTATCATGCCAAAATGTTTTCATTCAAGCTGGTAATCTACAGCCAACATTACATTGACTATCATGCCAAAATGTTTTCATTCAAGCTGTTAATCTACAGCCAACATTACATTGACTATCATGCCAAAATGTTTTCATTCAAGCTGGTAATCTACAGCCAACATTACACTGACAATCATGCCAAAATGTTTTCATTCAAGCTGGTAATCTACAGCCAACATTACATTGACTATCATGCCAAAATGTTTTCATTCAAGCTG
This sequence comes from Panopea generosa, assembly GCA_029582155.1. Taxonomy (NCBI): domain Eukaryota; kingdom Metazoa; phylum Mollusca; class Bivalvia; order Adapedonta; family Hiatellidae; genus Panopea; species Panopea generosa. The sequence goes on from CM055901.1 coordinate 3,310,068, forward strand.
TTAATCTACAGCCAACATTACATTGACAATCATGCTAAAATGTTTTCATTTAAGCTGGTAATCTACAGCCACTATTACATTGACTATCATGCCAAAATGTTTTCATTCAAGCTGTTAATCTACAGCCAACATTACATTGACTAATATGCCAAAATGTATTCATTCAAGCTGGTAATCTACAGCCAACATTACATTGACTATCATGCCAAAATGTTTTCATTCAAGCTGGTAATCTACAGCCAACATTACATTGACTATCATGCCAAAATGTTTTCATTCAAGCTGTTAATCTACAGCCAACATTACATTGACTATCATGCCAAAATGTTTTCATTCAAGCTGGTAATCTACAGCCAACATTACACTGACAATCATGCCAAAATGTTTTCATTCAAGCTGGTAATCTACAGCCAACATTACACTGACTATCATGCCAAAATGTTTTCATTCAAGCTGGTAATCTACAGCCAACATTACATTGACTATCATGCCAAAATGTATTCATTCAAGCTGGTAATCTACTGCCAACATTACATTGCCTATCATGCCAAAATGTTTTCATTCAAGCTTGTAATCTACAGCCAATATTACACCGACAATCATGCCAAAATGTTTTCATTCAAGCTGGTAATCTACAGCCACTATTACATTGACTATCATGCCAAAATGTTTTCATTCAAGCTGTTAATCTACAGCCAACATTACATTGACTATCATGCTAAAATGTTTTCATTCAAGCTGGTAATCTACAGCCAACATTACATTGACTATCATGCCAAAATGTTTTCATTCAAGCTGTTAATCTACAGCCAACATTACATTGACTATCATGCCAAAATGTTTTCATTCAAGCTGTTAATCTACAGCCAACATTACATTGACAATCATGCTAAAATGTTTTCATTTAAGCTGGTAATCTACAGCCACTATTACATTGACTATCATGCCAAAATGTTTTCATTCAAGCTGTTAATCTACAGCCAACATTACATTGACTAATATGCCAAAATGTATTCATTCAAGCTGTTAATCTACAGCCAACATTACACTGACTATCATGCCAAAATGTTTTCATTCAAGCTGGTAATCTACAGCCAACATTACACTGACTATCATGCCAAAATGTTTTCATTCAAGCTGGTAATCTACAGCTAACATTACACTGACTATCATGCCAAAATGTTTTCATTCAAGCTGGTAATCTACAGCCAACATTACATTGACTATCATGCCAAAATGTTTTCATTCAAGCTGGTAATCTACAGCCAACATTACATTGACTATCATGCCAAAATGTTTTCATTCAAGCTGGTAATCTACAGCCAATATTACACTGACAATCATGCCAAAATGTTTTCATTCAAGCTGGTAATCTACAGCCAACATTACATTGACTATCATGCCAAAATGTTTTCATTCAAGCTGGTAATCTACAGTCAACATTACATTGACTATCATGCCAAAATGTTTTCATTGAAGCTGTTAATCTACAGCCAACATTACATTGACTATCATGCCAAAATGTTTTCATTCAAGCTGGTAATCTACAGCCAACATTACACTGACAATCATGCCAAAATGTTTTCATTCAAGCTGGTAATCTACAGCCAACATTACACTGACTATCATGCCAAAATGTTTTCATTCAAGCTGGTAATCTACAGCCAACATTACATTAACTATCATGCCAAAATGTATTCATTCAAGCTGGTAATCTACAGCCAACATTACATTGACTATCATGCCAAAATGTATTCATTCAAGCTGGTAATCTACAGCCAACATTACATTGACTATCATGCTAAAATGTTTTCATTCAAGCTGTTAATCTACAGCCAACATTACACTGACAATCATGCCAAAATGTTTTCATTCAAGCTGGTAATCTACAGCCAACATTACATTGACTATCATGCCAAAATGTTTTCATTCAAGCTGGTAATCTACAGCCAATATTACACTGACAATCATGCCAAAATGTTTTCATTCAAGCTGTTAATCTACAGCCAACATTACATTGACTATCATGCCAAAATGTATTCATTCAAGCTGGTAATCTACAGCCAACATTACATTGACTATCATGCCAAAATGTTTTCATTCAAGCTGTTAATCTACAGCCAACATTATATTGACTATCATGCCAAAATGTTTTCATTCAAGCTGGTAATCTACAGCCAACATTACATTGACTATCATGCCAAAATGTTTTCATTCAAGCTGTTAATCTACAGCCAATATTACACTGACTATCATGCCAAAATGTTTTCATTCAAGCTGGTAATCTACAGCCAACATTACATTGACTATCATGCCAAAATGTTTTCATTCAAGCTGTTAATCTACAGCCAATATTACACTGACAATCATGCCAAAATGTTTTCATTCAAGCTGGTAATCTACAGCCAACATTACATTGACTATCCTGCCAAAATGTTTTCATTCAAGCTGTTAATCTACAGCCAATATTACACTGACAATCATGCCAAAATGTTTTCATTCAAGCTGGTAATCTACAGCCAACATTACATTGACTATAATGCCAACATGTTTTCATTCAAGCTGTTAATCTACAGCCAACATTACATTGACTATCATGTCAAAATGTTTTCATTCAAGCTGGTAATCTACAGCCAACATTACATTGACTATCATGCTTAAATGTTTTCATTCAAGCTGGTAATCTACAGCCAACATGACATTGACTATCATGCCAAAATGTTTTCATTCAATCTGGTAATCTACAGCCAACATTACATTGACTAATATGCCAAAATGTTTTCATTCAAGCTGTTAATCTACAGCCAACATTACACTGACTATCATGCCAAAATGTTTTCATTCAAGCTGTTAATCTACAGCCAATATTACACTGACAATCATGCTAAAATGTTTTCATTCAAGCTGGTAATCTACAGCCACTATTACATTGACTATCATGCCAAAATGTTTTCATTTAAGCTGTTAATCTACAGCCAACATTACATTGACTATCATGCCAAAATGTTTTCATTCAAGCTGGTAATCTACAGCCAACATTACATTGACAATCATGCCAAAATATTTTCATTCAAGCTGTTAATCTACAGCCAACATTACATTGACTATCATGCCAAAATGTTTTCATTCAAGCTGGTAATCTACAGCCACTATTACATTGACTATCATGCCAAAATGTTTTCATTTAAGCTGTTAATCTACAGCCAACATTACATTGACTATCATGCCAAATTGTTTTCATTCAAGCTGGTAATCTACAGCCACTATTACATTGACTATCATGCCAAAATGTTTTCATTTAAGCTGTTAATCTACAGCCAACATTACATTGACTATCATGCCAAAATGTTTTCATTTAAGCTGTTAATCTACAGCCAACATTACATTGACTATCATGCCAAAATGTTTTCATTCAAGCTGGTAATCTACAGCCAACATTACATTGACTATCATGCCAAAATGTTTTCATTCAAGCTTGTAATCTACAGCCAATATTACACCGACAATCATGCCAAAATGTTTTCATTCAAGCTGGTAATCTACAGCCACTATTACATTGACTATCATGCCAAAATGTTTTCATTCAAGCTGGTAATCTACAGCCACTATTACATTGACTATCATGCCAAAATGTTTTCATTCAAGCTGTTAATCTACAGCCAACATTACATTGACTATCATGCTAAAATGTTTTCATTCAAGCTGGTAATCTACAGCCAACATTACATTGACTATCATGCCAAAATGTTTTCATTCAAGCTGGTAATCTACAGCCAACATTACATTGACTATCATGCCAAAATGTTTTCATTCAAGCTGTTAATCTACAGCCAACAATACATTGACTATCATGCCAAAATGTTTTCATTCAAGCTGTTAATCTACAGCCAATATTACACTGACTATCATGCCAAAATGGTTCATTCAAGCTGTTAATCTACAGCCAACATTACATTGACTATCCTGCCAAAATATTTTCATTCAAGCTGGTAATTTACAGCCAACATTACATTGACTATCATGCCAAAATATTTTCATTCAAGCTGTTAATCTACAGCCAACATTACATTGACTATCATTCCAAAATGTTTTCATTCAAGCTGGTAATCTACAGCCAACATTACATTGACTATCATGCCAAAATGTTTTCATTCAAGCTGGTAATCTACAGCCAACATTACATTGATTATCATGCCAAAATGTTTTCATTCAAGCTGTTAATCTACAGCCAACATTACATTGACTATCATGCCAAAATGTTTTCATTCAAGCTGTTAATCTACAGCCAACATTACATTGACTATCATGCTAAAATGTTTTCATTTAAGCTGGTAATCTACAGCCACTATTACATTGACTATCATGCCAAAATGTTTTCATTCAAGCTGTTAATCTACAGCCAACATTACATTGACTAATATGCCAAAATGTTTTCATTCAAGCTGTAAATCTACAGCCAACATTACACTGACTATCATGCCAAAATGTTTTCATTCAAGCTGGTAATCTACAGCCAACATTACACTGACTATCATGCCAAAATGTTTTCATTCAAGCTGGTAATCTACAGCCAACATTACACTGACTATCATGCCAAAATGTTTTCATTCAAGCTGGTAATCTACAGCCAACATTACATTGACTATCATGCCAATATGTTTTAATTCAAGCTGTTAATCTACAGCCAACATTACATTGACTATCATGCCAAAATGTTTTCATTCAAGCTGTTAATCTACAGCCAACATTACATTGACTATCATGCTAAAATGTTTTCATTTAAGCTGGTAATCTACAGCCACTATTACATTGACTATCATGCCAAAATGTTTTCATTTAAGCTGGTAATCTACAGCCAACATTACATTGACTATCATGCCAAAATGTTTTCATTCAAGCTGTTAATCTACAGCCAACATTACACTGACTATCATGCCAAAATGTTTTCATTCAAGCTGGTAATCTACAGCCAACATTACACCGACTATCATGCCAAAATGTTTTCATTCAAGCTGGTAATCTACAGCCAACATTACATTGATTATCATGCCAATATGTTTTAATTCAAGCTGTTAATCTACAGCCAACATTACATTGACTATCATGCCAAAATGTTTTCATTCAAGCTGTTAATCTACAGCCAACATTACATTGACTATCATGCCAAAATGTTTTCATTCAAGCTGGTAATCTACAGCCAACATTACACTGACTATCATGCCAAAATGTTTTCATTCAAGCTGGTAATCTACAGCCAACATTACATTGACTATCATGCCAAAATGGTTCATTCAAGCTGTTAATCTACAGCCAACATTACATTGACTATCATGCCAAAATGTTTTCATTCAAGCTTGTAATCTACAGCCAACATTACATTGACTATCATGCCAAAATGTTTTCATTCAAGCTGTTAATCTACAGCCAACATTACATTGACTATCATGCCAAAATGTTTTCATTCAAGCTGGTAATCTACAGCCAACATTATATTGATTATTATGGCAAAATGGTGACACAAAATCCTATCGTATATTGGATTTTTTTTAAAAAAAAGTGGTCACATAGTTTACCAGAAAATAAATATTATATAAATTAAGACCGGAGTAGAAGATTGTATAAAATTCTCTATATTCACTGTAAGCCAACAAATCAATGGAATAATATACTTTTTAATTTCCGAGATTACAACTCATGCATTTTGTTGGAACTTAGCAAAACTGTTCTTGAATGTATGATATTTATATCTGATGGATTTTGAAATTTGGTGAAGATGATAAGTATTTCATAAAAGAACATTTTTAGAAAATTGTTGAAAAGTCAAAGTTTCCACAGTTGTGATTGATAGCTGAAGTTCTTGACCGGATCTCCATCCACGTTTCTATGGAGATAATGCACAGTAGATAATTGAAAACTATGAATATTAAACAGTTTTTGTGTGTTCTATATCTATTGAGATTATTGATTTGGAAACCCTTGTGCAATCATTTTCAAACCACACTCTGTCATTATGTCGCTCATAAACTACTTTATTATAAATGACCAGTTATCTACTAGTTATGCAGCTTTATTTAAATAAATAGACAAGTAAATAAATAAATAAATAAATAAATAAATAAATAAATAAATAAATAAATAAATAAATAAATAAATAAATAAATAAATAAATAAATGTTTTACCATATGATCTCCAATTAACACTTTTAACTATGCAGTAAACAACATGACACATTTAGATTATATCATGCTTCCATGTATTTTTTTTCATATGCACTTCAATCTGTTAATATTAAATGAGAAGGCAATAAATTGATTGCAATTAAATGATTTAGAAATTAAGTTTTAACTATTGATTTTACTAGTAGATTGGAGTTGCTCAAGGTAAACTGGACAACTCGTATGTATTACATGCACTTCACTACATACAATGTTGATTACTACATACACTGATCATTCACCTTGTCAGTCATACATCGGTAAGTCACATAGCTGCCAATCTAAAATGCGTGTTCCATATAACCCGAATGGCCATATATTTGATAAAATGAGCGTCATCGTTAAGTGATTTTTCACCCTCGTAGTTTTGTTCTGGGCATTTTTAACGATCAAGAAATGGTGACTATGTAGTCACTGGACAGCATCTGCAGAGTCTTTGCTTCTCCCAGTGTTGCACCACTGGCTGGAACAAAATTTAATGATTATTTGATTCGTCTATTACGTTGATTCGTCGTTTCTGGTCGTTGATGAATATATGTTGTAGATTTCATTAATTCTTGTAGTCGATGATTATAAAATAAATTTCGTAATTTCTTGAATCTGATAGTTAATGAGGTCCCCCGTCGCAGATAAAACTTCCGTCGCTGAGTTTCCAAAGTGAGTATTGTAATAATGCCACTAAGTACACCGCTACTGACGACCTTGGTCCACATAGGGGGCTGGAGCGTGCCTAGGAGACGACCGTGGCCCACATAGGAGGCTGGAGCGTGCCCAGGAGACGACCGTGGCCCACATAGGAGGCTGGAGCGTGCCCAAGAGACGACCGTGGCCCAAATAGGAGGCTGGAGCGTGCCCAAGAGACAACCGTGGCCCACATAGGAGGCTGGAACGTGCCCAAGAGACGACCGTGGCCCACATAGGAGGCTGGAGCGTGCCCAGGAGGCGACTGTGGCCCACATAGGAGGCTGGAGCGTGCCTAGGAGACGACTGTGGCCCACATAGGAGGCTGGAACGTGCCTAGGAGATGACCGTGGCCCACATAGGAGGCTGGAGCGTGCCCCAAAAACGACCCACATAGGAGGCTGGAACGTGCCCAAGAGGCGACCGTGGTCCACATAGGAGGCTGGAGCATGCCCAGGAGAAAACCGTGGCCCATATAGGAGGCTGGAACGTGCCCAGGAGACGACCGTGGCCCACATAGGAGGTTGGAGCGTGCCCAGGAGACGACCGTGGCCCACATAGGAGGCTGGAGCGTGCCCAGGAGACAACCGTGGCACGCATAGGAGGCTGGAGTGTGCCCAGGTGACGACCGTGGCCCACATAGGAGGCTGGAGCGTGCCCAGAAAACGACCCACATAGGAGGCTGGAACGTGCCCAAGAGACAACCGTGGCCCACATAGGAGGCTGGAACGTGCCCAGGAGACGACCGTGGCCCACATAGGAGGCTGGAGCGTGCCCAGGAGACAACCGTGGCCCACATAGGAGGCTGGAGCGTGCCCAGGAGACGACCGTGGCCCACATAGGAGGCTGGAGCGTGCCCAGAAAACGACCCACATAGGAGGCTGGAACGTGCCCAAGAGACAACCGTGACCCACATAGGAGGCTGGAGCGTGCCCAAGAGACGACCGTGGCCCACATAGGAGGCTGGAACGTGCCAAGGAGACGACCGTGGCCCACATAGGAGGCTGGAGCGTGCCCAGGAAACAACCGTGGCCCACATAGGAGGCTGGAGCGTGCCCAGAAAACGACCCACATAGGAGGCTGGAACGTGCCCAAGAGACAACCGTGACCCACATAGGAGGCTGGAGCGTGCCCAGGAGACGACCGTGGCCCACATAGGAGGCTGGAGCGTGCCCAGAAAACGACCCACATAGGAGGCTGGAACGTGCCCAGGAGACAACCGTGGCCCACATAGGAGGCTGGAGCGTGCCCAAGAGACGACCGTCGCCCACATAGGAGGCTGGAACGTGCCAAAGAGACAACCGTGGCCCACATAGGAGGCTGGAACGTGCCCAAGAGACAACCGTGGCCCACATAGGAGGCTGGAGCGTGCCCAGGAGACAACCGTGGCCCACATAGGAGGCTGGAGCGTGCCCAGAAAACGACCCACATAGGAGGCTGGAGCGTGCCCAAGAGACAACCGTGGCCCACATAGGAGGCTGGAGCGTGCCCAGGAGACAACCGTGGCCCACATAGGAGGCTGGAGCGTGCCCTGGAGACTAACTGCTCCACAACTGCTTAAAGAGTGATAAAACAAACCCCGGTCTGTAATAAAATTCATAACAGGAACTTACAGGTTAAACTAACTGTAACGTATACAAGATGAGACCATCACGAATTATCACATTGGACCGCTACCCAGATGTTAAGATTTAATATATAAAATCTAAGTCAATGTATCTGGGAAGATCTTGTATAAACCATAGTTACTATATCATAAATTGTATCAAACAAAAACAATGATTCATTAATAAAAAAATGGTGAAGAAAGATGTAAGAGTAATTACAAATTATCCGAGCATATATGGTCGAATATCATCGTATAACAAAATAACGAAATACATATTCCATAAGTCGCCAGAGTTTTATGTTTTGTGTCCGTCTAAATTAAAAACTGTACTTTTTCCCATAGACAATAAACATTTCTTATTGATGGCTATCTACTACACTCAACCGATGTAGAAACGCAAAGGTTGTACAATGATGATTTTAATACTGTAAACACCATTATAATTTATTCAAATTTCAAACAATATAAAACGCACAAACAAGGGAAATTTCATAGATATGTCGCAATAAATTGGCACATAATAAAGTTCTGAATGCCATCAATGCTTCATGTCAGATTAACACCTAAAATTAACCGATTTAGAAACGCAAATGATATCCAATGATAATTTTAATAATGTTAACACAATCCAAATTTATGCATATTTCATACACAACATTAAAAATTAAAAAGCATAATCTGTGCAAATTGCAATGATATATTATAGGCTAACGATAACGTCTTGAACGCCATCGATGCTTCTTGACAAAATCACAAATAAATACCACATGTATGACCCCCACTCGCAAATCACGCCTCATAGACGACACTATGGTAGTTGTACGGGGATTGACGTGTCGTAAACCACGTCAAGGTGCGATTCTTACCGACCAACACAACGCAACCCGTACCAGACGGGCAAGGACGTACCAGCGGCTCATCCAAAAACAGGGGTGGGGTCAGTCCTCTTTACTGACGAGTCTAAATTCAACGTCAATATTTCTCCGGCTGTAAATGAGTGCATCGTGCAAGACACAGACGTGGCGGACAACCCTCCGACAAAATGAAAAGAGACGTACCACGGATTTGGTTGTGTTGGACAGGAACGTCACCGCCGATTCGTTCACTGAATCCCGTTATCATGTCATGCATGAGGCGCCATTTTCAACGTGCTGGTAGAATCTACCAACATGATAATTCCCATGCACGTCACGCACGGAGGACGACTGCTTACCTTCAAACAAACAACGGTCTTCTGATAGATTGACCCGCGTTATCCCCAGGCATGGCTCCTTCTGAGCATGTCTGTGATGAGTTCGGACGGCCAGTGTAAAATTAACTTTTGAGCAAAACAGTCGTTGAAAACTGATCAGTGTTAAATTTTGATCAGATATGGGGTCCTTTTTAAACGGTTTGTTAAATATTAGCAAAACATGTTGCAACAATTAAACACAAACAATGGTAAGCTTTGTTACGATCGGTTGCTATGATTACAAATGGTTGGTATAGCAGTAAGTGATAATTAAAAAAATCCTTTTCAAATTGACATTGACAAAATCCATGCGAACCATTTGATTTAATCTTATGATTATATAATGCAAGGCAACTTCCTTTAATAGCAATGTACAATCTGCGTTCTCGTTTATATTTAAGCTGTTAAAATATATTATCCTATTACAAAAAAGGTAATGCATTGCATCGAAAATAGGAAGGTATTGGTAGAAAAACAAGACCGTAAGACAGCGCTGATTCGTACTGCTTTGTCAATAAATACTAAAGTCCTGACCAAGTTATAGGTTTTGTTACACTCATGCATATTTCACACACTAGTGAGTGCTATTAAGTCCTGGGTTCTATATCTGTTTCTGAGTTATTAAACGTTTTAAGTGAGGAAAGAAGTTGAACCAAGATGTTTGTTTGTGGTTTGTGGTTGACACTTCAACTCTTAGTGTAACAAAAATATTGTTCTACACTAAGGTGCGATATGTGACATATCGTTGCAATATTTGTGTGTGTGTGTGTGTGTGTGTGAGGGGGGGGGGGGGGGGGGGGGGGTAGTGTTAGTTACTTAGTGTAACAAACATATACTTATTGTTGAAATACGATATATACCAGAGTTTGTGCGTTTTATATTGATATTGCTGTGTTTATGAATATTTGTTAAGTGTCAATAATGATGTATTATTACATTCGATGCAATATTTATTTGGTAAATCGGTTGAGTGTAACATGTTTTGCAAGTGCTCTTTTCTTTTTGTACACAACACTTTTTTAAAGAGCACAAATGTTATTTATATGTGCAGAAGTATCATATTCGTGTGGAATACTTTCGTTTACCCGCTAGTAATTATATTTATATTTTAACGTTATTCTTAATAGCAATGTATTATAATATTATGTGCAATACTTTGTAGTTATTGTATTGTCTGGAATCCCGCCATCACGCGCACTTTAAAGTATAGATGTATATATGTATAAATTGTATTATTCTTAAATGTATTGTATTTGTTCTAAATACTGTCTAATTATTTCAGAAGATTATAGCAGACCAGAGCATAGATAGAAGATAAAAGCTGAACAATACGTAAATACAATGCTACCGAGAGCAGATGTGACAATAGCAATATATGTAAAAAAGGTAAAACTGAAACTTGGTTTAATAAGAAAAATATTTGATGAATTATGTATTGGAATGACATTAGAATATTCATTAGTTATCTGATCGCCAATCTTGAAGAAAGTTGCATAGTTGCAATTGAAATGTACAACGTCGTATATATCTTTATTTCCTCCAAATCATACAGGAGAGCATACAAACAATAATATACATTGTTGACAAAAGACAAATGAAAAACAGGTAATACTATACAGATTGAATACATATATAAAGTACCGATCATTTACAATTGACAAAACGATATACAGTCTATTTGATAGCTATAATATCATGCACGCACACAAACAAACTCGCTCGCACACAAACACACTCACTCACGCACGCACACATAAATACACAGACTCTAAATGAATTATCTTCATATGAAATAACCCTATCGAAACGAAAATTAAGAATTATTAACATGAAAAGCAAATTCATTTGAATCCATATTGGTACATATTCTCTTTATAATATGGCTACATTATCGAAACGAAATATAAGGTAGCCATAGAGAACGTTTAATATGGTTTAATAAGCCAGTTTGCACGATTTTGATTAATATTTGATAGTTTATTAACTGCATGACATATTACTTATAACTGCAATACCACATGTTATGAAATGCTAAAACACATATTTTTAAACAGTCCAAGCTGTCTTTTTCATTTAAGAAATATTTCATTCCTGTAAACATATGTATTAATTGTACCCGTGTTGGCATATACATTATATAGCAAAACAATTTTACACCAAACCTCACATATAATTGTTGCCATAAATTATCCCGTTTGCTATTGTTATAAATACAATCAAGTAGAACATGTTCAACTAAGTATGAAGATGGCAATCCACATTTGGAACAATTTTGCTGAAATGGTCTTGAGAAAAACCTACACATTATATATGCCATTGTACTACATGATTCTGTATAAATCCTTTCAGTTTTACTCAGTTTCCAGAGTAAGCACAAATCAAAGTTACAATGGATAAGATTGAATCCATTGAGAGATTCATCATTTTGACATCTATTTAGTAACTGTTTGTTTTCGAACCCATAAACAGCAGTATTTACTATTTTTTTTCCATTGAAATATTGACGGAAAAACACTTGTCTGAGAATATTCATCTAAGTACGATGAAATATCATATTTTTCACAAACAATTTTTATATCGGCAATGAAACCTTTAACTTTAGTAGGTATTAACTTATAGTCAAATAAACGATTAACAAATATTTGCTTTGCTATGAAGTAGGGTGACAACCTACAGAGCTGACCTAAAAATATAAGTTTTCTTTTATCAATTTCAGCTTCCATTGATAGGCATCCTAACATACTTAGTACTACGTCTGTTCTTGTATACTTTGGTATTGACTGAATGTATTTTAAACAGAACCTATGTGCTCTTTCAATAGTAAGTATATGAGCATTAGTAAGATTATGCCATAGCTCACAGCCGTACAAAGCTTTCGGCAAGACAACCGATTTATATATTTGTTTTGCCGTTGCTGGGTGAATTCCCCCAGAATATACGCCACAATTTATTATATTTAAAAAGGTACTCCTAATTTTGTAGTTCGCTTCCTTTATAATGTCATTATTATTCTCGTATTTATTGAAAAGCACACCTAAATGTGTATACTGCTCCACTTCATCTACTTTACTGTCCCCAAGAATCCATTTACGTGTGTTTAATTTATATTTATTGCGTGATTCATGAGATATAATGACCGAGCAATTAGAAGCATTGTAAAAATAATGTTGTTCGATACCATATTTGTAGCAGATATCAATCATGTGACTTAACCCAGTTTTAGATAAAGATAATAAAACCATATCAACAGCTGATGTAGGACAGGAGCAATTAATATTGTACATATAAAAACCATATTCTGAGGCTACTAACTTATCCATAAGATCATTTATAAAGACGATGTACAGAAAAGGACTGAGAATCCCTCCCTGTCTGGTACCTTGTAATACTGGGAACCAGTCTGAAAAATGACCTTGGTTTCTGACACAACTGGTCATATTGGTATATAAATTAAAAACAACTTTAAGAATGTATAACGGTAATCCAAATTTGAACAATATTACCATAAGAGCCTCATGCCAAACGGTATCAAATGCACGGCGTACATCTAGAAAAGCAATATTTAATTGACTGTCATTTTCTTTAGCGAAGTAAGAGCATTCACGCAGAACAAAAGAAGTCATCATGCAGCCAATACCCCGTTGAAACCCACCTTGTAACTTATTAATTTTCTGATACGCACAATCGCGTTCAATTCCATCGAGTAGTACAGATTCATATAATTTTAACAGTACTGATGAGAGAGTAATTGCTCGATAACTATTCGGGTCAGTCTTTGCCTTTTTACCACCTTTGTATAAAAGTATGATTATACCTTTCTTCATATCATTTGGCGTATGCGCATATGTAGTCATATTTTGAAATAGTTTTGCTAAGAGTTTCAGTACTATTTCACCACCATAGGTAATATTTTCGTAATAAACATGATCCCACCCGCAAGCTTTAAACTGTTTTGCTTTTCGGCAGGCTACAAGCACTTCGTTAGTACTTATAGACGGAACATTTGTGTATGTTACATGCGATAATAAGTTATTTATCGAGTGGTATTCACTTTTGTAACTGTCATTTATTAATCCATCATACACAATAGGATTATCAGGTGTGTATAACTCTTTAAAAAAATACCCCCATTGAATTGTATTTGATTTTTGATCCCGGTATGTGGTGCCATTAAATTTCATTTCTGTCCCAGGTGACATGTTTGATTTTCTCTTTCTGGAATTAATAAGCTTCCAGAATGAGGCACTATCAATTTCTGCAGCTTTATCTGTTTCTTCATTTTGTTTCTGTAGATAGAGTTCAACTTTACGTCTGTGCAATTTTCTAAATAAACATTTCGCCCCTTTATATTTATTATAAGACAAAAATGATACTCCCCTAGGTTTGCCCTCCCCATTCCAACTTGTACGTTTAGTTGTCATACACTTATGTGCATTTCTTAGTTCTTCATCCCATTAATGCTTCAAAAAGTGTCTGAATTTTGTCTTAGGGATACATGCATCAGTAGCATTATTGAGGGAATTAACAATTGTTTTATATAGGTTATCAATATCTGAGGTCGATCTAATAGCGTTATTAAGGAATTTACCACAATGTACATCATTTTCAATATAATATTTATATTCCGTTACATTTTCTTCACGGATTTTACGCCAGTTTACTCTAAGTGGCATATTGCTCTCATCGAGTTCTGCGATACACGGTAATGTGATATTACAGAGCACTGGTCTGTGGTTTGATACATTTAACGCATCATCATCCGGTATCGAACAGGAATTAATAAGATCTTTTTTCTCGACAGGAATGATACATTTAACGCATCATCATCCGGTATCGAACAGGAATTAATAAGATCTTTTTTCTCGACAGGAAATAATATATGGTCAATCAGTGTTTCAGATTTTCCATTATAATTAACATATGAGAAGGACATCCCTGTGCACTTGCACGTTGATGTTACAGATAAAAGATTATTATCTAATACAAACTTGCTTAAACTATAGATTCTAGAGTCTATGGGCTTAGCGAATGAACTTCTTGACAATAACCAGTCCCTTATCACTATACATACTTAAGATATCCTCAAGTTTATTAATATAATCCCTATATTTCTGAATAGGGTGATTTCGGCATGGCAAGTAAACTTGAAAAATATACAAGCAATTGCATGGGTTTAATATTAATTCTATTCCAATTATTCTGTCATCATCTGTAGAAATGGTTGAGATCATATGATCTATTTTTTTTATGCCATAAAATCCCCACACCACCTTTACCAACTTTGCGTCTGCTTGGTAAAATCAGATCTGCATCAGCAACTGCATGAGCCCTATAGTTGTTATCAATGCTGTCTAAAAAATGCAAATCTTTATCATACAACCAGTGTTCAGATATACCACAAATATCAATATTACTATTATTTAACATAATTACGAGATATGTTGAACTGGACATTATGCCTGTAGCATTCCATGTCATTAAATTTAAATTGTTCAGACTAGCCATTATGTTTTGATAATCTTACAAACTGATATATTGCGTGAGCTAATCTATACACTCATCTAAATACTCGTACGGATTGTAATCATTGAAACCGTGGTACGAGTAGTCATTATTACTCACAAAGCCATTATCTGCATAACGGTTTTTGTAGTGACTATACCCTTTCTTTTGTGACGGACCGTTATGTTTATCCGAATTGTACCCACGCCTCGTTAACCATGGGCGGCAAATGAGACCTCTGGGCCAGAAGTACGGCAGTTCTACTAGTGACGCATTATCATCGTCCTCTACATTTAGACGCACGACAACAGAATTGTACTTTCTGTTTCTAAATATAGTAACCCTTGTTACTTTAGGTCCGCGAAATTTAACATAGGAGTACACTTTCGCTTCCGTTACAGATTGGTCAAAACCACCAACGTAATACCTTTTGGGTCTTTTCTTTACGCACTGAAACAAGTCTGAGTCTTCAGTAGACTGACCTGCATCAAAATGCCTGTCGTGGGCATTACGGTCCGAGATTCTAACCGAGATATTTGATGGTTTCCCGATAGTAGAATAAATGTGCGCAAAGTCAATAATGTTATTTAGAGATTTTTTCTTTTTAAGTTTAACCCGTCTTGGTCTGAATTTGTTGCCGTAATTTTTACTTTGAACAGCATCCTTGTAAGATATATCTGATGCAGATTGTTCCTTTCGCGGGACAGTGCTTACATTTATTGGAATAGGAACATTTCCATAAACAAATTCGTCCTCCATTTCTCTGTCATCAAACAGTGTGTCGGCCATTTTGTACGCAATGAGCGGAGACAAGGAGCCGCTGATCGGTGACTCAGATAATGGAGGAGGAATTAACTGGGATACACCTGAATCTTGGGGTGGTAAATTCGGAAATTCAGTAAGTGACATAACATCCAATTCACCACCGTCTACAGGAGCTGGCATCCCACTTTCGGTTGTTTGATTACCACTATTACCATTGTCACAATAGTCACCTATATCTGTATTTAACACGGTATTTACATTATTACTCGAAACTTCTGTGTTATACAATTCATTGTCATTGGCTGCTTGATGGACAGTGCCTGTTGCAGTTGGCATCGCCACCACTTCACCAGAGTTTAATGTTTGAGCATATTGATCATTGCAACACTTACTTCCAAGCAAAATCACATTGTCTTGGAGAGTTCTCAAGCTTTGGGATAAATCTAGCATACTTTGTTTGATATGTAACATATCTTTGTTTGTATTGTCACTTACACGGATATCACATAAGCTACTTTTTAAGATGCACAAGTTTTCTTCAGTACTTTCTTTTAGACATTCAATATCAACATTGTATTTTCAATATCGCGAATCTGTGCTGATCTAGACGTTTCTAACGCTACATGTCTCTGTTATAGTAAAAACATGTCCGCTTGGACTTGTGATACAATTTTATTTGTAATTGTACTTTCAGTTTTACACGAGCACTGGCACGCCTCTGTGTTAGTATGTGCACTAAGTGTTGGGGAATGGTTCTGTTTAGCTGGAGTTGCTCGAGAAAGGGACGCTGATTGGGATCTGGGTCTGGGTCTGGGTTTGGAAGTGCTGAGTAGGTCTTTCAGTGCTGAAAAATCATCACCTTCAATTACACCTAACACAGAATGTATGTCATTCGCAAGTTTAACTGCAATCGACACACCTTTCCTTGTAAAGACTCGGCGTTTTAACTCTGCCTGCAATCTAAAAGGGAAGTCATCATCTTCTCTCAGAGTGTTGAACAGCATCTCTCGGGTTTCTTCAAGTTTGGTTTCGCATGATGCATAATCTTTCAATAAACAAGCAACAAACAAGTCACCAGGAAAGTTCCGATAGAGCGAAACAAGACGGTTATATGTCTGCAATTGTGCCGTCACATTATCATCGAGGTCCACATTGTCACACGGAAAATCGTGCGGGGGTGACACCGGTAAATTTATCGGTATCTTAACTTCCGTATTGTCCGTTAACATCACAGGTTCCAGTTCACATAACTGATTACTGGAGAAACTGCCCGACATTGTGCATTTATCTTGCTAAGTATACCTCTATGTTAATACACGTGTTACATTGGTGTACTTTATACAAACACACAATTACTACACATTAATAAGCACGCGATAAGCATTCGTGATTTGAATATTGGATTACATGTGATAAAAATTATATGGGCATGTTCGTGAATGTATGGACAGTAAGATAAGGTAAACATTTGAATTAATTTCGCTCTGCATGTGCAGAAAACAATGAAAATCATGAAAACAAAAGATAACAATGGGTACATAAATTGTATGTGGTTAAATTTTCACATCCAGTAACCGATCAATACAGGATAAACTACAATAGAAATGTGTAGTATTTGCCCTTGGGGCAAATGTCCCTTTGTTCGTGTGACTTATGTTTTCAGTGCTAATATAAGATACAGTACATGAATCTGAACTTTATATTGTACTGTGCTGTGTATTAAAAACAAAATTGAATTGGTAATATACAATCACGCTAACTGGACGTCGTTCTTACGCTGTATAAATTGATACAACATTGTTTATAAAATTATACATAATAACTTATATCAAGGACAATGTCGGCTCTTTCTTCAAACACGGTATACGCGGAGCTAGAACCAGTAACACTTGATGACAATACGGATGTGAAGGTTCCTATGCCTATTCCTGTGTCAAATGTGACCTCGTACTCACTGATGATGAGTGGCGATGATAATAATGCTGAATATGATCTTAATGAACTTAATCGCCTGATAAAACAGTTTCGAGATCTACCGAATGATATGTTCGTTGCCCGTCTTCTACGAGACTATTCGTCATGTGAAACAACCCTAGAGCATACTCGCCAAATGCTGTTTGATACCATACGTGAAGACGACGATTTTCCATATGGATTACAAGCTGTACTTAAGCGACGAGTGTCTACACGTAGTGGTGAAACCATAGCAACGAAGCTGTCTCAAGATATACATTCGCTTCTATCCGTTATCGAGGGTGAAGATGTATCGTTACTAAAAGATATGTTGAGTTCGTCTCGTGGCAGAAGCAGCTCAATATCACGGTCCAATTATACAGTGACACAAAAGCAAACGCAATTATGCAGCTGTAGCCAAGATATTGTGTTTATGAAAGACTCGCTATCTCGTCTTGAAGCAGAGATTTTAATGTTAAAACAAAATCGGTTAGCAGACGAGAAGCAGTATGACAAACAAATAAAATGTGTCTCGGACTCTATTCTTGGTGTCAAAACTGAATGCTTAGCTTATGTTAACGCTACGAACCAAGGCGTGTCTCAGATGCAGGAAACAATATCCGTGCTGCCTATCAATGATATGTACTCTCTAAGGTCAGACATTAACTTGGTCAGGAAGAGACTTGACGTTATTGAGACGTATATAGACAAAAACGATACAATTCTGATAACTAAAGTAAATGTGCCTGTGGTGTCCCTCCTCAACCCACCCTCCTTATCAGATCTAGCCACCAATGCATTACGATCTGGTAACGTGGGTGAGTTTGGGCTGACAACTGCTCCTTTAAACAATTTTGGAAGTTTGGATATGCCATATGAACATAATAATAATGATATGGAAGCTAGTGTAAATGAAATAACAGACAGTTTGTGCGTAAACAATGAGACGCAATTAACCACGGAACTGGTCACCACCTTGCAAACATCAACATGTACTGCTGATGAACGGGTAACAGTGTCACCAAATAAGACAGTTATAGATGTATCAGTTCAATGTGATGAAAGCAATCCATTTCAAAATGGTAATGTTGATATGAGTGGTTCATTTGGAGATCTGCAAACTGAGCGGACTAAACGTGTTTCAGACTGCAGAGTTCCAAATGAAACTAACAGCTCAACACATTCCAACATCAAACATACAAATACAAAGCATGACAATGTTTCAGATTCCGGTAACCGCTATCATAAATATGGTAAAAATAAAAAGGACGGTCGCAAAGTGACATTCGCCGATATAGTCTCTACTATCGGAACACCAGAAGTACCACGGAAAAATGGCATTCCCGTTAGAATCACTCGGCGCCACGATACCGAGATTGATGAAGATTTTAGTGTCTACGTGAGAAAGCGAACTCGTCGATATTTCATAGGAGGGTTTTCAAATTTGATGACTGAAGATAAACTAAGATCGTTTATTAAACAAAAAGGTCCAAAAGTGACCATGATACGTATATTTCCAGAAAAACGTACTCCTGACGGGGTCATTATTCAACTTAATGTTGAAGCTAATACCGAGTGCTATTTACTTGAGGAAAGAGGTTTTTGGCCACGCGGTGTAACTTGTAAACAGTGGTTGTCGCGCAACTCACTAATCAAAAAACGTAAATCGGGCGAACGTCACTTTGCGGACCGATCCGGCAATTATAATGCTTGGTGTGACCCTACCCCGAGTTATGAAGATTACAATAGGTACTGTAATTTAGATTAATCAAGTATATTAATCTCAAACAAATTACTCAATGGTATAAACATGTTGATGGTTTTTTTTTGTAATACTAAGAAAATTAGTTTATTATCGTTGAACACGTGTGGTGTAACTTATAATCGTGATTGTCATTGTATTCAATTGAATATTTGCTTGGCATACATAGGATGTTCTTCGAACTCGGACTGCTTATGTGGCTATAACTTACCTTTGTTTGATACAGTATGCAGCAGCTATAAACGGAATTACGTATTATTTACTCAAGCGTCTTTAGTTTATAATATGCTATTATATATTTTTTTAATCTGCAATCATGATAAATATTAAGAAACTTAACCTATTATCGTGGAATGCAACAGGTTTAATGTCTAGTAGCACTTACCTATGCAATTCTTTGAACGGACTATCGATAGATATTTGTGGTGTTTCAGAACATTGGTTATCAGATAATAATATACATTTTATAAGTTCTCTAGACAATAATTATAAAGCACATGTTGTTACTGACTCTAGTTTAAATGTTAAAGGTAGCAGACGAGTCGGTAAAGGTGGCGTAGCTTTGCTATGGCATATTAAATATGATAGGTTTGTGACACCGATAACTATTGATGATGATAGAATAGTTGGTATACAAATTCAATATACACACAGTCATTTTTTGTTTATATTTCAAGTGTATTTACCATGCAGTAACCATCCCATTGAAAGCTATAGGAATTATATTGACAAGCTTTTCAATTTATGGAGTTTATATTCAGAAAATGGTTTTGTTTTATTTATGGGCGACTTCAATGCAACCTGTTCAAAATTCCCAAGTAATAGCAGAGATCAATCATTCACACAGTTCTTGAATGATACTAATATGATCTCTGCTAATACATTGGATATGTGCACCGGTGCTTCATCATCCTTTGTATCCTACGATGGAAAGTGTGAATCGCTTATTGATTTCATTATTTTGCCAGTTGAGAAAACAGATTGTATTACTCATTGTGTAATAGTAGATGACGATTGTCTAAATGTTTCAAGACATAGACCTATTAAATGTAGTCTGAATATGCCTTCGACTGGTTATAATGACGATGTGTCGAATGTAAATATTTCGCAATCATATAATATTAACTGGAAAAAAGTAAGACAAGTTGATATTACATCCTATCAAAACATGCTCAATGCATCAGAAGATTTGATAAAAGCACAAAATTGTCCGCTTAAATGTCCTGCTGAAATTGATAATATGTATAAAATTTTAAGCGAGACTGTTGTTTCTTGCTCAGATAAATGTTTTCGCAAGACGAGATTTAAGCACTTTTTAAAACCGTATTGGAATTCAGAGTTATCTAATTTACATAAAGTCATGTTAGAAAAACGGAAAATCTGGATTCAAAATGATAGACCAAGAGATCAATCACATTATTCTTATAAAAGTTATAAAACAGCAAAATGTTATTTCAGAAAAAAACACAGGTATTTTGCCAATGAGTATTTAAAAAATCTTGATGAAGAAATTGACACAACCGCTGAACTTGATAAAGAACAATTTTGGAAATTAGTGAATTCGCGAAGAAAACGGTCATCAAGTAGAGCAGGCGCTGAAATAAAATTCAATGGCGTAATGTATAGGGATAACGACAGTATTACAGAGCAATGGAAACAATATTTTGAATCGTTATATACCCCGTCAATTGATAGTAATTATGATAATATTTGGAAAGCTTCTGTTGACGAAAAAATAAATTCTGTTATATCGCAGTCTAGATTTTGTATTGATGACGTCATTAATGTGTCACAGGAAGAAGTAAGAACCTCAATTGCATCGTGTAAACGCGGCAAAGCCAGTGGGATCGATAATGTTTCTTACGAACATTACATTTTTGGCGGAAATATAGTTATTAATACATTAGCAAAACTGTATACAGCTATGCTGTCCCAAAGTTACATTCCACCAAACATGAACAAAGGCGTCATTATAACATTACATAAAGGCGGAGGTAAACGTAAGGATGATCCCAATAATTATAGAGCAATCACATTAACTCCTACTGCTCTTAAACTATATGAAAATATACTTCTTTCACGTTCCAAACAAAAACTTCTTTCTAATTTAAGTAATCAACAAGGGGGGTTTCAGGAAGGACTTGGTTGTTTGATGACTTCCTTCGCACTAAAAGAATGTATTTTATATGGCAGAGAGCACAAGAGCAAGGTTTTTGTTTGCTTTTTAGATGCTCGTCCAGCTTTTGATAGGGTGTGGCATAATGGACTTATGCTCAAATTGTTTGATAGCGGCGTTACAAACTATATATTTATGTCATTCTTTAATATGTATCGTAATATGCAAAGCTGCGTACGAAACCAAGGGTCGATTTCTGAGTGGTTCAATGTTCTTCAAGGAACAAGACAAGGGGGTAAAAGTTCACCAATATTATATCTTCTTTTCATTGATGGTCTGATAAAAGACATAGAAAGTAGCAGTCTTGGGTTGTGTATTTTTAACTTGAAGGTTGGTACCCCTACCGTCGCGGATGATATGGTTCTTGTATCGTATTCAAAGTCAGGTTTAGACAAAATGCTAGATATTTGCTACAAATATTCCATAAAATGGAGATATGATTATAATCCATTAAAATGTGCTATTGTTGTTTTTAATGAATCCAAACATAACTTTGATAAAAACTGCAGATCATGGAAACTAGGATCTAGTAACATTATTCATGAAACAGAAAATTATACACATCTAGGAATTATATGTGACAAATATATGTGTATTAGTGATCATATTCGACAGTCAAATAATAAGTTACGTGGACTTTTTTTAAGTCTTATTAATAGTGGCTTACATCCGCATGGTCTTAATCCCTTGACAACATTAACAATATATAAGTCAATCGTAATACCAAAATCCCTATATGGTTGTGAATTATGGAATTCATTAACCAAATCAAATATTATACAACTAGAACGAGGACATAGATTCTGTATAAAATTTATCCAAAATATCCCACAATATGTAAATACGGATTTTGCTTTAAGCTCTATTGGTGTAACTTCACTTGAAACGGAAATCGACTACAGGAAGCTACAATTCTTTGGTCAATTATGCAGACTCCCGAATAAGTATATTGCTAAGCAATTATTTGTTAATCGTCTGTTAAAATATCTTAGTGATGATAAACAAACATTAGGTTTTATTCCTGACATCTATAGAATATTAACGAAGTATGATCTATATAATTATTTGGTTAATTATTCTAAAACAGCAATATTTCCATCCAAGTATGCATGGAAATATATTCTTAGACAAAAAGTGCTAATACATTACTCAAATACAATGTTAATGAGGTTAGGTGACAAGATGGGTCCATCATATGTCATGAATATGTTTAGCATAAATAGGCCTTGCTTCCTATGGCAATTAAGTAGGAAAAATCAGTATGTAAAAGCACAATGTTTTACAGCAGTGTCACTACTAAGTAAACTGCAATCGTTTACAGCTGTACAGCTATGTAACAAATGTAATACGCTTGTAGATAATTTAGTACTACATATTGTTCATTTTTGTATTGCAAACACTGTCGAAAGAAATAAGCTTTGGGACGCAGTTATAACGACCTGTGGTCTTCAGGTCTTTAATTCATTTATTAAAAAGACGCCTAAAGATCAGATTTATGCACTGCTTTCCGGGCTTAATGAATATTTATCTGACATTGAACAGATTGAAGATGTATTATTGTTCAATATTGGGATACTTCACAGTATGTTAAAGTAACTTTTATCGATACTGCTAATGTTTACTGTTTGTTACTCAGTGTATGATTAATTTCTTACATTTCGTTTCGGTAAGATACAAAAGGTTCATCGTTGTCATTAGTCTATCACTGGGTCTTGCATTTTATTTCGGTAAGATTCATTATAGATGGACAATGTTATTATTTCACTTATATTATTTTAAGGTACACTATATGACAGTTAAAAAGCTATACTAATTTTTATAAAATCATAATTTATTTAGTTATTTTAACAAATCCATCATGTTATGAATACTCTTACAATATGACATCATATTAGGCGTATCGTATGTTCATTCTCACTTGTAACTCATTGTATGTTGTTCATTTATATGTAATTATTTACTGCAATTTTTATATATGTTATTATATGCTCTCCAATTATGGAGGAAATAAAGATTCTATCTATCTTCTACACGGAACATTCATAAATACAGTTCAGTCGATAGTATAACAATTTGCCACTTTAAGATTATACTGGTCACATAATTTACACAGCGATATTTGTCCCTCTAAAGTAATACTTCATTAAATAACATCACTATCATATGAAGAAAGATTTAGAAAACTTGATATCGGAATATGCATAAGTTATTTAGTCACCAATCTTGAAGGGATACATAGTTGCATTAAAAAATAGTTAAAGAAATAACACCACTACCATATGAAAAGAGGTTTAAAAATTCAACAATATCATCTTTGATTTACAGAAGCGAGAGAGCGGATATGATACATTTATTCAAAAACACGAATACATATGATAAAACAGACCTGAATATATTTAAAATATTCAAACAATCTGTCACATGCGGGAAAAACAAAACCTTGTTGACTTGACCAAGAGTGGAACAGAAACCAGTAAAATTGGTAATACTCCCATTTCTGGACACTGGAATAGAAACAACTCTTCATTTGTCATATACGTTATTCCAAAACTTCCATATCATTAAAATTAAAGTTTCGATTATTTTTAAAAAGGCAAACTCTGTCTCTTTGCTATTAAATACTCACTTGATAAAGATTATTCTATTATGCATTACAAAGTTTTCACTGGTTCCAAGCATCGATAACAGACGTATGACTATATATACATTAAAAACATGTAATAGGCATATAAAAGTGTTGTTTTAAATTGATAATCTTATAATGGTTAATATATTTACAAGTATATACTAGAACAAAAAAAAACAAAAAAAAACTGGAACAAAAACTAACGATATAAAAATCACATTTCTATGTCATTTTAGATATAATTGACCTGCAACGGGCTGTCATTCAAACGAATCGATAATAATCTCAGCGATTGATATTGGTTGCTAATCTACCATTTTCCTTAGACAAGCGAATTGTCTCTAAATAAGCATTACATTGTAATACATTGTATTAACTTTATTTTCATTGTATGTACAACACCATGTGGCGAGTAGGCAGAGCGATAGTCGCTCTCAGGGTCGGGTCAATTATAATAAACTATTCAAACCGATTTAAAAGAGTTAAACTTTATTTTTGAAATAAATTCTTATTAAACTGTACATCATCGTTGTATATATATATGTACACAGTAACAGTTGAGCTAATATGATAAAAACATGTTTAATGTTATAAACTAAGTTGTATTCAGTTATGTGTAATTATGCTATACTCAATCCGGCGTATACTAGTATTACATTATTGAAATCATGTTGTTTAGGACTCACGTATACATAACACTAGACATCAGTTACTACCGGAACAAGATACATATCCATTGTAGATTCATTCTGCCCTGGGTTGTTGTGTCAGATTAAATGCTCCTGTTACTAAGACAATAGCGAATGCATGGCTACAAAGAGTAAATTAAGGAAACCAACGAATTAGTTCAATACGCTTTATAATCCGTAACCTGACATTTTGGCCTACCCAAAACAATGCACATACCCCTTCGCTTCCGCAAACAACACACGTCGTCCTCGATACCATGTTTACCAAGATGCAAGACGAAAGGGAAATTACAGTACATTTGCATTTGCGAAACTAGAAATTATTCCCCAAGTTTTTGTTTTATTTTCGTTTATATTGTAACCATTTTAATATTTTGTCAAAATGAAGTTATTATATTCATTTATCAGAAGTTAAACTTTCATGAAACGGGACATGTCGTATCTTACCCATCGTTGTAGAAATAGCGGATATAGTAGCGTACTTCCTAGTAACAGTTGTGATACTGACCATGCCAATGCGATTACCACGGTTGTCACGTGTTCAGTATGTTTATACTTGTTTGTATCAACATTCTCAAAGGAAAATACCTGAAAAGAATGTTAGTAATAAGAATGTATACTTGGAAAGTAGGCTCTTTAGAACTAATATCCGGGAGCAGAATCATTGAAGGGCTTGTCTCAGTTTAACTAAATTTTTCAACTTGAGATTTTCTTCAACTCAAAGTTTTGAAAAGCTATAACTTCATTTATATTTTATCTTTTGT
This sequence comes from Panopea generosa, assembly GCA_029582155.1. NCBI lineage: Eukaryota > Metazoa > Mollusca > Bivalvia > Adapedonta > Hiatellidae > Panopea > Panopea generosa. The sequence goes on from CM055901.1 coordinate 3,336,042, forward strand.
TATATCATACTTTACAAATAAGAACATGTTCAAATGTCAAATATCTGTGGTCATTTAATGTATACTGAGTTCATGTAACCATATGAAGAAATTAAAAGTTTTAATCTCAGCTTGAGATGTAAAGTGAACTCGACTCCAGGTAACCTAATCTTCTAATGGATTTGTTGTCATCAACAGCTTATTCATACCACAGGCCGTGATACGAGGTTCATTATCACACATAATGTATAGTCTTACTTCTTAATTTAAAATGCATAGTTAGAAATTTGAAATTAGAACACGATTTAAAGTAAAATTATCTATTATGTTCTTGTTAAAGATCTAACCCAATGTAATCGTTTGTCTTAGAAAAAAGACAAATAAATACTCCAACTAACTCCCGACGTCGGAGAGCTCTATGCGTCAATATGCCCCATACTCTCGCATAGAGCTCCTTGCACATAGAGTTCCCCGAGGATTATAAAACCGCATAAAACTCCCGACGTCGGGGAGCTCTATGTGTCAATATGCCCCATGCTCCCGAACAGAGCTCCTGGCGCATAGAGTTCACCGAGGATTATAAAACCGCATAAAGCTCCCAACGTCGAGGAGCTCTATGCGTCAATATGCCCCATATTCCGGCATAGAGCTCCTGGTGCATAGAGTTCCCCGAGGACTATAAAACCGCATAAAGCTCCCAACGTCGGGGAGCTCTATGCGTCAATATGCCCCATACTCCGGCATAGAGCTCCTGGCGCATAGAGTTCCCCGAGGATTATAAAACCGCATAAAGCTCCCGACGTCAAGGAGCTCTATGTGTCAATATGCCCCATACTCCCGCATAGAGCTCTTGACGCATAGAGCTCCCCGAGGATTATAAAACCGCATAAAGCTCCCGACGTCGGGGAGCTCTATGCGTCAATATGCCCCATTCTCCCCGTAGAGCTCCTGACGCATAGAGCTCCCCGAGGATTATAAAACTGCATAAAGCTCCCAACGTCGGGGAGCACTATGCGTCAATATGTCCCACACTCCCGCATAGAGCTCTTCGATATGAATATATCGACTTCAAAATTAATCAAGACTATTTAGAGAACTTGTACAACATCTGCCACAACAACGATAACAATCATAATTGCTGTCGATTTCATACTCATAATCTTCATCTTTAAGTTTGTCTTCACCATCATCTTAATCACCACCACCATCATCATCATCATCATCATCATCATCAGTATACCCATCATCATTTTCTCCATAAACAGTGACTAAATTCTTGAACTATACAATAAAAAATGTTACTTTATGAAGGATGAAATTCAAAACAATACCTCTTTCAATGATTAAACAATGCAACTATAATGTATAGTTGAATGATGTTAAGTTATAAAAAATAAATGAATTCTTCTTTCACTAATACATTAGTACATATTTAATACATATTTAATCATCTATTTCTTACATGGGACAAACAAAATGACACGGATGTAACCGAAATGCTGAAAAATAATTAACACCTAATCAACTAAGACCCCCTTGAGCACACTTTATAAACGCCCGTTAAATTGATGATATCCTTCACCTGAAGAAAAAAAGCGAAGTGAAAAAGAATGATGAGAACAACTGAAAGTACAATTTCCTGAGTCAAATTAAAAGCAAATACACTAATCTGCCGTCGTATAAGCGGTCCTAATACCGAATATAGGGTTGGCAATATCATTATTAAACAAAAAGATCATTAAACAAAAGGAAAAATCCGATTTTTATTATTTAAGATGGCGTTTAGGGTCTAGCAAATAGCATGACAGTCAGTATGACTATCATTTTTAATTCGGGAGCTCTAATTGTCAAGATGTCAAATTCGTTTTAAAGTTGATGTGTATATTTGACGCATAAACCTCCTGACGTACAGAGTTCCGTGTGTTAACTCCTGGTGCAAAGACCTCCCGGGGAGCACTATACGCCAGGACGCAACACACGGAGCTCTGTGCGTCAGGAGGTCTATGCTGCTCACATCGCCCACTATCGATACGTTACTATGTCAATATTATGCGGTAAATCATGACGTAGTCAAGGATATCGTCGAGTATGGTATTCATTTAAGGCTTTATCAGTATTATGCATGTGGGTTGAAATAGATTCATATTTCAAAGTTATATATCTAGAGCTATAGTTGTTGCCGTGCATACCACTATGCCAGTAGAAACACTAAACTAATGTAATACTAAAATATACTATCATACTATGATAAACGATAAACATAATTTGACTATACGACGATTGACTTTAAAGGGTTTAATGCAGTAACTGTTTAAACAAACTAATATAAAAATCAGCTATCATATTTAAATGTTACTTTATACACACTATAAAGATAACTTCCCGCTTGTTTGCCTCATATTCATTTCGGTGATTTAAGTAATTCAGATGTTGTCCAGGATGTATAACATATAACGGTGGCGCATTTTGATAACTAATCCTTTACCAGGAAAATAAATGTCAAGGACAAATCTTAAATAAGACTGTTTAAACTGATAACAATCCAGCAGTTCGGCAGAACAAGCGTTAAAGATGGGACAAGAACGTAACGGGCACTGGATCTGTCTGTTTTTGCTGTTGACTTACCTAGCATGCTGTTGTGCGTCTCATTTTAGAGGAGCTGTCATAACTTGGAAGCCTGGAACATCACAAGTAGGTTTCTATTGTTTTAATTTAGTTTACACATTTCAAATGCAACATTCCCTTTTCTCTAAATCGCCTGTAAATATTTGAAGACCATCCTTCATCGTTAGGAAATAAGTGCATTTGTTTTCTCTAAAGAAGACTTTAGCTTGCTTGATTTCAATCTTTAAACCAGTTTACATAGAAATAGCGTAGACAACTGAATTATTACTCTCTAATACAATTAATCATGAAGAAAAGACATTAGGAGACTGACCTATAGATCGGACAAATGTTCAAGGTAATATAGCAATGCATTAAATATATAAACTATTATATAAGTTTTATTGTGTATTATGTAAATACTACTAACACTTAATTCATTTTCAAGCGGGGCGGTAGTCTAATGGATAGAGTGTTGGCCGCTAACGCCAGAGGTTGCGGGTTCGATCCCCAGCTCGACCCGATGCCTCTCATAAAACAACACTCAGTACTGGTTCTACCCAGGAAGCGTACTCGAGAACGGTTCATATAAACTCTGAGCTTTCATCGCAATTGAGCTAAAATAAATTAATATAAACTAACTAATTTTCCTCAAGATTTACACGAGTATATATATATATATATATATATATATATATATATATATATATATATATGCATATGTTTCTGCTGGTTGTTAGTAAATAATTATGTAAAATCAAGTTGATGTTATCATACTAGGGTTAGGGTCTTAGATTGCTTCGCACTGCATAACCGACTAATCTGACGTTCGTTTGTTTTTCTTTTCCCCTTTTTGTTCATTTGAAGCCAATCTTTGATTAACTAACATGCCAGTGTTATTTAGAAAATCGACAAAGTTGACATTACTATTTATACTGTTCCGCAGTTTTATAAAGTTTTATTGTTGTGTACTTGCTATTGACCTTCAACTTAGAGTTGTGTTTTTTTGTCACGTGTATGCTGTAGAAAGAGATATCGGAAATTAAAAAAGTTGACTGGCGAAAACGTAAATGTAAACGGATATCGCTGGATTTGGTAAAAAAATGTTGACTTTCATACGTATTTAAATGGACTTAAGATGAAATGCGAACAACAGAATATCCGCTTTGCAAATTCATTGACTGAGGAAGTAATTCAACATCTGCCCACGGTAATGCGATTCAATGTTAAATGGAATGTTCTGTTTTAAAAAAGGACAACACCTAATGTAAATTGTAGCTATTATCCATTTATTTTGAAGGCAGATCTCTTCTTTCAAGTCTGTTTCAGTAATTTACACAAGTTTATCCTAAAAAGAACCATTTATAATACGTCCACAATTTTATGTAGCAGTGAGTTACCCATGCTAGTATATTATGTGGAAAAAAGTTCAAATACATATATATATATATATAAACTCGGTCATTTTACATCTGATTAAAATGGTAGAATGGGCGGTAGTGCAGTGGAGAGAGTGTTGACCGGTTACGCTTGAGCCGGATTGCAGGTTCGACCGCAAGCTCGGCTCGGTGGCTTCTCATAATATAGCACACAGTACTGATATAGCACACAGTACTGATACTACCCAGGGAGCGTACTCCAGAGCCGTTCATATAAGCTTTAAGCTTTCTGCACAGTCGTGCTGAAATAAATTAGTAAAAAATAAATACAAATGATAGAACCTTGAAGTGTCTGCTAATATTTTTTTATGTCAAGACCAAAATATAAAATGGAAAGAACTAGTAAAACTGGATAGAGAACGAAAACATGCATAATACCGCAGAAGTGCCGAGTTTCTTTGACAACTTGATTGTTTTTTATATTTTAAGATTTCAATATTTCATATAATTCAATCAGCACTATAAAACCATTGCACTGAATTGATTGATTGATTGATTAAATATTTAGCGTGATTTTTATGCCATCGAGGGCTAAAAGACGATCAGTTAACCTAACCATTGTTTCCTTGGATCCTGGAAGGTAAACCAGAACTCAAGCACACCGAATCTCCGCAAGTAACTGATAACTTTCCCACTTAAATCAGCGGTGAGAAACGAATGATATCGTTTATCAATTATCACTGAGACTGTTGCCGGGCGGGTATTTGAACTCATGACCCCTGGATTGATAGCCAGGGGTCGTGAGTTCGAAGCCTCGTCCGGCAATAGTCGCACTGAAACTAGTAATGTACGCACTTTAAGACACTCACAGATGACTTATCACAGATAACTTTGAATAGATTAAGAGGTACTTCTCGGCTATAATTATATTCTATTTTGTCTCACATTGTTACTTTATTTAAAATACTGCTATCTCACAATGAGAAGAACGAATTAAACAATAAATAATAATAATATCGCCACTGTGATTGCAAAAGGATATGATTATCATTGATACCATCCCTGATTTACTTAGACATGCCAATCGTATGCAATTTACAGTATATATGTTATCTTCCGATTTTTCATTCGGTAAGAAATTGTGCGCCAAATGTTGTAAATATTTACTTATAAAGCGATGAATACGTTTCTGCTTACCTCAAAAGTGCACATAGACTGTCCTTAAACAATTATTTGCCATAGTCCTACCCCTTCACTCAAAATTTCAGCTACCAAAACATTTTTATTGCTTTCAAAGCATTTCTGACCATTTTTCATGGCTATGAAAAAAAATCTGGCAAATCTACCTACCTACCAACATGAAAAATACTGGGTCGGAGCACAGCAAACAAACATTTTTAAAGCAACACATCCACGTTTGAACTTTTAAAAAAAAATTTTAATTGAGCACATTTCCCATACAACCATATGATCAATTAGCTGTATATGAGCATATAAACACAATCCCGAACAAAATGATGCCCAAATTATAATGCGTGACTAACACTTTATAAAACAAGCGTGTAACTCACCCGAGTCAAAAAAAATTGTCAAAATGACTTTCAAGGCAGGTAAAGTACACTACGCACTAAAACGTGAAGTTTTTTAATACGACTCGCATAATTCAATTTGAAGCCAAGTTGGAATCCTCGGCAATTTAAAAATAATTTATAAAGCGTTTGTCACGCTTTATAATTTGAACATCTTTTTTTATAATTCTAAAGCATTCTGGATAGTGTTTGTTAGCACATATTCAGCTCACTGACCATATATTAATGTATGGGAAATGTGCTCACAACTCAATTAAAAAACTTTTTAAAAAAGTTTAAACGTGGATGTGTTGCTTTAAGGATGACATAAGTGCGATCGGGCATTAGTAAATATTAAACAAATCTGCCATTGTATACATATTACAATTGGCAATTTATTGAGAAAGTATCCAAACGTTTTCATATCATTCAGAGTTTCTACAAACTCGATGGAATATACTTTCTGAACATGCCATAACCACCATTTTATTGTACTTCTATTTGTTTTGCGTTTTTTATAACACTACTCTTTACAAATCCAAATCAACTATTCATCTAAATTAAAGTTTACATAAGCCTGAGTTCAACATATTAATTTTTAAGGAGCCCCGGATATTTGAAAACTTCAACACTTTAAGCCAACCTTGCCCCCACGTTTCCTTGTTAATCTTATGATCTGTGCAAACAAAGATGCGCGCGTCGTTTCTATCAAAAGTCTCAAAATACTTATTTAATATCATTAAATCTTTGAATATGTATTTTAACCATCTACTATTATTTTCGACCTCACGGTCTTTATCAATGGAGTTTAAAGCATATATTGCAAACATACTAAAACAATCTACAAATACTTAACCTAAATAGAGATGCTACAATTTTCAATCATTTTATTGTTACTTTAACCTGATGAATAATCATTTTCATAAAATATGTAAACTTGGTGTAACCCACCTTATTGAAAAGAGTTGAGTGATATATTTTATTCGAACAGGATATATCACTCGTGCAAATTGGTGATACCTATGATTTTGATAAGTGAAATCATTCATTCGTTTCTAATAGTGATATCACTCATTCAAATAAATGATATCATCTATTGGAATAGGTGATATAATTTATTATGGTTCAATACCAATATGACATCCTATAAGAAAGAGCAGTCCAAACTGTTTTGTTTGCTTTATTTTAGCGTGAACAACGCTATGAATTGATCGATACATCACGCTATATATTAAGATATACATCACGCTATAAATTGATCGATACATCACGCTATATATTAAGCGATACTTCACGCTATAAATTGATCGATACATCACGCTATATATTAAGCGATACTTTACGCTATGAATTAAGCGCTGTTTCATTCATCCTTCATGTAATGAAATCAGCTTTGATGTTCTGAAAAAAGTCCACACTTAATCTTTAAATCAAGCTACGTCAATAAACCAAAAATTAAAACTGACAAGTTGTCTTTGCCCCACACCGAGAGGTATTTGGCTTTTCTTCGAAGTGCGTATCAGAGATTTGAGATTCCATCGAAACTAAAACTTGACACGTATTTGAGATAAAAATACTGATATACCACAGAGCAACTTAAACTAAATGTTACAGTTATGTTTGTTTATTAATAAAATACTCCTTCGTATATAGTATAGTAAAAACATAAGTCTAGTGGCAGAACATCGGAACAATGATAGGACGGCCGTGGGTTCGATACCCTGCTATGACCTTATATGGTGTCCATGAGCAAGACGCTTTATCAGCATATGGCATCTGCTTTATACTGATTCTACTAAGGAAGACTTCAAGCGTGATTTATTTCGGTTGTTAAAACTTGTTTCATATTCGATGTAAAAGAAATGAGCTTAAACCAATCACCATACATTATTATACTTGTACTTCGAACAGCGTTGAAAACTTTCAGCAATATTTATTCTTGGCGTAAATTAAAAATGTATTTTCCTTATTTTAATGCTCATTTTTTTATTTAAATGGCATTATTGATGTATTTTGAACATTTTGATAGCATTGTCATGTTTGAATTGTGAATTTAGAAAAAAATAACTGATGCTTGGAAATTTGGGTATGAATATATGATTTCGGTAGTCTACTTTCACTCACACTGAGTAGAAAAAAAATCTCTTATATGACACATGACCCCTACTTTTCTCATCATATTTTGATAGTGCAGAGGTTGACAAACAGTAAAATGTAGGTTTCACTTCTTTCATTTGGGATTCTCTATGAATGACAAGCCTTCAAACTTTTATTATTTACTATAGAATAAAGAACAAAAATAAATGGTGGGGTTACGCCTATACAAGAGATTTAGTAAATTCATATCACCCGCTCAAAAGTGCCATGGGCTGAGTAAAATTATCGCCGAATACCGACGGGTTATCAATTATTACTCTCCATTGATGAATGGAGTGTATCGGAATTGTCAACCGGGGCTATCCGGCGATGAGTAAAATAGACAATGACTGTAGATGTGGAAACTGGAACGGTGCATTATACGTCTCACTACACTGTTACAAACCTGTTTTTCCCACGGTAACATGATTCTTACGCTTAAAAATGTCCGGTGTAATTTGGTTTTTAAATATTTTTAAAATGGTTCATAGTGGTTGTGATTTCAGATAATTAGAGCAAAAGCTGGCTTAGCATATGCTGCAACGAGACATAACTGGTGTTAAAAAGTGACTTTATAGGATTTCATCATATGCATGTAAAGAACAACTGTAGTCAGAACACATATACACTTATACAGATGAAATAAGTGGGTAGGGTTATTTTGCTTCCAGCATGTTACAGTACAATTTATGCAAACTGAAAGAAAAAGAAAAGAAAGAAAAAAACCTGATGACGTTTAAACTCTCCCACTAGCCTACATGAATTGCATTAATTTCATCAAGGTTAAGTATGATAGTAACCCTATCATTAAGTATGATGGTAACGTACACAATTATCGAGGTTATCTAAAGAATGTAATATTTTGTAAATTCGGCATTTCAAATAAAAACAATTCTCAATACAACCGTTAACTTGAAGTGCTAGATAAATAAATATCTACCTGCGATTATTTAAGGAATACATGAGTATGTTGAAAGTTGAAATATGAATTTACATAAGTTTGCTTGTGAAATTTCAGTTGATGACTCATCAATAGCTAACATATACAATTCGTTTCCTTATTTATATGTTGTACACGACTGACAACATCATGTCCGGTTTCGCATTGATATAGCACCCTTTATTTATATGTTGTACACGATTGACAACATCATGTCCGGTTTCGCATTGATATAGCACCCTTTATTTATATGTTGTACACGATTGACAACATCATGTCCGGTTTCGCACTGATAAAGCACCCTTTTTTATATGTTGTACAAGATTGACAACATCATGTCCGGTTTCGCATTGATAAAGCACACTTTATTTGTATGTTGTACACGAATGACAACATCATGTTCGGTTTTGCATTGATATAGCACCCTTCATTTATATGTTGTACACGATTGACAACATCATGTCCGGTTTTGCATTGATATAGCACCCTTCATTTATATGTTGTACACGATTGACAACATCATGTCCGGTTTCGCATTTATATGTTGTACACGATTGACAACATCATGTCCGGTTTCGCACTGATAAAGCACCTTTTTTTATATGTTGTACAAGATTGACAACACCATGTCCGGTTTCGCATTGATAAAGCACACTTTATTTGTATGTTGTACACGATAGGCAACATCATGTTCGGTTTTGCATTGATATAGCACCCTTCATTTATATGTTGTACACGATTGACAACATCATGTCCGGTTTTGCATTGATATAGCACCCTTCATTTATATGTTGTACACGATTGACAACATCATGTCCGGTTTCGCATTTATATGTTGTACACGATTGACAACATCATGTCCGGTTTTGCACTGATAAAGCACCCTTTATTTATATGTTGTACACGATTGACAACATCATGTCCGGTTTCGCACTGATAAAGCACACTTTATTTATATGTTTTACACGATTGACAACATCATGTCCGGTTTCGCACTGATAAAGCACACTTTATTGATATGTTGTACATGATTGACAACATCATGTCCAGTTTGCATTGATATAGCACCCTTTATTTATATGTTGTACACGAATGACAACATCATGTCCGGTTACGCATTGATATAGAACCCTTTATTTATATGTTGTACAGGATTGACAACATCATGTCCGGTTTCGCATTGATATAGAACCCTTTATTTATATGTTGTACACGACTGACAACATCATGTCCGGTTTCGCATTGATAAATCACCCTTTATTTATATGTTGTACAGGATTGACAACATCATGTCCGGTTTCGCATTGATATAGAACCCTTTATTTATATGTCGTACACGACTGACAACATCATGTCCGGTTTCGCATTGATTTTCGCATTCGTAAATTTTGAAATCATATTACAATAAATATAAACAAGTTGACATGATTGTGCTTTATCATAATCTATCTTTGATGACAACAACAACACGTTAAAGCGTGTCCTTAAATCGACCGTTATCATAACATATCACCCCATATCTGTACTCACCGGTCACATCAACGTCGCCAAACAAATTGTTGCTATATGTTACGTTAGATAACATTGTTCTAATGTCACTTGACTTAATCTCCATGTTCAGCATGTGATATATGAATTGGGATTTATTATACAACACACGATATTAACTCGTTATCTATATTGACAAGAAAATCTAATCAGATATATTATCAATCAATGGTCATTTTCCACGAAACTTATCGTAGCAGAATTTTATTTCAATTTCTTTTTTGGCCATGTTTGTAAACATTATATTTTTTTGTTGTATTTAAAAAAAATAAAATAAAAACAGGTATTAAAAGATCAGCTTTACAATTTCCAATATTTATCTCTTTCGATTAACCGGACTGAGTAAAGTTTTTACAACCAAAATAGTTTTGATAAATAAAATGACTTGCAAAATGTATTATGTCAGCTTAAAAATGAGATAACCTTTTCAATATTCTCTCAGTAAATTAAACATTACATATACAGACAATTCCTATTGAAATCAATTTCTGATAATATATAGAGGTAATTTATCGAATACCTTGAGCAAAATATAAATACTAAAAGTAATAATAGCAAGACAAAACTCAAAGTTTTAATATGGTGGGATTTTATTTTGATAAAGTCTGTACAAACAGCAATATTGTGAGGAATACACTAACCTAGGAGTTAAAGCAAACAAACTTATAGCTGGCAACAACATGGTTAAAATTCAGACCCCATCTCATAAGGATCATCTATGTTAAATATAAACGAATTTGACTGACCTGAAATTTCTTATTTAAAACAGGTTCAAGAAGCCAGAATATCGGCCATGCAAAATACATATCTTTAAAAAACTTTGTTTTTAAACAAAGCTTGGTGTGTTTGTATTAAATATACTTTTTTTCTTTTTTAAAAAAAAAACATGTATGTATATATATATATATATTTTAATTTTATGTTTATCTATGATTTATTGAATGATTCCAGAACTAAAGAAAATACACATTTCCCTCATTTTTGTCCTATTATTGGCATTTAAATACTGTTTTAAGTACGAAGGTATTCTTGATATAAAAAAAATTATTCTGATCATTGTCTTGTGTGCACTCGGAGTAATATATGTAAATATTGTCTGGTGGCAAGAATGTATTCATGTTATATCATTATGTATTTAGCTAAATTGGCTTAAAATGTAAGAACATTGCACATTTTCGCTGCATATGTACACTTTGATGATATTGTATTAAGCGAAACGCGTTGAAATAAAAACAAAATTTACATTTTAAAAGAATAAAATATCATTAAAATAAAAAACATACAATTTGCTAAAAAATATGAAATTGAAATACACAGGGCTATTTTTGGAGGTTCATAGACTTTACCAATTCCTAATTATTTCCAATTAAAAAAAAAGTCCTCTTTTGTGACATAAATAATGCTTCAAGTATAAACTTGAATGATAGTTTTCATCAATGCTTGAGAAAATGAGAATAAATTGCATTCCCCTAAAGAGTTCCTATTCAAAATTACAAGTCCCATTTTGTCTACCTTATAAACCCGATCGCCTTGATTTGTACAGATTTACAACCACTACTTATAGGAATTAGTCGTTTCTACTAAAAACAAGTTAGACTGACCGGTTGGTGAGAAGGATTGTTTTTGAAAATTCTTACTTCAATCAGTTTTCCCGCGCTGTGTCAAAATTAGTACACATACATCATATTTCATACTCATATGCTTGTAATTAACTATGACGGCACGTATTATAAACATATTAACATAAATTACTTATCATATACTAAACATTCCTATCAATTACATAATAACACCGATAAGATATTTCTTCAATATCATTCACAGTTAGCATGTACACTTCGACTTTTTCATTAACCTTCACAGTTACATACACATTAATTTTCGACTGCATCAATATCATGTAGAGTTAGCATGCACACGCCGACATCTTCAATGCCCTGCACAGTTAGCATGTACACTTCATTACCACTTAAAGTAACGACATGTACGATTGTGCAGGCGCTTTTTGTCCAATTGACGCTTTTGTCCGCAACGCTTTTTTATCCGCAGAAAAAATAGTAAAATGTCGACTTTTGTCCGCATGACGACTTTTATCCGCAAAAAAATTGAAAAAATGACGCTTTTTGTCCGCATGACGCCTTTTGTCCGCAGATAAAATAGAAAAATGACGCCTTTTGTCCGCATGATGCCTTTTATCCGCAGAACATTTAGAAAAACGTCGACTTTTGTCCGCATGACGCCTTTTTTTCGCAGAAAGTTTAGAAAAATGACGCCTTATGTCCGCATGACGCCTTTTGTCCGGAGAAAAATCAGAATAACGTACACTTCATGACGCCATCTATCCGATTGTTGTAGTACAGTTTCATTTTAAAAATGTTTAGGTTGCATTGAGGCAGGGTAGAGCGCATAAAGTGAAGCACGGGTAAGTAGGAACAAGGACAGTAACATATATATAGTGATATTCCTATTTAGTCCATTTGACGAAGAATAAATAGGCACCAGCATTATAAGTGATCAGCAAAATTGGAATGGTGGCAGATGAAAAGTGCTAACGATATTTATTAAGAAAAAATAGTTTTCGTGTCGTCAATAGTGTTTTCACCGTTTAAGCTGTACAAGCGTTTAGTATCAATTATATGGAATACAGTTATCTTTAATTTTAATATACACGAATTAAATCTACATATCTGCAAGATAATATATATTTTGTTAAATGTAATGTCACAGATAATTTGTGGTCGAGGCAAGTTAGAGCAAAGTGGTAGAGGCATGTTGTAACAGTATTTCAACTCAGTAAATATACTCCATTTATTTTTTTCATATTCATGTTATAAACTTAAACAGTTGTAGATGTATTTCAATCGTAAGCACGTTATATACATGTATATGCATGTTCTATAAGCGCATATTGATATACAGAAATCTAGACCATGGTGACACAACTATCCAGTTCAAATAGTGAATGCGTTTTATTTAAAACATTCTGAATGACAGATGGAAGATGGAAGATGTTCATATAAAGGCATATTTCAAAAGAGATCGTGCTTTTATTTTAGCAATTCTACGGCTTTAATTGGTGGCTGTAAATGTAAAATTGAAAAAACAAGCAGTTAGAAGTAAGTTTGATATTCGTTTTTCTATCTTTTGATACTTAAAGGAGAAACTCTTCAAATTGGAGGTTAGGGTTAGGACTACAATTAGGGTAAGTGTTAGCGTTAGATTCATGATGAATATCGAATATTAAAGACGAATATCAAACTAACTTAAATCTACCGAAAATAAAACACTGTATTATCTTCAGATCGTCGTTTTCTGGATGACCATGGGTACAGAAAAAGAAGAAAACTCCCTCAAGTTACTTTGAATGTTTTTGTAGTTGCGCTCCGAAAACAGAAAATTTGTAATTATGCCCCCTCCCACCCCAACCCCCATTTTTTGTGTGGCATATAGTAATCGCAGCGTCCGTCCGTTATTCCGTCCAGTATTTCGTTTCCGGCCTGTAACTTTGTCATGCATAGATGGATTTTATAAATACTTGCTACAAATGATCAACATAACATGAGAACGTGTCGCGAGTAAGACCCACACCCGTACCTCAAAGGTCAAGGTCACACTTTGAGTTTGTTTAACAACACTTTGAGTCTTTGTGAGATTTCGTTTCCGGCCTGTAACTTTCTCATGCATAGATGGATTTTGTTACTACTTGCTACAAATGATCAACATAAAATGACGCGCATTACAACGAGACTCCCACTTCAAAAGTCAAGGTCACAATTTAACTTTGTTTAATGACACTTTCAGTCTAATTGTGATTTCGTGTCCGGTCTGTAACGTTGTCACCTATGAATAAATTTAAAAAAACTCTTGGCTCGATTCATCAGCATGACATGATGACGTGTCACATGTAAGACCGACATGCTTACCTCAAAAGTCAAGGTCACACTTTAGGTTTATGTGACAACACTTTGAGTCTGTGTGAGATTTCGTGTCCTGCCTATAACTTTGGAATGAATAGATGGGTTTTATAAATACTTGCTATAAATTATAAACATAACGTGACGTCATGTTACAACGCGCATTTCAACAAGACTCCCACTTCAAATGTCAAGGTCACAATTTAACTATGTTTGTCAACACTTTGCGTCTGTTTCTGATTCCGTGTCTAGTCTGTAACTTTGTCACCTATGGATAAACTTCAAAAACACTTGGCTCAGTTGATCAACATGGCATAATTAAATGTCGCATGTACGACCCAGAACCTTTCCTCAAAGGTCAAGGTCACACTTTGTATGACACCCTCCTGTATCTTTATCATACATGGATGGATTTCAAAAACACTTGGCTCAATTTATCAATGGATCAACATGACATGACGACGTGTCACGTTAAGACCCAGAACCTTACCTCAAGGTCACGCTTTCAGTTTGTTTGCTATTTCATGTCTGTGTCACCTGTATTTACCTGTAAAAATACCCAGACCTTTACATCAGATGTCAAGGTTACACAACGGTCAAGGTCACGCTTTAATGTAAAAAACTTATGAAATTGCGTTTCTAGTCTGAAACGTAAGTCCATTTCTCTTGATATTCATAGATACATCGCTACCTATTATAACATATATTTTTATTTTCACAGACCATTTAGGAGCATGCGACACTTACCAGTGTCATTTCTTGTTTTTACTACTATGTGTTTTCATGGTAACAGAATATATGTTGAAAATAAAAACTCCCTGATAGCAAAAGGCACTACTACAACTCATGGTTGACATGTATACAAATTTTCGTGATGTTATCTTGAACCGTTTTAAGAGTTGTGCTCCGGAAACGAATTTTGTCATTTTGGCTATTTGTTTCATGGTAACAGAAAAAAAAATGTTGACAATAAATACTCCATCATAGCAAAACGCAATACTAGGCCTGCAGGTGAACATGTGTACAAAATTTCGTGAAGTTACCTTGAATGGCTTTGTAACTTGGCTATTTGTTTTCATAGCAACAGAAAAAATATTGAAAATTAACTCCCTCATAGCAATTGTATCCTTAGCTAAGATGTTTCGTCATTCGTTTGCTAATCAAGGCTCTTGTTTGTGAAACTCTATTCCATCATATATAGAAAATGCAAAATATACTAATTAGTTGATATTAATATGTTGGGGGCCTCAAGGAAGATTGATTTCAAATGAGTTCTCTCGTTAATGAAACTCTTTTTGTTTATACTTACCCGTGTTTCACTTTACGCGGTTTACCTTGCCTGAGTGTAACCTTAACCTTTTTAAAATGAAATTGTACTATAACAATCGGATAGAAGGCTTCATACGGACAAAAGTCGACGTTATTCTGATTTTTCTGCGGACAAAAGGCGTCATGCGGAGAAAAGGCGTCATTTTTCTAAACTTTCTGCGGACAAAAGGCGTCATGCGGACAAAAGGCGTCATTTTTCTAAATTTTCTGCGGACAAAAAGCGTCATGCAGACAAAAGTCGACGTTTTTCTAAATTTTCTGCACATACTATCAATGCAGAACTTAATGCTGTTTTCTTCATTTTTTGTAATTATATTCATTGCAATATCTTTATATAAATGGGACATATATTTGGTATACTTATGAAATTTACTCATAGCATTGACCAGTACATTAACATTTTTACATCATCACCAACTTAAGTAGGTTGGAAACACAAATATTTACAAACGTTTCAAGTTATGTCCATCTCGTCCAATCATTGCACAATCAACTCGAAACGTGATTGTCAATTTTGAAAGGGACAGACAAGAAAATATAACGGTTTACATGCGTTTTTATAAGTATATTTTATAGAAACACAGTTATTATACTAATATGCCAAGAATTGTCTTTAATTTAGGTCAAATTGTTTAATAGCGATGCATTGCATCAGCGTGATACCAAATACTTTTTTGTAAATTACTACCATATACATTGTTGTCTTATGTTTTATTTTGTGACCGCATCGCCAAGAATACCCTTCCATCAGTTACACGTGTATTGATTTGGAATACCGTGCTTCTCGCTCGCAAACAGTGTTACGAGTATATGATCACAACGACTGAGCCCTGTTGTTAATTACTCTATTAGCATGCATTATACGTATCCCGTATATTGGTTTGTAGTCAAATTGCTGTATTGGCAGTGTCCATTGATTACTACAGATCATGTTCGTTATTTATACGTTTTCTTATTTTGACCATCGTGTAACCTTTAAACAAAATGTAACATATGGAAAATACAAATATATAAGAAACAGTACACGAAACTTTCGAAGGATACATTCGCTATAACACTGCATATTCGTTATGGCAATGTACATTCAATATGGCACTGCACATTCACTTTGGTATGGTACATTCACTATGGCACTACACATTCACTATGGCACTACACATTCACTATGGCACTGCGCATTCACTATGGCACTGCACATTCACTATGGCACTGCACATTCACTATAGCACTGCACATTAACTTTGGTATGGCACATTCACTATGACACTGCACATTTGCTATTGCAATGCAAATTCACTATGATATGGTACATTCACTATAGCACTACACATTCACTATGGCACTTCACATTCACTATGGCACTGAATATTAACTATGACACTTTACACTAATTATGGCATTGCACATTCACTTTGACACTTTACATTCACTATAGCACTGCACATTCACTATGGCGCTACACATTCAATATGGCACAGCACATTCACTATGTCACTGCACATTTGTAATGACACAGCACATTCGCTATGACACTGCACATTCACTATGGCACTTTACATTCACTATGACGCTGCACATTCACTATGACACAGCACATTTACTATGGCACTGCAAATTCACTATGACACTTCACATTCACTATGGCACTGCACATTCGCTATGGCACTGCACATTAGCTATGGCACTTTACATTTACTATGACGCTTAACATTCCTTATGACGCTGTACATTCACTTTGGCGCTACACATTCACTATGACACAGCACATTCACTATGGCACTGCACATTCACTTTGGCGCTACACATTCACTATGGCACTGCACATTCACTTTTGCACTGCACATTCACTATTACACTGCATATTCACTATGACAATGCACATTCACTATTGTACTGCACACTCATTTTGGTACTGCACATTCATTATGGCAATGCATGTACACTAAAGGCATTCAATAATCATTTTGTTGTTTTAAAAATTTCACTTCGTTCAACCAAACCATCTATATATACAAACAAACAATTGTAGAGGTGCTGCCAAACCGGGACACAATTCTTACGAGCACACCTATTCTGCCATCGTCACTCATTCTGCACATTCACTACGGCACTGCACAATCACTTTGGCACTGCACATTCATGATGGTACTGTACATTCACTATGGCACAGCATATTCACTATGTCACTGCACATTCATTATGATACTGCACATTCAATATACCACTGCACATTCACTATGACACTTTACATTCATTATGACACTACACATTCGCTATGACACTGCATATCACTATGTCACTTAATATCCACTATGGCACTGCACATTCACTAAGCATTAAACATTCACTATGGCACTGCATATTTACTATGGCACTACACATTCACTATGGTGCTACACATTCGCTATGGCACAGCACATTCCCTATGGCACTGCACATTCACTATGGCACAACACATTCACAATGGCACTGTACATTCACTATGGCACTGCGCATTCACTATGTCACTTTACATTCACAATGGCACTACACATTCACTATGACACAGCACATTCACAATGGCACTGTACATTCACTATGTCACAGCACATTTACTACGGCACTGAACATTCACCATGACACTGCACATTCACTACGACACTGCACATTCGCTATTGCACTGCACATTCGTTATGACACAGCACATTCGCTATGACACTGCATATTCGCCATGGCACTTTACGTTCACTATGACGCTTTACATTCACTATGACACTGCACATTCACTTTGGCGCTACACATTCACTTTGACACAGCACATTCACTATGGCACAGCACATTCCCTATGGCACTGCACATTCACTATGGCACAACAAATTCACAATGGCACTGTACATTCACTATGGCACTGCGCATTCACTATGTCACTTTACATTCACAATGGCACTACACATTCACTATGACACAGCACATTCACAATGGCACTGTACATTCACTATGTCACAGCACATTTACTACGGCACTGAACATTCACCATGACACTGCACATTCACTACGACACTGCACATTCGCTATTGCACTGCACATTCGTTATGACACAGCACATTCGCTATGACACTGCATATTCGCCATGGCACTTTACGTTCACTATGACGCTTTACATTCACTATGACACTGCACATTCACTTTGGCGCTACACATTCACTTTGACACAGCACATTCACTATGGCACTGCACATTCGCTATGTCACTGCACATTCATTATGACGCTTTACATTCACTATGACATTGCACATTTACTTTGGCGCTACACATTTACTTTGGCACTGCACATTCACTATTGCACTGCACATTCACTATGCCACTGCACATTCGCTATGGCACTGCACATTCGCTATGGCACTGCACATTCGCTATGCCACAGCACATTCACTATGTCACTGCACATTCGCTATGTCACTGCACATTCGCTAGGACGCTTTACATTCACTATAACAATGCACATTCACTTTGGCGCTACACATTCACTATTGCACTGCACACTCACTTTGGTACTGCACATTCATTATAGCAATGCATGTACACTAAAGGCATTCAATAATCATTTTGTTGTTTTAAAAATTTCACTTCGTTCAGCCAAACAATCTATATATACAAACAAACAATTGTAGAGGTGCTGCCAAACCGGGACACAATTCTTACGAGCACACCTATTCTGCCATCGTCACTCATTCTGCACATTCACTACGGCACTGCACAATCACTTTGGCACATTCATTATGAAACTGCATTTTTACTATGACACTGCACATTCACTATGGCACTGCACATTCACTATGGCACTGCGCATTCATTATGATACTGCACATTCACCATACCACTGCACATTCACTTTGACACTTTACATTCACTATGGCATTGCACATTCGCTATGACACTGCATATCACTATGTCACTTTATATCCACTATGGCACTGCACATTCACTAAGCATTGAAAATTCACTATGACACTGCACATTTACTATGGCACTACACATTCACTATGGTGCTACAAATTCGCTATGGCACAGCACATTGCCTATGGCACTGCACATTCACTATGGCACAACACATTCACAATGGCACTGTACATTCACTATGGCACTGTGCATTCACTATGGCACTTTACATTCACAATGGCACTGTACATTCACTATGGCACTGTACATTTACTATGGCACTGCGCATTTACTATGGCACTTTACATTCACTATGTCACTGCATATTTACTATGGCACTGTACATTTACTATGGCACTGCACATTTACTATGGCACTTTAAATTCACTATGTCACTGCACATTCACTATGGCACTGTACATTTACTAAGGCACTACACATTTACTATGGTACTTTACATTCACTATGTCACTGCACATTCACTATGGCACTGTACATTTACTATGGCACTGCACATTTACTATGGCACTTTACATTCACTATGTCACTGCACATTTTAAAGCACTGCACATTTATATAACACTGCACATTCACTTTGGCACTGCATATTCACTATGTTACTGCACATTCATTATGGCACTGCATATACAATAAAGGCATTCAATAATTTTATTTCACTTTGGCACTGCGCATTCACTATGGCACTTTACATTCACTATGTCACTGCTCATTCACTATGGTACTGCACATTCACTATGGTACTGCACATTTAGTATGGCATTGCATATACACTTAAGGCATTCAATAATCATTTTGTTTTTTTATTTCACTTCGTTCAGCAAAACTTACATAATTTAATATCTATATATTATATTTACAAACAATTATATAGGTGCGATCAAACAGGGACACCACTCTTATCAGCACAACTATCCTGCCATCGTCACTCAGACATGTACTCAGTCGATAAGGACAAAAATTGTAAAACTCTGAAATATACAATACTATTGAACACCGAGCATACGAATATAGACACGAACACATTGTTTCAGTTTTAAGTATAGTCAAATATAATGTTATAAAATATCAAAATATGTCAACATGTATCGAACCGATATCTTTCCTAAAGGATGGGTGGGAGGCTTAATGATATTGTGTATTGGGTGTTTAGACTTCGAATGTAAACATTTCGTGATTAAAACGAAACGAAAACGAACGGCTTAAATAGCCGCTGGTCACGGTAACGATTAAAAGCAAACATACAGAAGAAGGGACAATAAGGGTACTTTAATATAAATTTCGTATTTTTTACTTTTCAGAGAGCAATCGTCGTCGAATACCGTATCTCATGGCGAAAATCTTACGGTTCAACTTTCTTCTGTGATGCCAACACTGTACAAAGTGGTGCTTTAATAGGGCAAGGCGGTAGCAATGGACAATTTAAGTGCCTTAAATATTGTTCCGGTCTCTCCAGTCCGTTGCCGTATCAATGTACAGATTTTAGCGAAATTGACGATTGGTCGTCTGGTAGAGGAAGTAAACAAGTTACATTTGCAAATACCCAGAATGGGTACTTTGAACTGGGGTATGTGTTTATACTGTATATGCGTGTAGAGTACTGTATTATATTTAACATTCAATTGCTACATATATAATATAAATATAATCTAAAGCGCGCGGGCGTCCGCAATCATTTTATAAATACCATGATAATATATAACTGACGTCACATGACTTGTGATCCAACTATTTGATCAAATGCCCTCTTCAAATGCCATGAAGGAATATAAAAATGTGTGTATACTAAAAATATCGGAAATAAAATAATGTATCCGAATAAATGTATTGTAATGGTGTTACCGGTTTTCGATCCCTGATGTAGCGTGTCGAGATTTCGATCACATGACTGGATGACGTATTTACAAACGTTCGGTGGTATCTAGTTAACGCTGATGAATTAATTTTACCGAACAGATATCATCAAGTCTTTAACAAAGACACGGATGCGATATACCGGTGTAAAACAAGCGTTCGGTGATATCTAACGCTGACAAATGTATATGATATACCATCACAATTTGTTGACACTATTTTTTTTCTATAACATTTATTTATAGGTTCACCGGTGATGCATGGATATCGCTAAACAGTGGCGGTGGTGGGTCGTGGATGCTCCGTATGCATGTTGATATCACCAGGCGGAGTGATACACACAAAATAAATTCTTCTCCTACTGTCGACATCGCACCAATTATTCGAGCTCAATATGGATGTAACCATACCATAAAACTTCCAGGTACGACAACTCCATCACAAGCTCTAACAATTATATATTCAGTATGAACGTCACATACGCACAATATAGGTAAAAATAAGGGTCAAAGGATACGTTTAAAGATTATATGTACAACCTCCGTTTATATGATGGGAAATTGTTTTTACGTTTATCATGCACTATTATACATATCTATTAATCTAAATTTAAAATATTATAAAGGGTACATAATTATGCATGGGTACTATACAGTGTGACAGTGCAATTTATTCCCCTTGGTGCTTTATTATTACTATTTGTTTTTAATTTTATGAGCTGATATTCACAAAATAGAAAGTAAATGAATAGCGAATTTTGCAACCCTGCAATCAATAGTCGACAGCTGTCACATAAGCTAGCTGAATTACGGATCTACGGAAATTATAAACAAGCATTTAATCATAAAAACTTGTTGAATTTATTTTTATTTGACGGCATGTGCATGTACACGTATTTGTATTAACGAAGTGTACGGTATTGGCATTATGTAACTTCTTTGTGACTTCTATATTTGTGCTTACGTACACTGTATGAAATGTTGACGGAATAAAAAGTCGTGTGGTCGTATTATCATTAATATTGAACAATTCAGTGACTTTTGTCAGATCGGATATTCGTTACTACGAGTCTCGAACCACCTCGCTAACTTAACACTTTTAAAAGCGACTTTAGTAAGATCGGATACCCGTAACTACCACGTACGACCCACCTCGATAAATGAGTCCTAAAGTAACTTTAGTAAAATCGGATATCCGTAACTACCACGTACGACCCACCTCGATAAATGAGTCCTGAAGTAAGATCAGATATCCGTAACTACCACATACGACCCACCTCGATAAATGAGTACTAAAGTAACTTAAGTAAGATCGGATATCCGTAACTACCACTTACGACCCACCTCGATAAATGAGTCCTAAAGTAAGATCAGATATCCGTAACTACCACTTACGACCCGCCTCGATAAATGAGTCCTAAAGTAAGATCAGATATCCGTAACTACCACTTACGACCCGACTCAATAAATGAGTCCTAAAGTAAGATCAGATATCCGTAACTTCCACTTACGACCCGCCTCGATAAATGAACACTAAAGTAAGATCAGATATCCGTAACTACCACTTACGACCCACCTCGATAAATGAACACTAAAGTAAGATCAGATATCCGTAACTACCACTTACGACCCGCGTCGATAAATGAGTCCTAAAGTAAGATCGGACATCCGTAACTACCACGTACGACCCACCTCGATAAATGAGTCCTAAAGTAAGATCAGATATTCGTAACTACCACTTACGACCCACCTCGATAAATGAGTCCTGAAGTAAGATCAGATATCCGTAACTACCACATACGACCCACCTCGATAAATGAGTCCTAAAGTAACTTTAGTAAGATCGGATATCCGTAACTACCACTTACGACCCACCTCGATAAATGAGTCCTGAAGTAAGATCGGATACCCGTAACTACCACTTACGACCCACCTCGATAAATGAGTCCTAAAGTAAGATCGGATATCCGTAACTACCACTTACGACCCACCTCGATAAATGAGTCCTAAAGTAAGATCAGATATCCGTTACTACCACTTACGACCCACCTCGATAAATGAGTCCTAAAGTAAGATCAGATATCCGTAACTACCACTTACGACCCACCTCGATAAATGAGTCCTAAAGTCAGATCAGATATCCGTAACTACCACTTACGACCCGCCTCGATAAATGAGTCCTAAAGTCAGATCAGATATCCGTAACTACCACTTACGACCCGCCTCGATAAATGAGTCCTAAAGTAAGATCAGATATCCGTAACTACCACGTACGACCCGCCTCGATAAATGAGTCCTAAAGTAAGATCAGATATCCGTAACTATCACTTACGACCCGCCATCGATAAATGAGTCCTAAAGTAAGATCAGATATCCGTAACTACCACTTACGACCCACCTCGATAAATGAGTCCTAAAGTCAGATCACATACCCGTAACTACCACTTACGACCCACCTCGATAAATGAGTCCTAAAGTAACTTTAGTAAGATCGGATATCCGTAACTACCACGTACGAACCACCTCGATAAATGAGTCCTAAAGTAAGATCAGATATCCGTAACTACCACTTAAGACCCGCCTCGATAAATGAGTCCTAAAATAAGATCAGGTATCCGTAACTACCACTTACGACCCGCCTCGATAAATGAACACTAAAGTAAGATCAGATACCTGTAACTACCACTTACAACCCGCCTCGATAAATGAACACTAAAGTAAGATCAGATATCCGTAACTACCACTTACAACCCGACTTGATAAACGAACACTAAAGTCAGATCAGATACCCGTAACTACCACTTACGACCCGCCTCGATAAATGAGTCCTAAAGTTAGATCAGATATCCGTAACTACCACTTACGACCCACCTCGATAAATGAACACTTAAGTAAGATCAGATATCCGTAACTACCACTTACAACCCAACTCGATAAACGAACACTAAAGTCAGATAAGATACCCGTAACTACCACTTACGACCCATCTCGATAAATGAGCCCTAAAGTAACTTTAGTCAGATCGGGTATCCGTAACTACCACGTACGACCCACCTCGATAAATGAGTCCTAAAGTAACTTTAGTAAGATCGGATATCCGTAACTACCACTTACGACCCACCTCGATAAATGAGTCCTAAAGTAACTTTAGTAAGATCGGATATCCGTAACTACCACGTTCGACCCACCTCGATAAATGAGCCCTAAAGTAACTTTAGTCAGATCAGATATCTGTATCTACCACATACGACCCACCTCGATAAATGAATCCTAAAGTAAGATCAGATATCCGTAACTACCACTTACGACCCACCTCGATAAATGAGTCCTAAAGTAAGATCAGATATCCGTAACTACCACTTACGACCCGACTCGATAAATGAGTCCTTAAGTAACTTTATTAAGATCGGATATCCGAAACTACCACTTACGACCCACCTCGATAAATGAGTCCTAAAGTAACTTTAGTAAGATCGGATATCCGTAACTACCACGTTCGACCCACCTCGATAAATGAGCCCTAAAGTAACTTTAGTCAGATCAGATATCCGTAACTACCACGTACGACCCACCTTGATAAATGAATCCTAAAGTAAGATCAGATATCCATAACTACCACTTACGACCCACCTCGATAAATGAGTCCTAAAGTAAGATCAGATATCCGTAACTACCACTTACGACCCACCTCGATAAATGAACACTAAAGTAAGATCAGATATCTGTAACTACCACTTACAACCCGACTCGATAAACAAACACTAAAGTCAGATCAGATACCCGTAACTACCACTTACGACCTGCCTCGATAAATGAGTCCTAAAGTCAGATCAGATATCCGTAACTACCACTTACGACCCACCTTGATAAATGAACACTAAAGTAAGATCAGATATCCGTAACTACCACTTACAACCCGACTCGATAAACGAACACTAAAGTCAAATCAGATACCCGTAACTACCACTTACGACCCACCTCGATAAATGAGTCCTAAAGTAACTTTAGTAAGATCGGATATCCGTTACTACCACTTTTGACCCACCTCGATAAATGAGCCCTAAAGTAAGATAAGATATCCGTAACTACCACTTACGACCCGCCTCTATAAATCTGCCCTTAAGTAACTTTAGTCAGATCGGATATCCGTTACTACCACTTTCGACCCACCTCGATAAATGAGCCCTAAAGTAACTTTAGTAAGATTGGATATCCGTAACTACCACTTACAACCCACCTCGATAAATGAGCCCTAAAGTAAATTTAGTAAGATCGGATATCCGTTACTACCACTTACGACACACCTCGATAAATGAGCCCTAAAGTATCTTTAGTAAGATCGGATACCCGTTACAGATATTCGTAACTACCACTTACGACCCACCTCGATAAATGAACACTAAAGTAAGTTTAGTTAGATCTGATACCAGTAACTAACACTTAGGACCCACCTCGATAAATTAACACTAAAGTCACTATAGTAAGATCGGATACCCGGAACTACCACTTACGACACACCTCGATAAATGAGCCCTAAAACGATTTTAGTCAGATCGGATACCCATAACTATCACTTACCACCCGCTTCGTTAAATGAGCCCTAAAGTATCTTTAGTAAGATCAGATACCCATAACTATCACTTACGACCCACCTCGATAAATGAGCCCTAAAGTAACTTAAGTAAGATCGGATACCCGTAAAAACCACTTACAACCCACCTCGATAAATTACCCATAAAGCAAATTTAGTAAGATTGGATATCCGTAATAACCACTTACGACCCACCTCGATAAATAAGTCCTAAAGTAACTTTAGTAAGATCGGATACCCGTAATTACCACTTACGACCCACCTCGATAAATGAGCCCTAAAGTAACTTTAGTAAAATCAGATACCTGTAAAAACCACTAACGACCCACCTCGATAAATAAGCCCTAAAGCAACTTTAGTAAGATTGGATATCCGTAATAACCACTTACGACCCACCTCGATAAATGAGTCCTAAAGTAACTTTAGTAAGATCGGATACCCGTAATTACCACTTACGACCCACCTCGATAAATGAGCCCTAAAGTAACTTTAGTAAGATCAGATACCCGTAATTACCACTTACGACCCACCTCGATAAATGAGCCCTAAAGAAACTTTAGTAAGAGCAGATACCCATAATAACCACTTACGACCATCGTATATAAATGAGCCCTAAAGTAACTTTAGTTAGATCAGATACCCGTAATTACCACTTACGACCCACTTCGTTAATGAGCCCTAAAGTAACTTTAGTAAGATTGGATATCAGTTACTACCACTTACGACCCACCTCCATAAATGAGCCCTAAAGTATCTTTAGTAAGATCGGATATCCGTAACTACCACTTGCGACCCACCTCGATAAATGAGCCCTAAAGTAACTTTAGTAAGATCAGATATCCGTAACTATCACTTACGACCCACCTCGATAAATGAGCCCTAAAGTAACTTTAGTCAGATCGGATACCCGTAATTACCACTTAAACCTACCTAGATAAATGAGCCCTAATGTAACTATAGTAAGATCGGATAACTGTAACTACCACTTACGACCCACCTCGATAAATGAGCCCTAAAGTATCTTTAGTAAGATCGGATATCTGTTACTACCATTTACAACCCACCTCAATAAATGAGCCCTAAAGTAACTTTAGTAAGATCGGATACCCGTAACTACCACTTTCGACCTACCTCGATAAATGAGCCCTTAAGTATCTTTAGTAAGATCGGATATCCGTTACTACCACTTTTGACCCACCTCGATAAATGAGCCCTAAAGTAACTTTAGTAAGATCGGATATCCGTAACTACCACTTACGACCCACCTCGATAAATGAGCCCTAAAGTAAATTTAGTAAGATCGGATATCCGTTACTACCACTTGCAACCCATCTCGATAAATGAGCCCTAAAGTAACTTTAGTAAGATCGGATAGCCATAACTACCACTTACGACACACCTCGATAAATGAGCCCTAAAGTATCTTTAGTAAGATCGGATAACCGTTACAGATATTCGTAACTACCACTTACGACCCTCCTCGATAAATGAACACTAAAGTAAGATCAGAAATCCGTAACTACCACTTACGACCCACCTCGATAAATGAACACTAAAGTAAGATCAGATATCCGTAACTACCACTTACGACCCGCGTCGATAAATGAACACTAAAGTAAGATCAGATATCCGTAACTACCACTTACGACCCGCGTCGATAAATGAACACTAAAGTCATATCAGATATCCGTAACTACCACTTACGACCCACCTCGATAAATTAACACCAAAGAAAGATCAGATACCCGTAACTACCACTTACGACCCACCTCGATAAATGAACACTAAAGTAATATCAGATATCCGTAACTACCCAATGACGAGCCCCCTGAATAAATAAAAACTCAAGTGACTTTAGAATGATCGAATATCAGTAACTTACCAGTCACGAGCCACATGAGTACAGTAGAAGTTGGCTTGAACAAGGATGGCTGGAACACTACATGTAGCTCGAACAACTTATGTGGTCCCGGCCGAATTCCTATTTCTATGTATATACACATGTGCACGTTTGGTATGATGTTGGACAATATTTTACTTAAACAACCCTTAAGTAGATTTATTTTGTCCAGTCCCGTCAGATTCGAGCCATCGAAGTTCTACTGTAGAAGAAAACTTCAGTGACTTTAGTAAGATAAGATATCCGTAACTACAAGTCACGAGCCATCTGGATAAATACACATTCGAGTGACTTTGGTAAGTTCGGATATATGAAACTACCAGCCACGAGAAGACTTGATAAAAGTTTTTAAAGCTTATTAACGCAACGGACACTTGTAATTTTAACATTTTACTGAAGTTTCAATGTCAAAGTTTGTTAGCAACTGCGGCAAAGTATTTTCATCTGACCATTTACAAAGAATTGCAGAAGTATAGCAAAGTCAACAATATACAAACATACCAATGATATTAATATAATATTAATATTAAAAACGATAACACAATTTCAACGGTACACGTTCTAATGATAATTGCTTCTTGGTGCTTGATAAATTAGAAAATACAGACATTTTATCTTTTAAAAACATGATGATTTTATTTTAATCAAATGTATCAGTATTACAGTCTCATACCGAAATACATGGTATTTGCTTCAATAGCATTTTGATTACGTATTTTCGTAAACGGGTCTTTTTGATTCAATTGCATCCGTTAGTTTATGAAATAAGTTTCTTTAATGCGTCGTTATCTATTGAGTCAAGATAATCTGCATAACAAAGCGTGGTCTTAAAGTATGTATACTAGTCTAGTTTAGAGATAAATTACGGATGCGAGGTATGAAAATTTACGAAATCAACAGAATTAGAGCGCATTCACTTAAATTTTTGCAAAACTATATTGGGCGTAAAAGAAACTACTAGCAATTCTGATATTTATGGTGAACTAGGACATTATTCATTGTTTTTTTTTGTTTGTTTTTTTGTTGTTGTTTTTTCGCTACTTTAAAATGGTTAAGTAATGGTTAAGATTATCAACAACTGATAAAACAATTTAAAGCAGTGTTAAGAACTCAGTAGCTGATTGCAATAAAGGGTTTATCAACTGGGTCTCAAAGATTAAGAAAGTCCATCCAAAATAATTATGGTTTTATGTATGTATGGGATAATCCAACAAAAGTAAATAATAAAAATTTTCTTTCGATTTTTCGTGAAAGAATGATTGCTGATTTTATTCAAACTTGGACGGCAGCTGTGGAGTAGTGAACGTGTTGTTCAGTAATATTAAACTTACACATGGTTACCAAAGATGTTTAGATTTGTTATATATAAACAACTTGGCAATATTTTTACTAAAAACAGACTTCATATTCACTAAGAATTGAGACAGGGCGATATGGGTAGAAAGAATAGAAAGAAAATGAAAGATTATGCCAGATATGTGATAATGATAATGATGTTGAAGACAAGTTTCACTTGCTTTTGATATGGTCTAACTATAATGAAATTAGAAAGAAGTAAATTAAGAAGTTTTATTACACATGAACAAATATTTTAAGTTTATAACATTACTACAATCTACAAACAAAAGATAATTTTATTTCCAAACAAAAGATAATTTTATTTCCAAAACAAATGCAGTAGGGTGATCAATTATAAATATTATTTCTTAAAAATAGAACTATTATGTTCATTCTCATCTTGTTGATGACACAAATATTTATAATATTTATCAAATGATTTTAGCATTTTATATTGCAGAGATTAATTTGTAGTAAATAGCAAACCTGTCATGTAATGAAATATTTGATATTTATATATATGTATATGATGACGAGAAACTGTATATCGTTTAAGTCAATTAAATGTCTGGTGTCTTAAGTCAAAGTATGTATTCCATTCTTAAAATAAACAATGTAACACTTTTAGTGCACGACGTTGACGGAGATATAGTCCGTTGTCGCTGGGCAGGGTCGGGCGAATGTGGAAGTGTTTGTAACAGTTTTCCTGGAGCATATTTATACAATGTAAGTACCACGACAGTGTTTATGTTTTCAAGAAAAGTTTGGTTGATACTAATAATTTGTTTATTGTTTACCGTTTACGTATTTCTATTTGATGAAATATGTATGATAGTAAGCTTAAAAATTGTGCAATATTTTAAGTTCTTTTACTATAAAAAACTACAATTAAGTCGATCCGCAAGGTGTGGACCGACCATTATTATTATACGTCTCTGATTCAAATAAAGCTGCTACAGTTAAATGGTTGGTATCAACCGTTAAATCTAGACTATAAATTTTAATTGTTTAAGGTAGACCTTATTGAAAATGACAATATACGTCGATGTTTTTCTATGTTAACCATGTGTCCTTAATTACCACTCAAGTGTGCGAATAAGATAATCAAACTTATTAGAATATTAATAACCAGTTCAGATGTTTTAGCATGGCAAATTCTTAGATGTTTCAATAAGGTTATTTAAAATTGTTGTGAAGACGTGTGTTGGTGACAAATTATAACGATTACGACGACCGAGGTAAAACATGCATACGTTTGAGGACCCCACTTCATTTACCAGCTCACTATCAGATATTTGTTTTGCTATATTATACTTATAATAATAATAAAAAGATAATTCTTGCATTTTAGGATACATGTACCATACTTTTCAATGCAACACGCACACTTGGCTGGTACGCTGCAGCGGTACAAGTGGAAGATTACAGAGACATCAATGCTACATCAACCCTAAGTAGTGTTCCCGTACAGTTCCTTGTTAATGTGTACCAGTCTACAGATTCTTGTTTCAACAAGTCTGAGTTTATGGCGCCAACTCCCTTGGACAACGCCTGCTATGGTGTTCCGAGAGGAGACGTTTTCCGAGCAGATATTGTAGTTAGAGTTTCGAATGAAAATCGGAGGTATGCATAAATTAAGTGGCTTTGTATCGACCATTGATTATTATTATCAACTGCATTGTTTATGCTCAGCTATGATTTCAATGCTTATTTTATTATCATTTTAATGTAGCCAGTTCCAGCAGGCAAAACAAAATTGAGATTTTAAAGGAAGTATATAATTTTATTTTAATGGTAACCCTAACTCTAAATTAAAAACAAAAATGAAATTATCTAAATTAAGTTGTTATAATCTATTGTTATATATTGGTTACATGTACATTATTTGAGTTTTTTTATACTATTTTAAAGTATTATTTACAAACACAGAAAGGATGGGATATTCGGAGTTCAATGGTTATATATTTTATTATACAAACAGAAATAGGATATTCAGACTTCAAAGGTTATATACTCTTTCCAAGAAAAGAACACAGGCAAAACATAATAGGATATTCTGAGTTCAATGTTATACTATTTAAATATATTGAATACAGGCAAATCAAAAATGGAATATTCTGATTTCTTTCGTTAAATGTACAATGATTACAAGTATAAACAGAAATGGTATATTTTGATGTCAATGTATATATACTATTTTATTGTACTGGATACAGGCAAAATCAAAATGGATTTTTTAATCATTATATACAACTTTAATACGATGATTGTCAGCAAATACAACTCACTGAAATAAGGCAGTGTGACAGCAATGGTTTTAATACATTTGTTTAATGTAGTGATTATCTGCTGTAAATGCAATTGATATTGTCTGATTTAAATGAATATAGGTTGTTTTAACGTATTTATAGGCAAAACATAAATGTGTTTTTCTGATTTTAGTGGTTATATACTGTTTTAATCTACTGACAACAGACAAAAACATGAATAGGATATTATGAGGTCAAATAATATATACTATTTTCATGTGGTGAACATACTGATTACATACCAAAACAAAAATGGGATATTCCGAGTTCAGTGGTTATATACTATTTTAATATACTTATTAATGGCAAAATTACAGAAATGGATTATTCAGTGTTCGCATGTTATATATTTTTTATGCAAAACATGATGAGGATCTTCTGGGTCAAATGGTTGCATACCGTTTTAATGAATTAATTACAGGTAAAAAATCGAAGTGGAATAATATATTCTGAGTTCAGTCGGGGTTACATACTATCTTAATGTAATGAATAGAGGCAAAACCAGAAATCAAATATTCTGAGTTGAACGATGGTACATGTACACTATTTTAATGTGTTGATGACAGGCAAAAAAAATTGGGAAACTCTAAGATAAATGGTGATAAGATATTTAAATATACTGATCTAAGACCATACAGAAATGGAATATTTGACTTCAATGCTTATATACATTTTAAATGTAATGTTTTCTAGCTTAACTTAAAATGGATAGTTTGAATTAAATGGTTATATGCTATTTTTAATACAGTTATCGTAGGTATAACGAAAAATGGGATTATCCGAGTTCAGTCGTGTATACTTTTTAATACAGTAACAGACAACAACAGGAATGTTATATTTTTAGTTTAATGTTTATATACTGTTTCACTCTACTTATTACAGGCATAGATAGAAAGGAGCTATTTTGAATTCTATGGTTATATACAATCTTAATCAATTAATTATAAAAACCGAAATAGAATGATATGTGTTATATCGTTAATGTTTATATATTATTTTAAGTTATCTATAACAGTTAAACAAAAGATTATATTCTTTGTTCAATGGTTATATACTATCAAAATGAAGTGAATATAGACAAACAACGAAATCGGATATTTTAAGATGAACTTTAATATACTAGTTTAATATATAAAATACACTCAGGCAAAATCAGAATGGGTATTCTGAGATCAATTGTTATATAAATGTAGAAATTACAGGCAAAAACGGGATATTGTAATAATTGCTATAACTAATATATATATATATATATATATATATATGATAGGGAGAATCATACGTCTAACAAAACACCTTTAAGGAGCACCGGATCCGCGAAGGATACATAAATGGTAGAAATAGTGAATACAGTAGAGAAAATTACCATTTTACAGTGCTAAAACTTACAAAGCCGAAAGTTAGCTAAGGATATCTCGTTATAAGTTTTAGCAATGTAAAAAAAAATATATATATATTTATTTATATTTATAACATGGCAAGTACTACTGTAATATCATTATCTTCATATGTCAGTGGTAAACAATTGTTACAATTTTTATCGAAATGTGCTCCAGTTGGTGGCAATCTAACAATAACATCAATCTAATTTATATCACGTTTTATGAATCTGTCTCCCACTCCCCTTTATCCCTCTCTCTCTCTCTCTCTCTCTCTCTCTCTCTCTCTTATACAAAAACTGATAATATGAAGTTCAAAATGAACAATTATATCAAACAAATCACAATTGAAACGTTTGTTTGTAATAATATTTCTTTTTTTAAATACTCTGAATATCAAACTGTGATATTTATTATCTATATTTATTGATTTAAGATATAAACCATTTAACGGAACAACTTAATATTGCTTTAATGCATGGATTTATATTTTAAGATGATTATAATGTAAAATAACTATTTTTGAATTTCAGTATATCAGAAATAAAAACTACGTCCCCACTCGGAATGGCGAAGTCAAATGTAATAAATATATCAGCAACAGATTGGAAAATAAACGTCACGTGGACACCACAAGATTACGCCACTGTCAATAACGTGTTTTGTTTTACGGCAGTAGAATCAGGAAGCAGGTAAATATTGAATATTATAATATGAATTATGATTTAAACGGATGTAATATATTGAATACAAATAATGTTACTAAATTATTTATTCCGTAACAACTTTTATTGAGCTCTTTGGCATCATTTTAACATTAATATTTTGATATTTTTTTTCTGTGTTTGAAACATACTTTTTCGAAAATGACTTGAGCCCAAGGTTCATGATCAAATAAGTTTAACCTCAATTCAACCAATCGAAACGTGAATTTACATTGGATGGATTGAGGATCATGAGGACATGAACTCAGATTTGTTATAACCTCTGGTCTAGCAAAATGAAAATTGTCATATCTACACTCAAATTTTAAATTTAAATTGTAGGTCAGAAAGTGAACAGAGGTGTATTACTCTACTTGCTGGAGGTACGTGTTCTACTATATACTATATAGAAGCCATTATTGCAATATCGACAATTATTTCATCATTTACGAGTCATTCTATCTGGAACCTGAGTACCACTCGCGAAAAAGGGATCAGACAACCTAGGCTATGGAAAATTAATTATCGTGTTTGTTTGATTTCTTTTACAACTAATGGAGATTGCTATAGCGAGTATTACAACCTCTGTTAATAAAGCTTTAACATATTAAAGTGCTGTAATAAAATATTAATAAAGGCATGGCAATATGCGAGGTGTCAATTCGAATTTGTCAAATATCTACCATTAAGATCTTGATTAACTACGTTTAACATAATTAATAGAGGGAAGCCGAAAATTAATGGTCACTTTAGATCTGTCAATAGATGCATAAAATGTTGCTTTTTTAAATAAGTGTTCGTCAGACTAATTTGGGTACAATCAGAGAAACATAGGAAAGTCGATTTGTATAACAGTATTATGTATATTATGATTAATTGATTTTGTAGTTGATCCGCCCGACTTTGTACGAGAGTCTCGATCACCAAAGGACCACATTCGTCCAGACAATACACATTGGAATATAACAGTAGACAAAGCGGTTAGTTTTCATATTTGTTTGATATGGCACAAAGGACAATAATTATTTGTTTGATATTGTGGACATAATTATTTCAATTGGTATTGACGGTATCAGTGTCGGGCTACTTAACCTGTCGTAATTATTATATTGCTGCCACACCAATTTTAGGAAAATATGGTATTTGAGATTATCGAAGACGTTTCATTTTAGCAATATACATACCTCAGCTAATTAAGCTAAACTTTAAACTTAATTATTATTATATTTATTCACGTATTGTGCCTGTTATCTATATTGTAATGTGTGCTGACGGATGATAAGAGAGAGATTAACGAGAAAATTAGGCTTAAAAAGTAAACATCTACATTGTGTTAATCGTGAAAGTTAATACTGATTGTGATAATAATATTTTTTTCTGTGAAATAGTTTTGAATTGAGTTGTTTGGAGAACGCACTCTGCAAATCCTGTTATTTGGCAAATAACCATCACTTTTAACATGCTGTTTTTCAGTTCACTCTGACTTCAAGGCAGAGATTTATCCATGTTTATGATGTCAGTGGTAACCCGGTGGAGAGTTTATATGTAACACATACAAATAAAGTCACGACCGACTCAGACGGACGAACACTATCGTTTACAACTACTAAACGGTTTATCGAAATGCAGCAATACTACATATTGTTTGATTATGGTAATTATCCGTTGACCAAATGACGTTGTCCATGGTAAAAACATGTCGAAATCGGAATCCATATGTTGTAAACTTCGATACTTATCTCAGTTACATATGTCAAACGTTTAGTTATAATACAAGTATTCCGTATTTTAAGTACGGCTCTTAAAGATACAGGTTAATCTTTTATTAAAACACTGTATATACATATATACATCAGATAACATAAAAACTCATTATCATATGCTCTTTGTATTTCAACAGGAGTTGTCATGGGAACAGATTATTGCAATCCAGGCTCAGCACCTATTTCAGATACATATTATTGGAGATTTACAATACGTAAGTAAAACATTTGTTTAAACATACTTTATTAATATATTCAATACTTTTTAGCACCAGAAGTTGCAATCTCTGCAATTTTTTGAAAGTATCTGTTGCAGATGTGTACCACCTTTAATGGGATTTCATTGTTATTTATTATCAACGTTATCGAAATTCTGCAAGTGTTATAGAAATTAAATTGTATTAAACATATATTTTTCTTCGACATGTCGGAAAATGGCACATTGACAGTGTATGGATATTTTTTATTATTTTTATTCTATTTTATGCTATACACTTTAATTATCTGTTTTTTTAATATAAGTTGGTGTCCTTTATTGCCTGCATTTAGTGTGACTGATTGTCTGTACTACCCAGTTTGAACGATGATAATTATTTGATATGAATGCAAAATAAAAACAAGTACTCAATCGACGATCAAGTTCTCATTAGTATTGTTATCTATACATTATTTCTACAGAAGATTAATGGGCGTAATTAATATCATCGATTATTCAAATAATAATTAAGTATTTTTTTTTCTTTCTGTTTTTGAGTTTATTATTAATTAAACATAATTATTTCTTATTATATTAACCATAGCTAATGTTAACAATTCTTCAGGCGATGTTACACCACCTGTTTTAACTATGCTTAATGTAAGCCTAGTTACAAATGCCACAACACACCTTAGATGGCAGGTGAACGAACCAGTAACGAGTGTTTGTACTTTGACATATCCAAATGGAACTACAGAAACAGCTATGAAAGAATGTAACGGCTCATGGACAGGCACTGAGCTCACAGAGGGCAGATACAGAATGGACATACTGCCAACAGACTTGGCAGGAAATGTTGGTTTAATTACAAAAGTACAATGGAATGTTGGTAAGCTAAACTCATTTGACCATTGTTTTTCTTTTATTTGAAAGCTAATAAATGTAATGTTATCGTTAATAAATAATGAAGTGTTCTACTATGTTATACATGGATAGTAATAGGCCTCACCTGGCATTTTAATTGTACATAGTTTAGAACAATGCAATTTACAGTGACGACTTATTAACCTGTCATGTCATATAAAGCCAAGTCTCGACTTTACAATTTGGATTTTAACTAGATTCAGATCACACTTCAATAAATATTTTTTCTGGTCTTTTACTTTTAAAAGGGTGTTGCATACATGATCTTTGTCAATAAAACATATGCATTCTAAACCATGCAAGATAACCACGAATTAAAATATGAAATCTGTTTCACTATACCAGTATCATAATTATATATGTGGAGCGCGTGGTCCAGTGGTAGAGCACCGAACCCATGATCGGAAGGTTATGGGTTCGATCCTCCGCCACGGCTATGTTTGGTGTCCTCGAGGAAACACTTTTCCGCATATGCTTAGTACTGGTTCTAACCAGGAAGACTTCGGGCGTGATTTGCATAAATTGTAAGAACTTGTTTCACAATCTAGGTAAAATATGTGTGAACTTCATAATTATAATGGAAGCATCTCTTAACACATTTTTAACGTGAATACATTAAAATCATCGTGAATGTTCAACAAATTAATCAACAGCATGATTAAATTATTTAATTTTTGTACAGACTGATTGTGTCTTAATAAATAAATACATGTATGGCGGCATTTAACATGACACCAAGCCGGACTGTTAAATACTGAAATGACAAAGAAATGACGATAGTAGATCAATAAACTGGTAACTTACAATTTCCGTAGAATAACATTTTGACCAGATGGGCAACATTTTGACTGGATGAATGGAGACGTATCGCTTAAAGAATTCAGCAACAACGACTCTATTTTGGGGACATTTTTCAGCTCAACGTTTGTTGAATGTTGTGAGAACATTTTTAAATGAAAATAACATACATTATGTATCAGTTCCAAAGATTTTTAGTGGTAAAAATAAACATTATTTTATCAATTTTCATAAGGTTTCATAGAAAGATGATTTTTGTTTGCAAATTACAATACAAAATCGTGATGGAGGTTTGAAAAGAAACCAGCAAACATGTTAAGTTTTGATTTATTACGTGTCAAATATTTGTATTAAGAAACAATGTAATGTTTATTACAATTCATTTTACTCCTATTAGAAATTATTGTAAAATATCTAATGTTCGCTGTTTTTTGCAACACTTAATTTTCACTGATTTTCCCCATTTAACGTTTTCAGCTAAAACAGGTTAATCGGCTGATCCCTAGAGAATTTATACTCCACTGTAATTTTATTTATACATACAATATACATTCAAATGAAACATGAACCAAACACAAAAAATACAATCAAGACATATAACCCAATAAATATAAACAAAAAGTAATGATACAAACAAACAGACGAAATCTAAAATCATCATAACCAAACATAACCTTACATAATCAACTTTTGTCATATACGGCTGTACTGCCCATTGTTCAAATATTCATACATTTTACAGATACAACACCGCCACATGTTACTTTCACAAGAACACCACGAAGAGTAAGTAAGCAGCAGGATGTTAACTTTAGATGGACACCCAGTGAACAATGTACTACCAAATGTAGATTTCATGATGTTGACACGACTGTAACTCCTTGGTCAGAGTGTTCTTCACCGTTTGCTATCCATTTGGATAGCTCACATGATGGGAAAACCATTGTGTTTCAAGTACAAGCGACTGACACTGTTGAAAATACGGGGAGTATTATGGAATACAAATGGACAGCAGGTAAAGTTATAGATACTTATGTGTTTATCTAAGAATATAAAAGAAGTGAACATATAATAACATACGTGGTATTATAACGTGTTAGATTCATAAATAATTTGTATTGTGTTTTAACAATATTATGCTTACAAACTTTATCTCAACATGTGAAAAAGTTAACATAGTTTGTGAAATTTAATGTCTATATTTGTTAATCCGTGAATCGACCACGTCCGATAAACTTCTACCAGATTAGATAACAATGTATCTTACTTCACAAAATTAATGTTTTCCCGATATATCTTTCATATGACAAGACTTTACCGCACCAACAATTTCCTTTTGTGGCGGAGGTGAACAATTGTCAGTTTCATGTACGCGTGATCTTCGACCGGAAATGATTTGCAATGCCACAGCAAATGATAATGTTGACAAACTTATACACTTGAGTTACAAAGATGACAATTCAAATTATTGTGGCTTGACCAGAACTTGGACGACTACAGACACCGCTGGAAATACTGCTACAAAAAGTCAAGCAATTAACATCATTGTGGATCATAAAGCTTTCACTATATTACGTCGCCCTGGAGACATAAGTGTAGCATGTGGCGCTCTCAATGAAGGAAATATGACGGATATCCTAGCAAGGATGTTTGAGATCAATCATCAGTGTAACCTTCCAGTGCATTATAAATTTCTTGATAATCGAAATTCAGATCTGTGTGATGTCACAATACATCGAGTGTGGACGG
Source organism: Panopea generosa (assembly GCA_029582155.1). Lineage (NCBI taxonomy): Eukaryota > Metazoa > Mollusca > Bivalvia > Adapedonta > Hiatellidae > Panopea > Panopea generosa. The sequence goes on from CM055901.1 coordinate 3,374,879, forward strand.
TTTACGACGACTGCAATACTGAAATAAACGTGACTCAAATTATTAAGGTACGCCATGTACAAAACCCTTTGTCGCCAGAAAATGGACAAACTGGCACGTCGCTTAACGTCTACCTTCACTGGCGACCATCTGGTCAAGGAACGACATATCAAATCTTTATATGGGAATATGGGCTCCCGAGACCAGTTCTTCCGAAAATAACAACAACTTCAACAGTTTACACCTCATCACAGTTAAAACCTGCAACAAAGTATCTCTGGCAAATTGTATTCAATTTAAGTAGTAACGAAACATTTTTAGGACCATTGTGGGGATTTGAAACTAGAAAATACGTAGATATGCTTGTAAAACACATACAGATACCGCCGACAGCTTTTTCTGGAAAATCATACGAAGTAAAATGGACTGTCACCAATATTGGAAGTACATCAACCCAGCAACGTCTATGGTATGACGCTGTGTATATATCTTGGACTGACTCGTTTGCGAATTCGAAGCTGCAAAGTTACGTTCGTCAAAGAAACGTTATTCTACCAGGAGACGGATATTCGTCGGTTGGAACAATCAAGTTTGATGAAGGTCAAATCGGAAATGCGTATGTTTTTGTAGAAACCAATTACTGGAACTATTTGGATGAAATGAATAGAACTAATAATATCGTACGCAGTCAGTCTACCATAGATGTTCAGCTTACCCCACCGCCGGACTTGGTCATCTCTGCTATACGGGTTCCTACTACAACTTTCTCAGGTTTTTATAAAACTATACTGCTACCTATATTTGTTTGTAATGATTTTCTTAGTTAAATATTACATCCAGGTAACTTTAATATGTTGCTTTATGAAATCAAATATTAATTATAAAAACACACACTATAATATATAAACACTGCTTTGTTTTAAATAGTTTTTCTGTATATACGGTTTTCTGACATTATAACTGAGACAAGGCTACTGAAACGATTTATATTATATAATTGTAATCGCTCTGCGTTTATTTAATATGTAGGTAAAACGATCGAAATCCGATGGACAGTTGTAAATAATGGAGAAGGCAAGGTAGCAAATGGTAGATGGACTGATGCGGTTTGGTGGTCTGCAGATAAAGTCAAAGGTTAAATTATACATACATATACTTTTTAAACGTAAAATATAACAGTATATTATACACACAGCCATCTGCAATTCACGACCATGTAGACATTTGTACGATGCGGCCATTCTTTAAGCATATTGAAGACTAAGACCGTTATTTTTTAACTAGGAGTTGATCCAGTGGGACTGTTGAGATGAATCACTGTTATCTGCTTGTGCAGGTCCTTTTAGTTGGTGAAAAAAATACCCTTTTTTGCCCATAGCAATCTTAATAAATAGGTACGCTTCTCAATATTGGGACGAATGTATTGAAAATACAAAAGTGGCGATTAGCTATTCAGTATATATTAAAGGTTATGATTTAAAAATCCGCATATGAATGAATGTTTACACTTAATTTTGATATTTAAATTCTGTTGAAGGATTTTCTTACCGATAAGACATAGGGTTAATCTTATTGGCTCCGTTGCTTGTTGATTGAACGTATATTTTTTTTGTAGATTTTCGTGATACACGTTTAACAACATTTTCCAAACAAGGGACCATGGATCAGAGGGAAAACTACACAGTTGCACGAACTGTGAATGTACCCGAGTTTATTTCTGGAGACTTTTATATTTTGGTGGAGACGGATGTTTACAATCAAGTGTTTGAATATACCAACGATGGCAACAACTTCCAAATTAGTCAGGTTTGTCGTTAAGCGAATTTATTATTGACGTTTACAAATAACAAAACAGCAACTGGCACCTTATATAGTGTTATTGATACTGATATGTATGACGCAGTTTATCATAAATTACTGATATTTTATGCAAATGAAAGGTATTAATACATTAACATTGAGTCGCTTTCTTTCAAAAAACAATTATTCATAGTTGAGTTATTTAAAATACATTTCGGGAAGTATCTATATTTACAAAACACCACAATGTGCTCATTAAACATTGAATTATCCATATAAAAATAACTCCAACTGTTTATTTAAATATAGTTATATAAACTTTACAAAAGCACATTAAGTACTTTTTTAAATGTATTTTTATTAATGTATACTACAACATTGTTTAAGATAAGTAGCATACACAGTATATTTTAAATGGTTTATGTTGTTTAGTTTTATAATAAAAATCTTAGTGTTCACTTATGAATGATCGAAAACATAATTTATTCTTGGGCGCATTTCCTAGGTAAAATTAGTACGAAGTGTTATTTTTTAGAGGTAGGATCGAACCCACGGCTGCTGGCGTGAGCCCCCATCATTCTACCCGTTACATTAACGCTCCGCTCAAATATTTTAACAAGTGTTGAGGTTATAGTCTTATCCCTTCCGATCGACTTCGTTAACTTGTAAGATGTAAGTGCAAAATATGCTTAGAACATTTGCATCAGAATTCTATATGAATTTAATAATTTACTTAACGACAAAACATTTAATAATTCACACATTTTGGATATCAGTTAACAAGGAACTTAAACCCAAAATAATTTATCTCCTTTAACTGAAATGCACTATTTTTTGTGATATGATTACATTGTCTATTATCTATGCACTTGTTACAACAAAATAACATTGGCAATGTCTCCATGAATTAAAAAATACATTAATTCTCAAAATCAATGTGGAAATTTGTAGATATACCCATTCACAAATTTCAAATGTCAAATGATCTCTCTTTCATTGAATAAAGAACAAAAATGAGAACCACATAAAATGTGTCTCACTATAGTTTTTTTTTCTATTTTGTTTCACCACCAATGTAGTATAGACGATTTTTCGATTGTCGATAATAAATTTAAGCCAATGATTTCCGAGATTGTGGTAAACTCAGTGTCCTCTTAAACTGTTGTCTATTGGAGTTCACATATAGCTCGAACCACTTATCTGGTCCCGGCTGTATTCCTATTTTGATGTATAGACATGTATAATATAATGTTGAACATACCTTGGCTCGAACATCTCTTATGTCGAAGTATTTTGTCCGGTCCCGCCGGGTTCGAGCTATCGACTTTCTACTGTATTGTGCGTTTTTAAATGTAACAGTACAGAGTTTATCATCTATATCATTTCCTTATTTTGGACCTGTTGCATTAACCTTCATAAATTATACAAACAGGAAAGACAACAGTAGGCTTTTCATCTAAGTAAAGACTTATAATACGAATATTGCCTTACTGCGCTAACGAAAGATCTTGTTATGGTGTTAATGAAACGCTCAATGAATTTTTCAATGAACTTGTTTCATCACTTTAATCTTTCATTGAAGTTGATTGAATTGATTGATCGAATATTTTAGCGTCATTTTTATGCCACCGAGGGCTAACAGACGATCAGTTAACCTAACCACTGTTTCCTGGGATTAACCAGTATTCGAGCACACCCCGTCTCCGCAAGTAACTGATAACTTTCCCACTTGAATCAGTGGTGAGAGACGAATGAATATGAGACACAATGTCGTATATCAATCATCACGGAGACTTTGAAAAAGAGCGTTGTTGAAACAGACCCTGGACTATGACGTGTTTCTATCTTTTGTGACATACTCTTGAAAATAAATTACTTACATTCCTATAATCTGTGAATCATTAAAATGGTATTGAGACATTAATTACAAGCAAGTGGTAGGATAAAGCTATGGCGGTAGGGATTAATCGATGACATACAACTAAAAACATCCTATCAAACATGTTTATATTTATGTATTTTATATTTGTATATATGACAGCCAATTCATGTAGTTCTGACACCTCCGCCAGATCTTTCTATCACGGCGCTTCATGTTTCTGAGCATCATACGACAGGAGACACGCTTTTCGTGTCGTGGAATGTTACCAACGTAGGTGACGCAGTACCTGTATCTCAGAGATATTGGATCGACCAAGTGGTGAGTTATGCATGTTTAAGTATATGTTTTAGTGTGTTTTAAGGAACACATGGCAGTGATATAATGTATTCATGTTCACATATCGAATCAAATAAAACCATATGAAAACCATATGAAGATATTATTCACCAAGTATCCATTCATTGCACCTCCATATTTATGAAATTATCAACATGTTTGAATAAAATTTGTAAAGTAACCGTTGTTTTGAAAATATGTGTAAAACTCTATAAAAACGATGTTACCTGCTGCTACATCACACCGATAAAACAGAAGAAATGATTATATACGTGACACATTTGATCGTATATGGCGCCGAATATGCAAAATATGATTCCTTTCATCCATTTACAAGAATTATGCCCCTTTTCAATATAAAAAAATAAGTGTCTGCATATGAATTGCGGTATTCTAATGTCATTTTAGCATATAGGTATATAATATAGAGACATATAGTTAAATAAGAAAACTATCAAAATTAACGCGTGTCCATTTAATGTTATTTACTGTTATTGTTATTTATTTTTTATATCTGTTTGACGCACACACTACATTACTTGTAATAATCCTATTCTGCAACCATATATATAATCAACTTTTCGTGGTTTGTATAGATTATGGAATCTACTACTAGACAATGGGTGCGTCATATCGGTCACCAGAGTCATTACGGTATTCTTCAACCAAATAAGCTTTATACAGCTTCAATCAGCTATTTCATTTCACCAGATATACCAACAGGCACATATAGCATCATTGTATTCGCAAATTATAACAACAGGTTGTTCGAACTTAATCCGACAGAAAACAACAAACGTATGTCGAAAATTGTAATAACAAGAGCTGTGCCAAATTTACAAGTACAGAGTTTTGCTATTAGCACATTTGTCGAGAATACATCTAACGTGATTCAAGCATATTGGCTTGTAAAAAATATTGGCCATGCAACAACTTTCTCTGACAACTGGGTTGACAGCATTTACGTACGAATAGGAGATAATTATTATAATACGTTTGCACTCACTCATTCAGTAATAACGGTTACTGGTGGACTAAAGAAGGAAAGCGAGTATGAACACAACGAAACAATTGTTCTTCCACAACAGGTGTACGGGGAAGTAACTGTAATACTTAATGTGGATGATATGTATTCATCTTCTGGAGATGACGACATGACCGACAACAAAAAGTTAATCCCAAGTATTTACGTACCACTAAAAGCTGCTGACTTCTCTGTTATGTCAAATGTATCAGTGAAAGGTAGCATAATTGGTGGACAGCAGTTGTCAGTAAAATACACAGTTATCAATACAGGGATAAGCGTAAGAAATGAATGGAAATGGGCAGATAATGTCTTAATCACCAAACACCAATATTGCAATTATGCTAGGGATAATGCCTTAACAGCTACACATATTATCAGACAGGCATTTTCAACAAATACCACTTATACTAAAATAGTTATATTTAACATCCCAGAGGAAATGTCGGGAACATACCTTTTATGTATAAGTGCAAATATCAGGAACGATATATTTGAAGGGCCAAATACAGAAAACAACAATTATCATAAAGAAATCTATATTGAAAGCGCCCCAACTGCCGACCTTAGTGTTGAATATGTGCAAGGTAATATTTCAGGTGAAACTGGAAAACAAAAACTTTTGAAAGTCGAATGGAAGGTGAAGAATGTGGGTAATTCTATGAAGTTAATAAAAAACGGATACGATAGCGTCGGTTTATCCCGTACCCGCGATATGTCTGGTTTCAAATCTCTTAATTCATTCTACACAGAGTACATACTGGAAGCTAATGGAATTTACAAACGAAAGAAAACCGTTGTTATTCCAGCTTCCATCACCGGTGACATTTATATATGTGTCTTTGCCGATTCATCAGCTGTTGTAAGAGAGTCACATTCTAAACAGAACAATTTTGTCTGCACAGAAACAGTGTTGAAAATCAAGAAACCTTCTGAAGCAGCTCTTTCTAACGTAATTGAAAGCGTGAAACCAGTAATACCGAATCAAAATTTCCCTGGATCTGATATTATTATTACATTTTTAGTGACAAATATAGGAGAACTTACAACCAAAGAATCATCTTGGGTTGATTCAATTTATGTAACAGATTCTCACCCAACTAGCTTGCAAGAACTGTTAAAGATGGGTTACAACGTTGCAAATATAATACACTTCGGGGCTTTAAAAGCTAATGGTACATACAAAACTATAGAAACATTTACTTTACCAAATACACTTGTCGGAAGTCTTTCTTTTTACGTATTTCCAAACATGACTGAGAACAGAAAAGATGAATATTTATTCGACGGAACAAGTATAACTGATCCGATTCCAATACCTTCAGCGATAAATGGTAACATTTCAGGTGTATTTCCATTCCAAATGACGGATAAATTACCAAATTTACAAGTCGAAGTAAACGGTTCTTTAAGTAACTTAGTTGGAGGCCAACCTCTATCGATTGAGTACAACATTTTGAATGATGGAGAAATTAGAACAATACAATCCTGGTATGACGCTGTTTACTTAAGTGACGACTATCTCTTAGACGTGTTCGATACAAAGCTGAAATCGGTGCTTCGGAAATCAAATATTGAGGTAAATGAAACCCTGGTCTTCAATATAAGTGTTACACTTCCTTTTGATCTCGAAACCAAAAGCTACTATTTGATACTTGACTGTGATTCCAAAAATGACATAAACGAAGTGAATGAAGACGACAATCAAAAACCAATTGTATTCGACATGCAAATGAGAACAAGTACCGATATAATGGTCACTAACGTAATAGCTCAAAACAGAGCTCTGTACAGTGATACTCTTAATATTAGATGGGACGTAATTAACAACGGATCTAGTCTTGCGGAAGGTTATAAGTGTGATACAGCATACCTTTCTGAAGATGCAGACTGGGACATTGATGATGCACCTGTAGGTAAACCGAAATGTTCACATTTTTACCTAAATCCAAATGATACAGCTAAACCATTGCACCTTTCTGTAACTGGCACGACACCATTAATAACCCCCATGGCGTACAATACAATTGTGAAAACTAGAACAAATCTTTTAGACATGAATTTATATAACAATGCTGCTGTCGCAAAGAACAAAACTATAGTTGAAATAGAAAGATTGATTATAGATCAGAAGACTACAAAATCTCTTTTTCAAAATGAAGTCTTTGCCTTGCACATTGTGAACGTGCCTATCGATCAAACGCTCATAGTAAGTGTTGTATCAGACTATTCTGACAGTTTTAATCGTGTTTTCATTAAAGGTGGAAGCCCTGCCACACTATTTGACTTCGACATTTCATCCGATAATCCCAATCAAGCAAACCATTCTTTATCCATCACGAGTACGACAAATCAGAACTATTACGTTTTAATTGCAAATACTGAATCGGATGTATCAGAGCCATCTCAGAAAGTTACAGTTCTAGCCAAGATTGCTAAATTTGAAATAATTGACCTATTTCCTAAATCAGTTATTAAGGATGCAACAGTAACTCTAAGAATTACTGGTGCTTTGTTTAACAGTGATATGAAGGCACATCTCAGCAGCAATACAGAACACATCTCTGCCGAAGCTATATACGTGTTTACATCTACCGACGCATATGCAACTTTTAATATTCCAAAAACTATTAATAGTTCAACATTTACTTTTTCATTTACTTCTAACATACAAAATAAAACTGTCGAATTCAGTGATGAAATACATATAATAAATGGAACGAAAGGGTATTTGACAACATATATAAGTAAACCTGGCGCTTTACTTTTTGGTGAAAAGGGATACATAACTATTAATCTAAATAATGCTGGAGATTCAGATATTTATGTTCCTCTAGTGTTTATCCGAGCAACTGGAGATGGTGAGATAAAATTGATGGATGCTACAAAAAGTCATTTATATGCGCAGGAGTATTTCGTATTCGGTTCTACATCTAAAGGTCCCGCAGGCATACTCCCACCAAAAGCAATGAGCGTGATACAGTTTGAGACTAGAGAAATTAGACATGAAATTATGAGACGTGTACGCATGAATCTTGATGTGGCCTTTCTTGAGCCAAGCCGAGATAAACCAAATCCATTCATGAAACAAATGGAAACTCTCAAACCATCGCACTATGATCAACGCTCATGGGAGTCAATATGGAACAACTTTGTGTTAACGGTTGGCACCGATTCATATTCTCTAATAAGGAAACTGTCAAACGTACTGACAGAAATGAGTGTAGCTGGAAGACGCGTCACAAATGTCAACGATATTATTCAATATCTCATAGACGTGGCTGATGCACCATACGCGGTAAAGAATTTAGTTATGAATGCAGACATTATGCTTGAGTCGGGTTCAGCCGTGGAGCTAGTAGTTGTCAGGTATTTGTCTTCAAGAATTGGCTCAAGACGACAACACGGAAGCATGGGAAATGGGTGGATTCTACCGCTCTGGTAACTACACAAATGTCTTTCTACCTTTTGTTACGTTTGTTGAAATAAATTATAAATAAATGTAAACATGTAATGAAAATACTCTTATTTAAAAGTTTAAATACAGACATATTGAGCGGAGAAAAATAACAACAGATAATGACAGAGATAAGGTAAGATATAATTACTAAAGAGAGAAAGAGAGAGAGAGACAGAGAGAGAGAGAGAGAGAGAGAGAGAGAGAGAGAGAGAGAGAGAGAGAGATAATATATAAATAATATATAAATATGGACCACTTGAATGTGTATTTATTAAATTGAGTAACACTGACTGGAAAAAAAACTAGCATTATATAAAAATGATCAATCGACGTTTAACCTTAAAATTGTAGGGACACAAACATAACGAATGTAGACAACCAGTCTTTGACACTATCCCTGGATAAGCAGCACGTCGTATTTATTCTCTTTGACAACAAAAAATACATCAATATGGAAATTGGAGTTATTGAACATGAACAAGGTAAGAAATAATATAAAATACAATTATTTACATCATAATATCATAAATAGCGATTGTGGAAACTTATTTAGACATTAATTTAACTAATCATTTGAGCCACTTTTGAAATGGCTGATAAGGTAAAGAGATGTTTATGAACAAGTATTCATGCTTTTACATATGTTCTCACGTAGTTGCTTTTTTCCTAACAAGATGTTCCTTTGTCATTTGAAATACTCGTTTTGCAAGTATTCACTCATTCATTATATCACATTTTCATTATGCGATAATATAAGAATCTTTCATCGGTATAACGTTGAGAAAAGGATATTCAACCAAATGTTTCACTTTTATATCTTTTAAAACGGGGACAGTAACGATTAAAGTCTCATGATCTTAATTGTATTCCCATGACAGTTCTTTTTCTTGCATATCACTATTATATTATATGAGACAAAACGTTAATTTACCATCTAATAATTATAGTCTGGCATCATATCAGTGTGCAAATTGTATGATCGTTTGAAAATTATCTTGAGAAAAATAGCTCAAATGAGAAAACGGTAGGTACCTTGGCATGCAAGAAAACATCCAGGGACATGACGCGCCTGATTAAAATAGGCGTCCTAATCTCCATAGCAACTTACAGACTGAAATGAAGAAGTCGCTATATATTATTGAAATCTTTGATAATATTTCACCAGTATTTATATCGTTTATTTTTAGACTACAAATTGAGACGTTATGGCGATAACAAAGAATACGTTTTTGATGCTGAGACGTTAAAACTAAAATCTGTAGTTTCTCTTGTTGACGACAGTAACCTGCAGCTGGTGTATGTGAATAATAAACTGACCAAAATCAAACACAGTAACGGTCCTTACGTTTCGGTGACATATGATTTGAAAGGAAGAATAAAGATAATGGAAGCTAAAAATACAAGTTCATCTAGAGAAATCATAAAAAGGTAAATACATAGGGAAGTGGAAATTTGAACAAACAAATACACATGTCCAATAAAGAGGCGCGGTATTTAAAAACACCACATGTTCAGAATGATTATAAATTATAATACAGCCAGTGCAAACATAAAGACGAAGTAACAAAATAGCATTGAAACAGTCAATGACAAAACCACAGCTGAGAAGTTTACATAGGGTGCATTCAATCTAGCTGAAAAAAGAAGTAAAGTAATTCGAAAGTATGTTGTGTACATTTGAAAACTATTTTAAACCTATTTATTTTACTTCGATTGTATCAAATGGTTATTACAACTTATACAAATAACGCTCGGAGTCTTCTTGGATCGAGTCAGTATTAATAATATCCGGAAAAAGTGTCTTACTGAAGAACACCACACATAGCCTAGAGGGAGGATCGGACCCACGACCCTCCGGTCATGGGTTCTGTACTGTACCACTGGACAACGCGCTCCACTCTTGATGCGTAATTTAATGTGCATGAAAATCCATGAGCGCAAAAACATGGTTTATATAAAGTACACTGTTTTAGAATATCTTGTTTCAGAAGCAGTATCGACGATAATAATGACGATTGAGTATCGACGATAATTAATAATGACGATTGAGTATCGGCGATAATAATGGCGATGTAGTATTTGAAGTGCATTGTGAAACACCACTTTTAAAGGCAAATTTATATTTTGTAATTTCAGTTTTTATGCATATGATTTAGAGGTCGGAATGCTTAAAAAGGCAGTAGTCGGGGGGAAAGAGACAAGCTACGTTTACAACTACGACTATTCCATAAGGAACGTTATAAACTCGGACAAATCAATGTTTGTATATGAATATTCAAACATGGGCCACGTGGCGGCTAGAAGATACAGCGTTGACTATCGATATGTTTCGGGATTAGAATACAGATACGACCATGAAGCGCTGGTAACTGTAACGACACAACCAAATAATGTTGAGTCAAATATCACATTTGGCGAAAACGGTGAGACAATTCTTGTAAAACGAGCAGGTTACTTGCCAGCTAAAACTGTTAGAACCAAATCTACGGAAATAAATTACGAAGGAGATTCGGTAAGTTTTTATCGTATACCGAAATAAGAAACATGCGTTTTTATTTCATAAAAAATAATCTTTATTCATTCAAACATAAAAGTCTTTATCCATAAGACGTTATTTAGACAATAGTTTACAGACGTTTTAAATATAACAACAATATATTTTAATACAATTGATTTTATTATTTCTCAATGATGAATAAATATACCACACCCGTTTTTCATAAGTCACGCCAACTTCAATCCCTCTTACCACCCATATTTTTGGCAATTAACTCTCTTACACTAAATTTGTAAACCACAATAGTAATGTATTATTTCTCAATATTTAATAGAAAAAGTGTATTTAAATGTATGATTTGTGTATCTCCATAAAAATTCAAAACATCTGACACAGACCCAGCTTCAACAGTGTACTTATAATTGGAAAGTATCAGATTAATTACTAGTTAATGGTTACTAATTCAGTGTTATCACGTAATTGCAACATTGTTTTGCTCTAATTTCTCTACAACTATTGAACTATATAATAACTATTTAATTCTAAAGAATATAGCTACGGTTGTATATCTCATGCTTGCCTTCTTCGTATGTAATACATCTACAAGGAGAGGAACTCATTTAGTTTATTCTATCGTTCCGATCCTGTCCACATTGTATGCATGCTTGTCAGTTGTTTCACAAAGATGTACACCATGTAATAAGTTTGTTTGAACTACACCCATCCCATTACGCTATCAATGTAATATACGTATTGAACACGGCTATTCAGGTTGTGCTAGAACGGCGATACTACAACAGTGGTAAACACATTCAACTGGTTGACGGCAGTGAGGACACAGTGGACACATACTTCAACGATTTAGGACAATTGGTTCAGTTTAACGATGGTGGGGGCAATGAGTACCACGTGTTTATTAATAAAAACGGAAGTCTAAACCACATACAGTTTCCCGATGATACAAACAAATCGTACGCATATTCCGAAAATAGTCATTTTATTACTACCCAGAATGGTGTAACGAAGAAATTCGAATACAATTCAAAAAGGCAACTGGTAATAAAAGACATAGGTAACAATTCTGTGTCGTCCTTTGAATATAACGAAAATGGTAAGATGACAAAAGCTGTTAATGAACATAGTAACATTGAATTTAAATATGAAAATTATATCCCAGTTGGTGTCTCATATGAGGAAGAAAAATTAGAATATACACATAACGATGATGGTCTTCTTTCAAGCATTAAAACTGAAAACAACTATCATGTTCGCTATTTATATAACGATGTTGGAAATGTCATAGAGGTTCTAAATGAGAAGACTAACAAGTCTTTACTTAAAGCAACATATAATCAACGTGGTAAGATAGTAACGAAAACTTTAGGAAACAACGCCACAGTAGACCACGAGTATGACACAATTACTAATCTGCTTACCAAGATAACTAACAAATTCCCAAACGGATCGATTGCCTCATACTTTAAATACAGATATTCGAAACGACACAGACGAATTTCGATGGAAACAAATGAGGGAAAATGGGAGTTTACGTACGATTCCTCTGGACAAATTCTTACCATGACATCACCTGACAAGGTCCTCACTAAATATTCTTATGATAATAGAAAGAACAGAAAAACTGTATCAATTAATGACGTTGAAGTCGTTGTTGACATTAATAATATGAACCAGTACTCCAAATATGGACCAATGGAACTAAAATATGACAAGAATGGCAATTTAATCGAAAAGACTAATTCTTCCATTTCGAAAACATTTGCATTTAATGAAGACAATAAACTTACGGAGTTTTTGGCAAACGGCGAGAGGTGCTTATTCACATACGATGCACTTGGAAACATATATACTAAAACATGCAATGGAACGAAAATCAGATATGTCGTAAATCCATTTGGAATTTATGGGGCAAACATAATACAACAGGTAAACTAAATTAACTATGATGTCTTTTCAGCATTTATTAATAAATTGTCATTTCAGCAGTAACACACAACTGATGAAACAAATGGTGAAAATGAATTATAAGCGCCTTTAATTAATAGGATACATAATGCAGAAATTTATTTTCATAACATGCTATGTTTTATATTGTTAACGTTGTAAGTTTTTACGTCGTTAGCTAAAGGTGTCATTTAAAAAAGTTAACATATTTAAACCAAGTGGTATTTATTTTTTAAGAAATGGTTATATGAATTTGTTTAAGTTGTAAGAACTTGTTTCTCGAAGTAAAGCAAATAAGTTAAACTATGATTTTGAACAATATAGTAAATCATTTAACTTCACTTGAACATCTTTTATACACCATAGCGCTTACACATAAATAGGCTAATGCACTTTTGTTGTTGCATCACATAACCTATTATTGACACAGTTTTGATGGTTGATTTTAGATGTTTTCAGTTTCCTACTCATGTTCTCTTCATAGAGTTGCATAAACTCTAATTCATGAAACCATATACATGCAACATTTAAACAATAAGACATTTTTGACATGGAAATCTGTATTATTCGAAAATACTACTGATAATTTTAAATGCGCAGGTTAGAATGATAGGAGCAAACATATTATAATATTTGAAACAATTATTATATGACTCATTTTTTACCAATTAATACTTAAAAAATCTAAAACAAATCAAAGAAAAGCAGTCAAGTTATCATGGTTTTAGACTGGTTCCAGTAAAACTGACAATGGTTTCATTGAAATTCTTTATATAACAAATAAATAACCAATCAAATCTAAGTTAAGTTTTGTAATTATTGATTGATATGAGTTATAAAATCTGATTTATTTTATAATATATTAATATAAATAAATAAGCAATAGCTGAAATTATAATTAGTTTATATTTACTTGAAGTATCAACGTATCGTAAACCCAGGCTTGCATTTCTTGTTGTCTGAAATGTTTACATTAATTGACTCTCAGATGGTAAATTCTAATTATCATATATGGAATGCAAAATAAACCCAAAGAAAGACAGTTATAGTCTTCAAATTCTCAAAGTTGATGGTGAACCGGGCATTCTTCTGAAATCACTATAAAGTACGAGTATATATGAAGTATTTATGAAAATATTGCAAATACTCAATACTTGATGTAAATATGTAAACAATGTCATCTATTTTTATTATACAGGTAACAGAAAAAAAAAATAATAACGACAGGATATCATTTTATTACGGAGGAGTGCAGATTGGATTGATTGCTATGGACGATGGCACAGATATGAAATATTTCCTCTTTGATCCTGTTGGGTATGTTATGCGTTAAAATATATTGGTCTATGCATTTAATTATTTAATAGGAAAATAAGATTAACAGTAGTTCATCATCAACTTATTTCAACAAGCTATCATACTTACAAAATCTATATAATTTCAACTTTAATTAATTTTCCAGATCTGTTGTTGGTATACTCAGCGATAATGGAGACTTACTCAACAGCTACCAAAGTGATCCGTTTGGGACAGTGATGAAAGCGTCTGAAACCGTATACTCTCCATTCACATTTGTTGGTCAGTGGGGCGTAATGAGGTTCCATGAAATTCCTGAGATGTACCTGATGCGGTCTCGGTTGTACGATAGCAGTATCGGCAGATTCATAAGCATTGACACTTATGGACTTAAAGCCAAGAGCAAGAACTTCTATGTTTACTGCTTCAATAACCCCGTGCACTTTAATGACCCAGAAGGAACCTGTCCTATATGTTATGCAATAGGCTTTGGGGCATTAGAATCTGGATTCAACTACTACATGGATCACAGAGATGGAAGTTTTACCTGGGGAGGAAAGTATTGTTTTTTATTTATTAAAGAAAAAACGCAAATGAAGTGTTTTAATTTAGTTTCAAGGGTATGGTTTTACGCCAAACATTAACAGTTAATTATATAAATATCACACTTTATTGGCATAATAACCTATTGGTTTAAACCTTAGATCATGCAACGTAAAACTCACGTCATGTCGCTGTTAACTTTCATACTTAAAACTCGATCGCGAATAATTAGAAGTAACACGGTATTGGGAAACCACTTTGTGGCTCTCCGCTTTGTTAAAATAATTATATTTGAAAACATATGTACATGTGAGATGATTTATTCATCAAGGTAATTGAAACTATTGTTTTAACTGTAAAGAACATTGCTAATGCAGAATGTAGTCAAATTAAAATCTCTCAATAATTATAATGATTAATTTATCAGAAAGTATCTATGTTCTAGTTGTTTACTTGTTTACTATTTAAACGTTGTCAACCAATTTAAAAGGAATCGTAAATGTACTTCACAGGAGCTGCAGGAGCCCTGGCCCATGGTGCAGTTGATGGTGCTCTAAGCTCAGTTAAAACATTAGTAACGGCTGCAAGTGCAATTAAGAATGGGTTTGACTATGCATACGAGCACAGAAATGGTGGTTACACTGTGAAAGGTGAGCGATCGAAAAATATAAAAAAGGATACAAAATAGATAAACCATGACTCTTTTACAGATCACCTACTCCATCGTACCGATTGACCAAGTGTGGACATGTTTGTATTGTAATATACTATAATACTATGTATATCGGTCTGTTATTGATATTTCCAATCATATAAGTAACGGGTTTTTCTAACCATATTACTACATGTACTATCTACAAATACTATCAAATATAAAATATTACTATGTGGCGTTTTTACCAAGGTGATCATATGTGAACATTAATCACTCATCACAATTAAAATTATGCGCCAAGATTTTTTCCCATTAGCTTAAGTATTGGTGCATTTCAAAGATCGTATTTAAACCTTGGATATGCCAAACAAATGTAGCTACAGCAATCTGTGTTATATAATCTGTTTTTGATGTTCAGAAAAGGCGTATCATTAATAGTTAAAATCATTTATGTAGGTCAAGCAATTGCATTAGCAAGAGGGGCGTTTGACGGATATGTGAGTACATTACATTTGAGTCCTGGCGAAAAGATTATTGTTGGCGCTAGTGCGGATGTGATTCAAGACTTTGTTGAAAACCCTAATGGATTTAAGGAACAGATTGGGGATTTTACTAAAGGGGCAGCTCATGGAGTTGAAGATTACCTTTTGGATAAAATAAATACGTTAGTCAATAAGGATGGCGACTCAGCTGTTGTTTCTAATGTTAAGAAACTTATCGGAATGGCAGTAAGTATGTGCATACAATGACAGAATTCATAATGAGATCACATCTGGCTTATAGAAGTCACATCAGTATCGCCGATGTTATATATCGATATTAGCAGTAAAACTACACATTTATGTCTAACATCATAAATCAATATCTTATACTTAACGAAACAGCTAACCCCCCCCCCCCACTTTTGTATTTCGTATATGTTCCTAAAAAAAAAAAAAAAAAAAAAAAATGTATATATATATATATATATAAGCCGGACCCGATTAGCTCAGTTGGTTACGCATCTGACTGTCAAACCAGGGATCGTGAGTTCGAATCCCCACCCGGCAACAGTCTCCGTGATGATTGATATACGACATTGTGTCTCATTATCATTCGTCTCTCACTGCTGATTCAAGTGGGAAAGTTATCAGTTTCTTGCGGAGATGGGGTGTACTCGAGTACTGGTTAATCCCAGGAAACAGTCGTTGGGTTAACTGATCGTCTGTTAGCCCTCGATGGCATAAAAATGACGCTAAATATTCAATCAATCAATCCTAAAAATATGGAGTGGTGCTATCAAAATGTGTTTGTATTTTACATGGCCTTGATGTTCTTTCTTATTGAAATCAAAATTGTCAAAAAAATTGCTTCGAAACTTTTCAAGAAAATACGTAAATATTAGGAACACAAATGTCAGGTGGCGAGTTAGCTGTTCCGTTCAGTACACATTGCCTTTTGTATCTGTAGTGCACACTTGTTTAGTTTGCTTTTGTTGACCAAATACTAAATCACGGCCTGCGTCAAAGTCACTTATTGGCCAGTATCAGGTTATGCTAACACATTGACGAAAAAACGGAAAATACCGACCTGTGTATTAACGAGTTGCTCATAAATAACATGAACTGCTAGGACGGAATCAACCATTATCGTCGAATGTGACCTTCCTCTTTGTGATTTAATGAACTTTCAATCATTTGCTGAGCAGAAAGTTATAGGCGATTCATCTTTAAGAAATTCATTATTCATATTAATACAGCTTCTTCGTGTGAAAGAGCTTTTATAAATTAGTTGCCTACATTTGTTGTGATTCTTGCGATGTATTAAGCATCATAACATGCACTGTAATGTCATTTTACAAAAAAACCTTTCTGTTAAAAATAACAGTTTTACTTTGTTTGGATGGCTCATAAAACATTTTGAATAGAAAACACTTATTTAAGAAAGTAAAACTAGTGGGACGTTATTCGTATAAATATTTGTATCTGACATTCTAGTCGGAATTCATAATGTCAGTGGCGTTCAATTTTGCTTTTTAAATTTTAAGTATTGAACAAATTGTGATATTTGACAGATTAAACGTGGACTAGACGGAATAGAGCACGCTGTTGAAAATGGAATACAAACTGTTTTAGACTGGGTAGTGTCTCATGATCCGGTAAGTTACATTGCTAAATGGAATACAAACTGTTTTAGACTGGGTAGTGTCTCATGATCCGGTAAGTTACATTGCTAAATGGAATACAAACTGCTTTAGACTGGGTAGTGTCTCATGATCCGGTAAGTTACATTGCTAAATGGAATACAAACTGCTTTAGACTGGGTAGTGTCCCATGATCCGGTAAGTTACATTGCTAAATAATAATATTGTGTTTTAAGACGTTGATTTATCTATGCATGTTATTTTAAGTCCTCTAAAGCAGAATGGTCTTAAGGTCCCACTACACAGTTGATTTTCTTTCTTTGTTCTATATAAAATAAGGTCTAGGGTTTCAACGGTAAAAAAAGAAATCCACATAGATTTTTTTCAGTATTTTGTTTTCGTAGCAGGAGTGTATACCCACATAAAATACAAATTAACTGGTAGGTTGAACAGATTTGTTATTTTAAAAGAGGGTACAGTGACACCCTGAGATTTTTTGAAAAAAGAAGTACTCGAATGCTCATAAATACATGCATATTACAATAACGAGATCTTATGTACAGTCACGTGATACATATACTCGAATATTCATTGGAATAGCCATTTAAGGTGGATAATGAACCGGGAGCGTCCCGAAAATCCGGATAAATTTTTCGTATTGGACGGTTCGACCGTCCGGAAAATCGATAGTAATTTCGTACTGGACTTTAATGAACGATAACTCTAACGATATATAATTTAAAAAAGAAAAAAAAAAAAGCTGTGATAAGGGATTTATATTAACATATCTATTTTTTAAAAGAGCAAACTTTAATATTATCAAAAAATGTGATGAACATTGTATTTTTTTAAATAAATAAAATGTTTTATAAAATTTAATGGGATATTGTGTTTCATATGAAAAGAACTCGAGGTAAATAATTATAAAGGTCATAATACAGTTCACTGTACAATATGGATTTTATCGTACTCGTCAATGTTGTAGTTGAAACCTGTATTGGACTCGGCGCCTATGTCCAATACATGTTTTCACCACAACATTGACTCGTACATTATAAATTCATAGTGTACAATGAACTGTATAAAAACCTTATACTATTTAAGCTGCATGGTACGCGTAAAATTTACATGATGGTTCCTCGTGTGATTTATAGTGCCTTATATGTGTTTAATTATAATACTTGTTTGTTATTTTATAGCTGCTTTGGTGGGTAGTTATACGACATATCATTCATGAAACAATGGATAAGCTATGAGATACGAGATTATACATATAAATTTGTACCTTGTGTAGATTCCAGTACATCATAACAATTGATTGATTGAATATTTAGCGTCATTTTATATACACTCGAGGGCTAACAGACGATCAGTTAACCAAACTACTCATTCCTTGGATTCGCGAAGGTTAACCAGTACTCGAGCACACTCAATTGATATCTCTCCCACTTGAATCAGCGGTGAGATACGAGTGATAATGAGCCGCATTTTCGTATATCACAAGGACTGTGGCCGGCCGGGTTTTCGAACACACGAACCCTGGACTGGTAGTCAGGCACGCTACCGATTATGCTAATCGACCACGTTAACAAAATAACAAACGCCAAATAAAGTATAAACATGTAAATATTCTACGCTACATAATAAATATAGCTGACAATTTTTTAAGTTTGCAATTTTTTTTCAGAACGATCTTATTGGACCACCGGGCCATGGGGCTGCACGATTCGTGGGTATTGGTGATACATTAAAGTATAAAATCCGTTTTGAAAACGACGAAAATGCAACTGCGCCCGCACAGCGCGTGTACATCAAATACAAATACAGTGAACATCTCGATCCTAAATCATTTGCTATTGGTCAGTTTGGATTTGGAAATTTGACGAGGGCAATTCCAATAGGAAGTAAACATTTCCAGGTACGGAAAACAGGAAAACAGTTAACACAATTATATTGTAATGATGAAAAGCTTTTGTAATGCTTAACCCAAAATAAAAGAATGTTCTGTTCTGAATGTTATGTTCTGTAATTAAGTCTAATTGTAGCAAATATACGACAAACACATTATAAAAATCCAGTTAAAAATAAAACCATACTAAAATATGTCAAACCATACTTAATATGTCATTTGGACTGATATGAATGTTTCAAGATATGCATTACATTAAACAATTAATTATAAGATGTGATGACGTTACATATCAATAAGTTTAACCTTGATTTGAATTTATTTATTCCTTTGTAAAACGTGTGCCTTTGCTGTAAAACAATGATAACCGAAATGCCAAAGACATTGTCGATGTGTATGCATTGCTTCATCATTTAACCCTTTACTCCATAGATACGCGTTTTCACGCTACAATTACAGTAGGCCTTTGAAAACAGTGCAGGAAGATTTCAGATTGCTCGTAACGAGCAATCTGAACACTTCCTGCACTGTTTCCACTCTGTCAGTTAATATAAACATAATTCACACAATAATTCAAAAGCCTTCTATATAAGGTGTCCAAAGTTGTTTTTATTAGAGGTGTCTAAAGGCGTATATATGAAGTAAAGGGTTAAAATAAAAATAAATAGCGTTTCTGGGGCAACTATTCATGTCACGTAGTAAAAATTCCATATTTGTTATGCTTGAAATAGAAATATACGGATATAGGGAGAGCCAAGTACTAAAAGAAGGACTATAATCTACAAGGCATTTCATGGCGTGATTAAACTGAGAACATCATAATCCATTTTTAATTGCTTAAATCAAACGACAAACATATGTTCAATACAAAAATGTTCTCTGAAATTAATAAATAACATTTTAAACATTTACTCTGAAATTTAAATATGTGTGCATCCTCTTCTTTTTCTTGATGAACTTAGAATTGAAAAGTATTTCTTGTATTATTTTGACATTTATATCTAAAAACATAGAAATTTTTTTTAATATATATCGAATGTTTATGAAGTATGACGGTACTAATAATGTATTTACTGCCGATATAATTTACGTGATAGTATGTGTTGTATATATATTAATATGACGATGTATTTATGTACAAGTCTAAAATAAAGTATTTGTTCTGTTCTGTTCTATGATAAAAAGTGAAGAAAGAAACGTAATAAGTATCTGTCTCTGATCTTGATTTATCATTTATTGTCTATGATATGTGATATAGGTATCCATCAACATGACCGCTGAACTAGGAGTGTATGTACGAGCTGTTGCTGGAATAGATCTTACAGAACATATGGTGTTCTGGGAATTCCAGTCTGTCGATCCAAACACGGGTATGCTATTAGTTTTATTGCTAATAATAAATATACACATATGAAATAAAAGTTTTATGAAAACAAAATTTTACTAGCACTTCAAACTTGGTACAAAATATCTTATAGTTGAAAACCTGTTTATAATTTACTTTTAATCCGAATTTTAGGTGAGGCACCATCGGATCCTACGATTGGATTTCTACCGCCAAACAATGGAACCTCTGGGCAGGGATTCGTGACATTTTCGATGAAACCGAAGCCGAACGTACCACATCTCACAACCATACATACCAATGCCTCCATTTACTTTGATGAAAATGAACCGATAGACACGCCTGATGTATTCAACACAGTACGTGCTTCTTTACGATTTCCAGGTTTATCTTCTGTTAAAATATAGGCGCGAACGCAAAGTGAATAGTGTCAGCGGATTATTTTATAATCATATTTATTAAAAATATATGGGCCGTACGTGTATTATTGTGCGTCAAGCTATCATTTTGAAGAAAAATGAATATAATAAAAAATACTTTATAATCAAACTCCACACTGTTTGGGTTTTAGTTAAAGAAACCTTACTAAATTGCAAGACACGCTTATTTCTTTAAAAAAATCAAAATATATAAATAAATCGATATTTCTTTAAATATTTGTTAAAAAAAAAGTTTTTTTTATATACAGCAATAAATTCAAGTATTTCACAAATATGGTTTCTTTACTATAATATGTTGTCTACTATGCGCGTACTGCAGTTATTTGTATACTCACGTTATCATAATATTGACAATATTTGCATAGCTGAGCTACTTAGGGAAAATTGAATCAGCATGTAAGGCTTCGTTTATTTCATAGATAGATGCCAGTGACCCTGCCTCCAATATATCGGAAGTTCCGGCTACACGGTCGCCTGGTAGCGTGACTCTTGCTCTTAATTCTTCTGATTCAGGGTCAGGGGTCAAACACGTGGACTTGTTTCTGGTACAAGGTAAATAGTCACACAAGTATATATAAACGTAATTATATAAAATATTGTATAAACACTCGGATGTTTCAACACCTCATGTTTAGACTCAGTAAAACCGAGTTTGCTATTTGCTATTTTATTTTCCTGGACGCGTAGCGACCGAAAACATAAAGACTCTGTTTTGTTATTATTCCCATTTCCTTAACATCATTGAAATCATTCAATGTTTTTCGAAAAGAGAAAATATCTACCCTCCTCCCGCTATGACGTAACGTCATTCATAAACCCCTAACGCTATGACAAATACCTCGAGGTTCGATTTCACGTAACGTCATTCATAAAATACTCGCGCTATGACAAACACTCCACAATATGACGTTACGCCATTCATAAAGTCCTCGCGCTACGACAAATACCTCGCGATTTCACGTAAAGTTATTCATAAAATCCTCGTCCTATGACAAATTCCTGACGTTAAGACGTATTCATTCATAAACACTATAATATCCTTCCACTACCATAAAAATAAACGGAATAAACATCTTTAGAAAATCACACAGTTAGAGTTATATAGGAGAAAAAGTATATTTTATTCGGTTTTGCAAGACGGAAGTGTCCACCCGCACTTCGGATCCATAAAAGATACCACCTCTCGTGAAAAAACTCAATAAAAGCGGTATTTTATTTTTGTTTCCAAGAGAACCTAATATCAGACATTACTGAGATAGGATTAGCGCGCATTCGTGCTTATGTTTATAAAAAACAACCTTTTCACACTTTTTTTAAGAGTTGTACTCATTTATTGCGTTATTTAACATGTTGATAAAGAGTTTGACTTTGTTCTTTAACAGAAAATGGATTTGCCCTCTTCAAAGCTGGAATTACAGAATCAATATTTGTAATTCCTCTGGAGAAAGGAAATGCGTATCAACTTTTACCAGTAGCTGTAGATTATGTAGGAAACAGATTGTCGTTGGAACATATCAACGAAGAAAGTATTCTCAAAGTTGAATACTTTGCGCCAACAGGTGATTGTACACTTGAATTTGTTTTACCGCACTTATTAAGTTTGACATAAACTCAATGATCCATTTGTCATTTGGTTCAGTGTTAAGCATATTAACTTTAAAGCTAGTTTAATTGTTTGTTAATAGTATGTTCTTAAGACGGCATGTTAATAAAATATTTTGTATTTTATAGTAAAAAATGAACGAGTATGCTTAAAGGAATAAATAAGTGACGGATACTTCAGAATATAAACAATATTACGTTTATGAATACTGGAACTCTTTGTGATAATTACATACTTCTTCAGATGTTAAGTTATTTAACAGCTGACGACTTATCTTATTGCAGACAACATATGCGATTGTTCAGGTCATGGCAACTGCACCCTGACTACTGAGCTTTGTGTGTGTGACAACGGTTACTACGGAATCAGTTGCAACCAAAGTAAGTTTAGCCCCACATTTTATTCGTATATTGTGTTTTGTTTGAGGAAAACAATCAAAATAAAATTGAATAATAGCAACAGTTGATATCAACTATATTAGTGCTAGACAATAAAATAAAAGTGAATTGGAAACGATGTTCATTATAATCATTATAATGACCTACATCGTTTAATGAAGCTTTAGCAGAGATAAAGATATAAGATTTTAAAATCTTGACCAGGGTCTTATTGACGATACCAATTTTCTTATCTAAGAAATGTTTTTTTTCCTCTAAATTATCTTAATTCATGACATTGAACAAATGGTTTTATTTCTTATATACATATACACATGTTTGAATTGCTGATAATACATATACTTTAATCTTGTTGATATCTGATATCAAACTCTTTAATTCGGTGGGGAAAGGTTTGATAGGAGAATAAATGAATATTTTTCTGTCTTGGTTTAAATTTGGTATTTACGTATATCTTTGTACTTTAAGTTTTGATTAATATTGTTAGATCTTTTTTAATTTCGTCTCTAGCTGAACGTCCAATAGAACCTCCAGTCCTTGAGCTGAGATCTTCTTCCGGTGTGTCATTAGAACCCATTGAACTGTATATATCTGCCCGCAACGTGTCTGGACCAGTAGAATCGTTGACAATTAATGTAAATGGTTTTCCGAAGGGAACAAAGTTTTCGGAAGGAAATATAACTGAAAATAATACGCTTGTTCTCGAATATAGCGACTTTGGTGCCATAAACATGACAACCCTTGACACGTATAGTGGGAACCTTACATTAAAGATTGCAGTTATACAAACATCACAGACAGGGACCGTTTCTAGACTTGGTTCGCTGATGGTTATAGTGTATCCCGACATTAGTCAAGTATCTATTGATGTGCATGGATGTTTCGTGAAGGTGGACAATGAAACCGTTGTTGATTTGAATGCAACTGTCAAATTTGGAAATATGACATCCTCGGTGCCATTTGTGTTAACACTGGCTCTACCAGAATGGGCTTCAATAAACACTGGATCATATTCTGGTGACGGTGTGTACACGTTTACAGAAGACATGTCCAAGCACTATTATATTCACCTAAATGAACATTTTGAACAAATTAATGTGAACGTATCGGTATTGATAGAACAAAAGGCAAACGGAATTGGCAAAACTATTAAAAGGGCGTACGAGATATCGCACTTGTGTGAAGGAGGTAAGTGGTTCATTTATTTGTTTGTGAAACTGTGTTGTGACATAGTGATCAATAATAATATTCTCGTTTCATCAGATGAATATATTTTCAAATATTGTAGATAGGACACATAAAATTAAACACTAAACTAAAATACGGTATATGACAGAAGCATTTAAATCAAGTTAAATAGATCTAAAATAAAACGGTTTAGAATTTCAGTCAGTCACGAAAGTAGTATTTATATATGATAGAAATATCTCGTGGATTGCTCGGAAGCATAGAACAAATCCAACAGAAGAAAAAAGTAGACTCGGTTTTATTGAAGTTGTTCATGATGGGTGCTGAATTATGCAACACCTCTCACATCCTCTAGCACCGACATAACATAGGCAATATTTTATTCTCGAGCAACATTGCATGCACGGAATTAAAAAAAATATTTGCATTTAAAACCTGGGTGACAAACGTACTATCGCCACTAGGAAGCTAGATAGTGGATGTACTATCGCCACTAGAAGGCTGGGTAGTGGATGTACTATCGCCAACTAGAAATCTGGGTGGCGGATGTACTTTCGCGACTTGGAACCTAGGTGAAAAATGTACTGTCGCCACTAGGAAACTGGGTAGCGGATGTACTCTCGCGATCCAGAAACCTGGGTGACGGTTGTACTATTGCGACTTGGAACCTGAGGAAGATGTACTGTCGCCACTAGAAAGCTGGGTAGCGGATGTACTATGGCGAACTAGAAACCTTGGTGACGGATGTACCATCGCGACTTGGAACCTGGTTGATGGATGTGCTTTCGCCACTAAGAACCAAGGTAGCGGATGTACTATCGCCACTGGGAACTAAGTGAAAGATGTACTGTCGCCACTAGGAACTTGGGTGGCGGATTTACTATCGCAAATGGGAACTTGGGTGGTGGATGTACTATCACCACTAAGAACCTGGGATGGCGGATGTGCTATCGCCACTATGAACCTGGATGGCGGATGAACTATCGCGACTTAAAACCTGGTTGATGGATATGCTATCGCCACTAAGAACCAAGGTAGCAGATGTACTATCGCCACTGGAAACTTAGGTGGCGGATGTACTATCGCCACTAGGAACCTGGATGGCGGATGTGCTATCGCTTCTAAGAACCTAGGTGGCCGATGGACTATCGCCACTTGGAACTTGGGTGGCGGATGTACTCTCGCCACTAGGAACCTTGGTGGCGCTTGTGCTATCGCCACTAGGAACCTAGGTGAAAGATGTACTGTCGCCATTAGGAACTTAGTAGGCCGATTCACTATCGCCAATGGGAACTTGGGTGGTGGATGTACTATCACCACTAGGAACCGAGGATGGCGGATGTGCTATCGCCACTAGGAACCTGGATGGCGGATGAACTTTCGCCACTGGGATCTTGGATTGCGGATGTACTACCACCACTGGGAACCTTGGTAGCGGTTGTACTATCGCAACTGGGAACCTGGTTGGCGGATGGTATGTTGCCACTAGGAACCTGGGAGGCGGATGTACTACCGCCACTTGGAACCAGGGTGGCTGAAGTACTGGCACCAACTAGCAACCTGTATGGCGGATGTTATATCGCCACTAGAAACCTGGGCGGCGGATGTACTATCACCAATATGAACCTGTGTGGCGGATATACTATCGCCACTAGGAACCTGGGTGACGGATGTACTATCGCCAACTATGAACCTGGGTGGCTGTTATATTAACACCAACTAGGAACCTGGATGGCAGATGTAATATCGCCATTTGAAACCTTGGTGGCGGATGTACTATCACCAATCTGAACCCGGAAGGCGGATGTTCTATCGCCACTAGGAACCTTAGTGGCAAATGTACTAACACCAATTAGGAAACTTGATGGCGATGTATTATCACCAATATTAACCTGGGTAGTAGATGTATTATCGCCACTAGGAACCTGGGCGGCGGATCTACTATCGCCACTAGGAACCTGAGTATCGGGTGTACTTTCGCCACTAGAAACCTGGGTGGCAGATGTACTAAGGCCAACTAAGAGCCTGGATGGCGGATGTACTATCGCCACTATGAACATTGGAGCAGTATACTATCGCCACTGGGAACCTGGGTGGCGGTTGTACTATCGCCAACTACGAACATGGAATGACCGATGTACTATCGCCACTAGATACCTTGGTAACGGATATACGATCGCAACTAGAAACCTGGATGGCGAATGTACTATCGCAAATAGAAACCTGGGTGGCGGACGTACTATCACCACTAGGAACCTGGGATGGCAGATGTACTATCACCACTAGAAACCTGGGATAGCGGATGTACTATGGCCACTAAGAACCTGGGTAACGGATGTACTATCGCAACTAGGAACCTGGATGGCCGATGTACTATCGCCACTTGGAACAAGGATTGCGGATGTTGTGTTGCCACTATGATCCTGGGTAGCGGATGTACTATGACCACTAGGAACCTTGGTGGCGGATGTACTATCGCTACTAGAAACCTTGTTGGCGGATGTACTATCACCAATATGAACCTGTGTTGTGTATGTAGTAGGGCCAACTAGAAGCCTGGGTTGCAAATGTACTACCGCCACTAGGAACCTTGGAGCGGTATACTATCGCCACTAGGAACCTGGGTGGCGGTTGTACAATCGCCACTAGGAACCTCGGTGGCGTTTTGTGTTGTACTATCGCCATTAGGAACTTGGGTGGTGGTTGTACTATCGCCACTAGGAACCGGGGTGGCGTTTCATGTTGTACTATCGCCACTAGGAACCTGGGTGGCGGTATACTATCACTGCTAGGAACCTGCTCACAGTAATATAATGAGACACAACATAGGTGTTTAAATAATGACCAGGCCTTTTTTACAGTAAACATCATTCTTCAACTTAATTTTTTGAAATGTTTTAATTTAGTTAACATTAACCAATCTGCATGTTATCATTTTCCACTAAGTGAAGATGTGTTGTGTTCCTAGTCAATTTTGTGTGATCATTTAATTCATTATGAGTTGAATGTATGTGAAATTATTGTTTTATTTACCACTAAAACGATTATTGTTTTTATGTTTTATTCTAAATAACTCCGAGCTATCTTGACTGCAACAATGTTATCTGATTTTGGTCTCTGTTTACAGATTGCAATGGTGGAATGTATGGAATAAACTGCGATATGGAATGTCCCTGTAAAAAGCATAGATCCAGTTGTAGTCAGTTTGACGGCTCATGTACATGTTTGGCCGGATGGACGGGGGACATTTGTACAGATGACGTAGACGAGTGTGCCCACAATGAGTCCCTTTGCAATAACGAAGAACTGCGAATATGCTTGAATACGCCGGGCAACTACAGTTGTGTATGTCAAGATGGTTATGCTGATTACAACGACACTTGCACAGGTAGGGACTCGTATTACAGATGGTGACATATCGTACCTGTTCAAGGATTTGAACCCAGTGTTTCTGGTTTACCGTGCCAGTGCTCAGGCTACTAAGCTATCGAAACGCATGTTCTTTAACCAAAAATATACTTTAGATTAGCTCGACTTTAAAAGAAAATGGGGGCTATTATACTCGACACGGCTTCGGTGTTTTATTTTCAGTTAAATAAGACTAATTTTATCATATCTCAGTAATCACTATCCGCACATCAATGAAACTGTAATTGTTGTTCACTACCAAAGAAAAGAACTCAAGGGTGCAAGTGGGGAAAATCTTATGAAGGATTACGGCTCATTTTACTTAGAATAATAACTGGTTAGTTTTTATTTTGCAGTCGAATATCTTAATAACTTCCAGCCAATTATCAATGAAACGTCACAGAGGTGTTCTCAACCATTTAATGAAATATGATTAATTGATTGATTGATTGAATATTTAGCGTTATTTTTATGACATCGAGGGCAAGTTACTGATAACTTTCCCACTTGAATCAGCGGTGAGAGACGAATAATAATGAGACACAATGTCATATATCAATCATCACGGAGACTGTTGCGGGGCGAGAATTCGAATTCACGACCCCTTGAATGAAAGTTAGAATTGTAGCCAACTTATAGGGAATAAAAAAGGACAAGGTGGCTAGGGAAGTTAATTACTTTTGACTTCATGTAGCATTATAGCTCCTTTTATACTTAGGAAATTTAGTTTAACTTTATAGCAAGCTAACACTTACTTGTCGTATATATCAATGAAATATCACAATGAAGGTATTATCATTGCCCATTTTATGCCAATATCTCAGAAAATACCATGTGGATTGATTTCAATATTAATTTTTGTGTTTAGTAGTAACGAAAATGAAAAGCACATTGTGTCATAACCAATACTTCTATTTTGTTTGAACTATATTCCGTTTTTCGGATTAGACATTGGGTTAGATTTTGGTAGCATACTTCATAACAATGTCGCAGTCATTAGAAAGCTGTTGATTTGAGGCGAGTTTCAACAAGTCAAGCTCGCTGTCCTCTGACAGCTCTTGATAATAATTATATTGATATATTATTATGATTATAAATCTACATCGAAAAACGTAGGTAATCTAATAACACTAATAATTTCAAATTAGTATGTTAGCAATTGCTATAATCACGTTCAAGGGATATGAGACATAGTAAGTTTTATGCTCTTGAATAATCCACATTCCTTTACTGACTTATATGCATATCTAATTAATACATTACATTGCAAACACATTGATTTATTTTTAATACTGTTTTTCTTAAAGAGTGTGATGGGTTTTATTATGGCTTCAACTGTTCATTTCCATGCAAATGCGCTGACCAACACGCTGTAAGTTGTAACCATGTCAACGGAACATGTACATGTACAGACGAATGGAAGGGAACATCGTGTGATACAGACGTTAACGAATGTGCCCTGAACAAGTCTATATGTGAGGAGAAAATAAATACCGACTGTCAAAATAATATAGGGGGATTTGACTGTCCGTGTCTACTAGGATTTCATCTCATAAATGAATCTTGTATTGGTAAGTTTAACTCAAGGTTTTCGTTATACAGAATTTAATAAAACCGTGATATTAAATGAATTACAAGAAAACATATACACAACTAAATTGCAATTGTTTGAGCGTAATCTATAGCTACACACATGGCATGCGCTAATGTTCTTTCCAATATTTATCTTATTACCAGTTATATTGATATAACATTTTTTTTTATCGTTTTGAGATATTAAGTTATTATTTATGTGGATATTTGGTGATATGTTTTAATAGGTGTACTGTTGTCTCGTGTTAAATAAAATTACACATATCAGTAAACAGTTACATTAACTCCCATACGTAACTTATAACGTCGTGTATTTCTATGACGGTTAAGATATTACATGGGAATGGGACTACTGAGTATTAAATGTACTGCTGTTCAAAAGTTGACTTTAAAGGATAAGATTGTTCGATACGTTTCCACTTATAAAACGCAGACCTATGGTTTAATGTTATTTAAATTTTGAAAGCTTTGCGTTTTCCCTTTAAGTCAATAAAGAGACATTAAATCATGCTAAACAAATGTATTTTTTTATTTTTATTTAGAAATCCCGCATGTAGAGACAACAACTTCAAGCCAGCAAAATGGACTGTCTAGTAAGTTTGAAACAGAACACACTAATAGTATCAATGATTCAATAAAACATAGTGTTACTTATACACACCATTATGTGCTATATACAGCGTTCACACGTTTAATACAAGCTTTTGGTTTATATGGCAATGTATTTATATATAGTTATCTTAAACTCTTTTTTATAAGTGAAATGTGTAAATAGTAACTTTAACCTTTTAACAGTGTTCATTGCATTTCTCAATAAAGACAAGTTACATATGTATATACGTTACCGTAATACTTCTATATGTCTCTTATTGGAAGATGAATTTCATATACTGTTTTAATGTGTTTTTTATAGACCATACTTTTTGAAAAATAGTAGCAGTTTAAACCGTCAAATTTGTTTAGATCTTAAACTAAAAGGAAATCAGAACTTAGCTGTATATGTAATTAAGGCATTTGCATTAAGGGAAAGCTATTGTAAATATCATAGTATATTCTCCTGTCCAGTAACATGTAAATAATATATATATAAGTACTATATTTCCCTTGTCTGTAAACAGTTATATAATCATATATCATATATATATATATATATACAAAGGGAGATAATGAAATTCACAACAACGGAATTTACGATTTATGGGATCTTTTCATATGATCCTTCACAATGCATGATATACATATGGAGATAATTATTTGTAAATGTCTTGTTTATTCACAAATAATTATTTCCGTATATGTATATATATATATCTATGTATAGTCACAAATAATTATCTCCATATATGTATATATATATATATACATGTATATATATATATATATATATATATATATATATATATATATATATATATATATATATGTATAGTCTCAAATAATTATCTCCATATATGTATATATATATATATCTATGTATAGTCACAAATAATTATCTCCATATATGTATATATATATATCTATGTATAGTCACAAATAATTATCCCCATATATATATACGTATAGTCACACAGGTGTCCGTCATTGAATACAATGTATGTTGTTAAATTATTCAGTATAAAAAAATACTTATGGGTCATTAACACCTTTTGTAAAATATTTAATATGCTTTTGTAAGGTTTAGTGCAGGATGACTTCGACCCAAAAATCTATCTATAACGAGGTTAATAAACTATTCTATTCTATGGCAACAGTTGTATTAGAGAAACCATCGTTCTTCGGCAAGTATAACATATGAATATAGAGAATATGTAGAAAGAAAATTGATAATTATTTAAAATTAGTCTTAACCCACTTTATTGAAGTTCATCTGCTATTGTTTGTCGTAGAATGTTCAATATCAACATGTTCAATTATAATTAACACTATTACTCTAACAGATAGGATCTTTCTATATTGATAGATGAAAAGATAACGAATGTAGAGATACACATTGACATTACAATACCTTCCACGGACAACATTCGAACTGCAGTAACGTTTGAAAAGTATAAGCATGAAGCTACAATTGTGGTAAGGATATTTTTAGTTGATATTAACATACTGTTAAATGAACGAAGGTTGTGGGTTATCACTAGATATTTTTTATTAATTCTTAAAGCTTTGGTGATGTATTAAGCTATACAAATTTTTTAAAATACAAATGATAATTATTTACGGATTAAAGTGAAAACCCAATTAAACGACATAACAGCAGTGCGTTTGTTATAATAGAATAAATATAACACTCTGTTTAAGTTGATAGTAATGTTGTCAACTTTCGGGGAAAACACTTCGCCTGGGTTAACAGTTATTCACAATATTAATCTAATCTTTAACAAAATGTAATATTGTTGCAATATGAAATATATACCACATTCCATGACGCAATATTATTTTTAAATACCGGTCAATGAAATATGTATTATTCAGATAAAACTAAATGATGACTATTTTCTTAGAGAAATAACAACACATATCTCTCCTTTACCACAGGTAAATGCGATTGTAATATGAGTAAAAATGGCATTAATGAGTGATCATAATGAGAAAAATGTCATTTATTTACAAAATGATATTGGAACAAACATCATTCAAATGTAGTATACATTAAGAAAGACGGACTGGTGTGATAGCGTGTGACAATACATATAAAACGCGAATTGATAAATCCTTACAAAATGATATAGATATTTAACATGTATTTCATCCATAAACAACAAGATACAGGTTATAACAGAAACTGGTAAACTACATACTCAATTGTATCAATATTTATATCACATTATGATCATGTTTCCGTTACACCGTTGTAAATATATTTATATTTCACTTTCTTCTTCACAATAGCTCAGTGAGTACTATCGCAACTTCTTGGGAATTGGCTTTCTGAGAGTGGAAGTTCTTTCTCTACGGTGAGTAAATGTAAACACTGGCTTATATATTACATGTATATGATTATATTAGATATGCCGTATATAATTATATAAGGTATGCCGTATATAATTAATGTCTTTAAAAACGCATGTATGTGTAACGATTCAAACTAGATATGACAAGAATGACAAACCAAGACAAAACTTGTTTACCTTGTTTTTATGGGGCGGCATTTACGACCGCACGTACGAATATAGGCAATATTTGGTAGAAATACCATTTGGAAGCTCAGGACGTAACCAAAAGAAGAACACAGCAGACTTGGGTTGATTTAGTCTGATCACAAGGAGATCAGGAAACATGCAACACTTTATAAGTCCCCAGTCCAAGCTACGGCGTATGTGATATTTAATTCACAAGTAATATTGGAAGAGATGTGTTTAACTGACGTTTATTTGTGTACATCTTAGGGTAAAATTTAAAAAAAATTGATTTTGTATTTCATTAACATCAGCAAAGAACTTTATAACCTTGTAAAATATTTCATTTCAAATTCTTAATAAATCTGCGTTAATATAACACTGTATAATTTTTCACGCGAAAAGCTCAATGACACTCTTACGGTTAGGGAAACAGACCTTAATTGATTGTGAAACTTTGAGACAAATCTTTATTATGTTAATTGTTTTTTAAATATGTATTCTTTACCTGATTTTAGAGCTGAAACATTAGATTGGTTCTTCGTGTTTTGTTTATATATTGTTTGTACTGACTATATTATGTTGATTTTGTCATTGCAGATCTGTTAGTTTGGTTGTTGATCACAATGATGAGTACTTCGTGTTTTGCTTACATATTGTTTGAACGAACTATGTTTTGTCGATTTTGTCATTGCAGATCTGGTAGTTTGGTTGTTGATCACAATGATGAGTACTTCGTGTTTTACTTACATATTGTTTGAACGAACTATGTTTTGTCGATTTTGTCATTGCAGATCTGGTAGTTTGGTTGTTGATCACAATGATGAGTACTTCGTGTTTTACTTACATATTGTTTGAACGAACTATGTTTTGTCGATTTTGTCATTGCAGATCTGGTAGTTTGGTTGTTGATCACAATGATGAGTACTTCGTGTTTTACTTACATATTGTTTTTACGAACTATGTTTTGTCGATTTTGTCATTGCAGATCTGGTAGTTTGGTTGTTGATCACAATGATGAGTACTTCGTGTTTTACTTACATATTGTTTTTACGAACTATGTTTTGTCGATTTTGTCATTGCAGATCTGGTAGTTTGGTTGTTGATCACAATGATGAGTACTTCGTGTTTTACTTACATATTGTTTTTACGAACTATGTTTTGTCGATTTTGTCATTGCAGATCTGGTAGTTTGGTTGTTGATCACAATGATGAGTACTTCGTGTTTTACTTACATATTGTTTTTACGAACTATGTTTTGTCGATTTTGTCATTGCAGATCTGGTAGTTTGGTTGTTGATCACAATGATGAGTACTTCGTGTTTTACTTACATATTGTTTTTACGAACTATGTTTTGTCGATTTTGTCATTGCAGATCTGGTAGTTTGGTTGTTGATCACAATGATGAGTACTTCGTGTTTTACTTACATATTGTTTTTACGAACTATGTTTTGTCGATTTTGTCATTGCAGATCTGGTAGTTTGGTTGTTGATCACAATGATGAGTACTTCGTGTTTTACTTACATATTGTTTTTACGAACTATGTTTTGTCGATTTTGTCATTGCAGATCTGGTAGTTTGGTTGTTGATCACAATGATGAGTACTTCGTGTTTTACTTACATATTGTTTTTACGAACTATGTTTTGTCGATTTTGTCATTGCAGATCTGGTAGTTTGGTTGTTGATCACAATGATGAGTACTTCGTGTTTTACTTACATATTGTTTTTACGAACTATGTTTTGTCGATTTTGTCATTGCAGATCTGGTAGTTTGGTTGTTGATCACAATGTCATCACAAGAAATACGGAATATGTAGCTCAGGAGCTGGTTGTGGCAGTCCACGACTTGTCAAAGGATACAAACCTTCAGTTCTTTGGAGAAAATGTTACAATCAAGGAAGTCATGGTTGAACATACGAAAGGTAAACATAATTTGATAAGGTCAAGGTTAAGTTTCAAACGAATAGTAGTATTTACCATTCAGAATCACGTTACATGTAATTCTTATGTATGATATTGGTGCGTAAAAAAGTGCCAAATTGCAAATAACGTCCATGGCTAACACATTGATTCATTAATATAATCCATTTCTTAGATGCATATTGGAGAAAGATTTCAGTGACTAAACAGAAAATATAAACCATACGAGTTTTATTTTCAGTCGTATTAATTATATTCTGCGGATAATATATACTTGGTGACCTTTGGCTGGCGTCACCACATATATGTACGATAATGTGATCACGTTGCTGAACTGTTTTAGAACGTAAAGGGTTTTAAAGATGAAACCGCTAAGAAAAGTATTAAATTAAATAACTATTGTCATTGTTTTTTCCCCATTAATATCAAAGGAGTATTGTAAATGTATTTTTAAACTGTTTGTCGAAGACGTCCACACTCGTTACTGACGTCTGTCGTGACACTCCCTTATTTACATTGTACTACTCTCAGTTAAACGCGTTGAAGAGCAAATACTATTATATAACAAGAAGGAACCAGTCATAATACAACTCCGTAGCCGAGTGGTCTAAGGCGCCGCCTCAAGATCACTTACCTTTCACCGCTAAGGTCGTAGGTTCGTGTCCCGCTCGCTCCTAAATCTTTATGTGGGAAAGTTTCCAGTTACTTGCGGAAGGACGGTGGTTCTACTTAGTCTGTCTCGGTTTAAGGTCTTCCTCCACCAGTAAAACTGGATATGCCATATATAACTTGGATTGTGTTGAAAATAGCGTTAAACCCTATTAAAAACATCATAATAACAATACTGTATTTTGATAAATCCCTGACATATCATTTATATTGATCTAGTGTATAATCACTGCGATTCATCGCTTTGTCCGTATCATAAGTCAGCCGTACGTACATAGCCGAGCTACTAGCAGACTTGCTAGAACATTTAATGACGTCAACTAAATTGAACTAATCCCTGGTAATGACGGTATATAAGATAAGTGTATGATAATCTCAAAATCTAGCTCTTTTATTATAAAATATGCTGAAGTCTAATTAAGTTGCAAAAAAATGCTACATGTATAACTCTCAATAGAACCTAAGGTAATACATGTTTTCTCGTTTAACAAATTGAACAACCATCTGCGATATCTTATATACATATCATGAAATGAATAATTAATTTGACAGTGAACAACAGTGACCAAAACCAGGAGAGCAACCTTTGCGTAAGTTTTGCAGCCATCAGTCCCTGTGACAAGAAATCCTCCTGTGTTCTTGTTGACAACATTCCAACATGCAGGTATAAAACTTGAATGGAAACATGATATTTTGTCTTCTTAATATTTTCTTAATAAATCAATATGTTTATAAAATTACTGTATGTATGTATATATATTTAATAAAGACAGTTTCAAATCGTACATTATAATAGCCAATTTCCATATTTGAAGCAAATTGATATGTATGTGCAGTGTTGTGTATATATATATATAAAATAGTTTATATGTTCATGTGTTCGTATTTCATTTAGATGTTTGTTTTAGTTTGTTATCGTGAAGACTGCACTCAAGTAAACTCTCTGTTCAATTGTTCGTTTGTCCGTTCGTTCATTCATTCAAACATTATTTTATTCATGTTTCAATACACTTGCAAATTTAGAAATATAACACAATAAACTTATCCAAATATTCAATGGGTTAAAGATGACCATTATCGCCATACACGTTATTGCCATATACACGTGCACCGCTATCACATAGTATTGTCGGAACACTGGTTTTCCCTTCAATGCTATTGGGTATAATAATCAGGGGCGTAGCTTGGCTAAAAACGATGTGTAGGCACAGTTGTAGTGGGGTTTTTGGGCGCATGTTTTCCCGGAAAGAAATTTCAGCTAGACTGTCGTATAGGCGTTTTGGCATGTATGTCTTATCTTTTTAGTGGGTCTGGTTATCCTTAATATTAACTTTGAATTCACTGTTTTATAACCAAATAAATGTGTTAAGGTTTGTTCACTTTAATAAAGGGGAAAATGAAGTAGCCTAGGGATCCGATTTTTATTACATTTTTGGCATTTTTATTTTATCAGTAAAAAGTGTAGGCACGTGCCTACAGTGACTATAGTAAGCTGCGATCCTGATAATGGTTATATCCCGAGGGTTTCGCGGAAATATTTGGTTTATGTTGACACTCGATACCTGCCACAATCAAAATTGTTCTGTGTTATATATGTATTTATATTTGACTAATAATTAAAGCTGAAAGGATTACACAGTCCACAATGTAAATTATATAATAGACATGATGGGTTATAGCAATGGTACATTGTTTTTAATTGCAGAGTTACATCGAATGGTGAAGAATCAAACGGTAAGTAAACTAAAAGGCATGTTTATTTCAATTAAATAAACATCATATAGAAATTTAATATCAAATCATTAATATTGTTATGAATGGTTTACTGTGGTATTAGAAATATAATAATGTAGAACGATACGCAATTTAATCCTTACAGAACAAGTATTCTGTTACAACTGGAAGGTCATACTGCCATGAGGCGGTGTTCTAAACTCACAAACGCTTTTAAAAACGTTTAATTATGTTTCGCACGAGCAGCTGTTGTAGTCGAATCCTTGGAATACTACATCACCTAATGGAATACTACATTACCTAATGTAATACTGCATCACCTAATGGAATACTGCATCACATAGTGGAATACTACATCATCTAATGAACTAGTATATCACCTAATGGAATACTGCATTACCTAATGAATTACTGCACCACCTAATGGAATACTTCATCACATAATGGAATACTACATCACCTAATGGAATACTACATTATCAAATGGAATACTGCATCACATAATGGAATACTACACCAAATAATGGATTACTACATCACCTAATGGAATACTTCATTACCAAATGGAATACTGCATCACATAATGGAATACTACACCACATAATGGATTACTACATCACCTAACGAAATACTGCATCACCTCATGGAATACTGCATCACCTAATGGAATACTACATCACCTAATGGAATACTACATCACCTCGTTGAATACTGCATCACCTCATGGAATACTGCATCACCTAATGGAATACTACATCACCTCATGGAATACTGCATCTCTTACATCACCTAATGGAATACTGCATCACCTCATGGAATACTGCATCTCTAACTTCACCTAATGGAAAACTGCATCACCTCATGGAATACTGCATCACCTCATGGAATACTACATCACCTAATGGAATACTGCATCACTTCATGGAATACTGCATCACCTAATGGTATACTACATCACCTCTTGGAATACTACATCACCTCATGGAATACTGCATCATCTCATGGGATACTGCATCTACTACATCACCTCATGGAATACAACATCACCTCATGAAATACTGCATCACCTCATGGAATACTGCATCTACTACATCACCTCATGGAATACTGCATCTACTACATCACCTCATGGAATACTACATCACCTCATGGAATACTACATCATATCATGGAATACTACATCACCTCATGGAATACTGCATCACCTCATGGAATACTGCAACTACTACATCACCTCATGGAATACTGCATCTACTACATCACCTCATGGAATACTGCATCTGATTCATCACCTCATGGAATACTGCATCTACTACATCACCTCATGGAATACTACATCACCTCATGGAATACTACATAATATCATGGAATACTACATCACCTCATGGAATACTGCATCACCTCATGGAATACTGCAACTACTACATCACCTCATGGAATACTACATCACATCATGGAATACTACATCACCTCATGGAATACTACATCACCTCATGGAATACTGCATCACCTTATGGAATACTACATCACCTCATGGAATACTATATCACCTCATGGAATGCTGCATCTACTACACCAGCCTCATGGAATACTACATCACCTCATTGAATATTGGTGAACTACATCACCTAATGGAATACTACATCACCTCATGGAATACTGCATCTACTATATCACCTCATGGAATACTGCATCACCTAATGTAATACTACATTTTCACTTAATGATACACAGCATCACTTAATGGAATACTACATCACCTAATGTAATATTACCTCACCTAATGGAATGCTACAACCTTTAATGGAATACTACATCACCTAATAGAATGCTGCATTCTATAACGGAATACTACAATCATTAATGGAATACTACATCACCTAACGAAATGCTACAACGCTTAATGTAATACTACGTCCCTTAATTGAATGATTCACCCCTTGCTTAAATGATTTATCACTTTATGGAAATACTGTTACACATTCCTTAATGGAATGATATATGCACTAATGAAATGCTACATCCATTTATGGAATGATATGTTCCCTAATGAAATGTTTCACCCTTTAATGCAATGATATGTTCCCTAATGAAATGCTACATCCCTAAATGAAATGATATGTTCCCTAATGAAATGCTACATCCATTAATGGAATGATAGGTTCACTAATGAAATGCTACATCCATTGATGGAATGATATATTCCGTAATGAAATGCTTCATCATTAATAGAATGATATGTTCCCTAATAAAATGCTACATCTTTTATAGAATGAAATATACCATAATGAAATGCTACATATTTCAATGGAATGATATATTTTCTAATGAAATTATACACCGCCTAATGGAATGATATAATTCCTAATGAAATGCTACATCCCTTAATGGAATTATATATTTCCTAATGAAATGCTGCATCCCTCAATAGAATACTATATTTCCTTATGAAATGTAACATGCATTGATAGAGTGATATATTCCCTAATGAAATGCTACATCCCTTAATGGAATTATTTATTCCCAAATGAAATGCTACATCTTTGAATATAATGATAAATTTCTTAATGAAATGCTACATCCATTAATGGAATGCTACATCGCTTAATGTAATGCTACATCCCCTAATGGAATGCTAAATCTCTTAATGGTATAAAAAAAATTCCTACATACCTTAATAGAATTATATATTCCCTAATGAAATAACATATTCCCAGATAAAATGCTAAATCATCTTATTGAATGCTACATTCCTTAAGGAAATGCTATTTCTAAAAAGGAAAAGCTACATCCCTTATTCGGCATATGTGTAAAACAAGGTGTTATTTGATTTATTAATTCGTGTCATATGTTTTTTCATACATATACGCTAATACATCGTATGCTTGTATGTTTTGTTATTATCTTTCATTATTAGTATAATCTTATATTTTAGCTCAATAATTATCAAATATTTTGTAATATTTGTAAATTAAGTGAATACATAGAGTACCGGTGTATTTGTTTTCTTAAAAAATATTTAACAAACCTGTCGAGAGTTTCGAAAAAAACTTCGTAGCCTACATGTATGCATGCACCTATATGTTTTATGTTTCAGCCTGGTCATATACGGAATTGGCATTGGCGATATCACTGTCGGTCTCTGTACTCGTGCTCATCATTGTCATCGTTGTATTCGTGGTGCTTCATCGAAAAAACAAGAGGAACCGGAAGTACGATTCCGGAAATGACAACAGTGAAGACTTTACTAATAGTTCTAATCGTAATACACAGCACCCAAATACCCCAAACAGGGGTTTCGATGATGTAAACAACGACAGAGCAAGTCAATCATCGTTCAACACACCTGTGTATGTCGGATCCGGTAGCTCAGCTCGCGGTGAAAACCCACGTGATTACTCTCGTTACACCGAGTATAGCCAGAAACGTAGACAACCACCTGGCCAGACATACCGCAATCCAGCATACAGTGATACCAGTGTAAATGACGACGCAAATTCTGATGCTGGACAAAGTAACTGGAGGTTAAGACCCGAGGAGGATTTCACTTTTAAATCAAGGTAAATATTTTTATCATTTTTTGGTTTTTATATTTTGTTTTTATTCTCATCCTTTTTATACTGCTTAATGATTTCCTCCTTGAATACAAATATGAAATATATATTTATCGCAATGTCTGTGCGAACGTATATAGCATATTTTTTGAAATGGGCCAGTTTGGTGTATTTTGTTAGTATTTGATAGTATTGACATTATCTTGACATCCTGTTATCACATGCATAACCCTCATTAAGGTCACGACTTAGGTAATATTGGAATATTTTATTCCATTTTATGTTCGGGATATGCCGTGTTTTTGTATATTCAACAATAAACTAAGTTATATTATAGTTTGTACCAGTTACCGACTATGAAGGGATAAATACAAATATGAGGCTTTTGTTTACACAACAATTAAGACAAAGCGTCACTACTGTGCTTTGTGTTGAAAAAGTAGTTTAGTATTTGACTATCGGTTCCCTGTTAGTGATGAAATGAATTCATACTTGTTTTAACAATAAAAATTCTGAAAAACTTGTATATGTCAATGTTATTATAATGATTGTATTATAAAATAACATCACTTGTTCTTGCTATTTTCAGAGCTCGCACAAGAGCGAACTACAATGAATACAGCTAATTTACTGGTCATGATATACATGCAGTATGGCAGCATTATGAAGCGGTATTCCTAAAACTGATAGTAATTTTCTTCAGTATTTATGCATAATTAACAGTCATTACATCTATCTATATATAGATACATGTATATATAAATCATTACGATCGTTAGTTCATCAATAATAAAAATATATGAGCTCAAGTAAGATGTAGATTAAATGGTGATTATTCTCATATTTCATTATCAATGTAACCTATTCTTCTCACACCACTATTACATTTCCCATAGGGCTCCATTGTAACATTTATGTACAAAACACAGTGATAAACAAAATCTGCAGCATATGCATGGGTTCCAATTCTTCACTGGTTCAAGATATGCAATTTTAAAGGAAAAAAAGCATAAATTGGTCAGTCTTTTTTTAAATCAATGTTTTTATGATACCTATCAATTTCCAGAGTAATACTTTGTCAACTATTCACCAACAATGCAATTCGAACTAATAATTCTGAAATGACGCAGAATTGCTCAGAAATCTGGTATCAGCATCACATTTTCAGTGGTTATTTCTAAAATACTGACCATTTAACACATGGTAGGAAAAAATAAACCATTGCAATACCAAGCCCTGAAAAAAGACGAAAAAGATAACTAATGTTTTATTTCTACCTCCTTCGTCTGTCCGGTCCGGAGTACTAAAGGGAGATAATAGTGGTGTGAGTTGGGAGTTGTTTTAAATATATTGTCATACACAAGTAAGTCGTCTGATTCACTTGTGGCCCTCACGCTATTGTAAATATGCTAATATATATCTTTTATTTTTGTATATGAATATAAGATTCCTATCCGTTAATGAGTCAGAATCACTCTTGCCTCTCACATATACGACCATATTTAGATTTTCTGTTTCATGTTTTACATATGATTAATGACAAAAGGAACACATATGTGATTGATAAAAATACTTTAATATTGATTGAGGTAGACAAGACATATTTCATTGTGACTGATATAGAAAAGCATAGTCAAACTTGTCTTAAGCAACCTGTCAAGAGAAGGAGAAAAAGTGGCATTTTAAGACAGGTTGATGCTTGATACAGGTTAATTTACTCTTAAAGCATAGACATGGGAAATAGAAAATATGGTGGCTTAAGACAGGTGGCTGCTTAATAGAAGTGACCACTGACACAGGTTTTACTGTATATAGTATAGTATGTATAAGGTCAAATAATACGTCAGTGTGCATGTTTTTGCTCAATATGAACATTGCTCATTGCAAACTAATGCGGTTAAAGTGTTAGTATCCACGTTTAGGTGAATATTTATTGCTGTCAAGTAATATATATCAAAATATATAGATATTTCTTATTGCTTGTAAATAATGCAACACAATTTTCATTAGATTAAATGTATGTTATTACGAACGTGTATACACATTTGAAAATGATTTAAATGTTACTTTACCTTTGCAAAACGTGAAACGTATGTAAAATAATGCATAAATTAATTTTCATTATGACCCTATCATCAGGCACAAACTGCGTATTTTATTTCATTTACAAATGTCTCGTATATGGTACGTATTTTGTGTCATAATGTAAATGCACATTAGCTATCATACTAAATCAAGCGAATATATTAATTATTTCTTCAGTTCCGATTTTCAATCTCAATAGGTAATACACGTGTTACTTGGGTTATCATGTTAAAATAATAATCAATCTATATTATAAGTGAAAAAATATAAAATATATTCCATTTTACTCTTGTTGACAAAGTAAATATACTTAAATCCGTGAAGCTAAGCAAAACTTGTATGTAACGTGTAATAGTATATGTTTTCAATAATATGTTTTTATTCGCATCAAATATTTACAAAGGTTTTTCATGTATAATTTACAGCACTAACATATGCCATGTTTTAAACAGAACATACACATATAACCAGACACATGCTAATACAATTTTATATAATGTTTTATATATTATAAATAATTGGAAATAACTTAATACTGATTCTTAGTAAGTAAAAGGCTCACTGTCTGACAGGTTCTGTTTTTTCATTTATTTTTATTTTATTCAGGTTATTTTTATGTTGTTGTACATGGAGAGTGAGCCTTTATGTTGTTGTACATGGAGAGTGAGCCTTTATGTTGTTGTTCATGGAGAGTGAGCCTTTATGTTGTTGTTCATGGAGAGTGAGCCTTTATGTTGTTGTTCATGGAGAGTGAGCCTTTATGTTGTTGTACATGGAGAGTGAGCCTTTATGTTGTTGTTCATGGAGAGTGAGCTTGTATGTTGTTGTACATGGAGAGTGAGCCTTTATGTTGTTGTACATGGAGAGTGAGCCTATATGTTGTTGTTCATGGAGAGTGAGCCTTTATGTTGTTGTACATGGAGAGTGAGCCTTTATGTTGTTGTTCATGGAGAGTGAGCCTTTATGTTGTTGTACATGGAGAGTGAGCCTTTATGTTGTTGTACATGGAGAGTGAGCCTTTATGTTGTTGTACATGGAGACTTAGCCTTTATGTTGTTGTACATGGAGACTGAGCCTTTATGTTGTTGTACATTGAGAGTGATCCTTTATGTTGTTGTACATGGAGAGTGAGCCTTTATGTTGTTGTACATGGAGACTGAGCCTTTATGTTGTTGTACATGGAGACTGAGCCTTTATGTTGTTGTACATGGAGAGTGAGCCTTTATGTTGTTGTACATGGAGAGTGATCCTTTATGTTGTTGTACATGGAGAGTGAGCCTTTATGTTGTTGTACATGGAGACTGAGCCTTTATGTTGTTGTACATGGAGAGTGAGCCTTTATGTTGTTGTACATGGAGAATGAGCCTTTATGTTGTTGTACATGGAGAGTGAGCCTTTATGTTGTTGTTCATGGAGAGTGAGCCTTTATGTTGTTGTACATGGAGAGTGAGCCTTTATGTTGTTGTACATGGAGAGTGAGCCTTGATGTTGTTGTACATAGAGAGTGAGCCTCTATCCTCTCTTCTTGTTTGCATTAAATAATATTTACATGTGGATACATTTTTTTGAAAGAAATGTAATGATTTCATTGTTCAACTGCTGTTAATGAAAATAATTTACTGGTTATCTATCATGACACAAACTATCACTGTTAAAAAATGTATTGATTCCATTTCATCTGTTATAATTAATCTAAAAAGAGTGTTTAATGTGAATATTAAACTTGATAATATATACACCTGTGTTGTTGCTTTTAAGTATGATGAATTAATCTCAGTACATCTTCTCAGTACATTTTTTTCCATAATCAACCCTTAAAAATCCTGAAAATACCATTTAAACAGTTTTGAACATTTTTTTTTGTGATCACTGTGTTTTTGCCATAATAGAAATAAACACTGTTTTGACATACAATATTTATAACCACTTGGTTGTAAAATATGGTATAAATGTTGAAATGTGCATAAAATACTGCAGTGGTATTGCTTGTTGATTGAGCTTTCATTTCTTCATCTATTGGCAAATTTACTCGTTATTTTAGAACAAATGTATTCAATCAAACCTAAGTGAAATCATAGCACGGAAACAGGGATTGTTTTATTAATATACAGTAAGATAATGATCTTTTATTAAATGAAAAAATACACATTAACACAAGGCAAGGT
Organism: Panopea generosa; assembly: GCA_029582155.1. Lineage (NCBI taxonomy): Eukaryota > Metazoa > Mollusca > Bivalvia > Adapedonta > Hiatellidae > Panopea > Panopea generosa. The sequence goes on from CM055901.1 coordinate 3,419,562, forward strand.
CATTGAGAACCACCAAAGTATTAGAACAAAAAACGTGTGCCCTTTGTCACCAATACTGTCATTTATTAATTAGAAACAGACACATTCCCTAGTTTTCTCTTTAAAATTCTTTGACCAATACGCACAAACAAGAAACTTCAATATACTGGACTCCCTTAATATTGATTGATTAAATATTAAGCGTTTTTTGTGACATCGAGGACTAACGGACGATCATTTAACCTTACCACTGTTTCCTGGGATCCTGGAAGGTTAACAAATACTCGAGCTCACCCCATCTATGCAAGTAATTGATTACTTTCCCACTTGATTCAGCAGCGAGAGATGAATGATAATGATACGAAATGTAGTATACCAATCATCACGAAAATTGTGACCGGGTCGGGATATGAACTCACGACCCCTTGATTGACAGTCAAATGCGATAACGACTGAGTAAATCGGACTCGGAGTCTCCTTCGATAAATCCTGCCAATTGAGTTTGAAAGAAACTGTGATTTTGTCTCAGTTAATAGAAAGAAAACGAATATATTTGGCATTTTTCCCTTACCAGCATTAATGCAATGCAGTGTTGTTTTTCAAAGTGAAATATTTCTGGTTCTATTGACATCTACCTGCACTTCACAAAACACACACGTCTGGTATACCATTATTTGGTTCAGAATGGTAGATTCCTGGTTGCAAACGTGTATAACGTTTTTCTAAGTAGCTTTAAAATGAACATGTCAAGAGTCGAGTGTATAAAACTAAAGAAGTTTTTCTTGGCCTGTAAACATTTTCTTATTGCACAGATCTCTTTCAAATTTGTCATAAATAAACAAATAAATATAGATTTAAAGGTTGTTTTTTTATAAAGCTTTCTATGATATAATGTTATTTACATACGTCTGGTAATATAGTAATATTCATTTATAGTAAACGTAAAATAAATACTGAACGGAAGAGCTAACCCGCCACCTGCCACGGCGGGTTAGCTGTTCCGTTCAGCAAAGCTATCCCTAAAGTTAGTAAACCTAAGTGCAAACAATTGTTTTAATTGTAGAAGCAAAGCTTAAAGATGTTTAATATAGAAACAAAGAGATTCAATAGTGAAAAAAGTGAAAGTTAAAAATTGACCAATCAAAGATATTATTTTCTAACAGTACATATATGAAAATAAAAAGTGCCCATTTCCCTTTGAATTTATCTTTGTTAAAAGCGATGTGTTATTCAATTCCAATTATTTTATTCAATTATTTTTTAAAAAAATATTTAAACATGGGGTAGTATTTATTTACTTGCTTCTATAAATAAAGTAGTTTCCACTTATATTAATAAAATTGGTAAGTGCATTTGGTAATCATTTCCCTTTTACAACAAATGTAACAGTTAAAGCTGCAATATAGAAGAAATCACTACGAGTAGATAATATTAGAAATTGATGGTTAACAATGGATACAACTAGTAATTGTTAAAGTACTTAGAGTCAGTATCACTAAGTAGTTGTTGTTGTATGGTGTTTAGCGTCGCTTTCAACAGTTTTCAGTCATATCGCAACGGTGTCTACTTGAGACAGTGTTCTAAGCGCTGTCACACTGGAGTATCATGCCGCAGACACATGGTATGATACCCCACCCAGTCACATTATACTGATACCGGGCCGACCAGACCTAGAACTCTCCTCTTAATGCTGAGCGTCAAGCGAGGACGTTTCTAGTACCATTTTTAAAGTCTTTGGTATGACCCGGCCGGGGATTGAATTCACGACCTTCCGCATGCGAGGCGGACGCTCTACCACTAGACCACGCCGCGGTCTGTATCATTAAGTAACTGACTGTACTCTGATGTTGGAGAGATGGATACGTTATCCAGTGAAAGGTAGTTAAAGTTACCCCAGAGGTTAAAATAAATATCCTGAGTTAGTTAACCACCTTGGGTTAAGCTGTTGTTGGATCTAAATTATCCCCGAGGTTAACTAACCGACATGTCAACAAAATGATCGTGCCTTCTGAAATTCTTTCGCGTCTGGCAGGCGGCAAGAAAACTGCACTGGCCATTTTGTATGTGGACTACTTTAACAACCAAGTTAACAAGCCTATTAAGCAGGGTTAAGTATAACCTTAAATGTAACCTGGTTAAAATCATTCAATATTTCGAATAACATTTATCCTAGTATTTAACCAGGTGAGTAAAGTTAACCTCCATTTTAACCCTGGTTAAAACCTATCCACCTTTCCAACAACCGTAGCCTACCCAGAACGAAAGGCAAGCAGGCTTGAATATCGGTAAGTAGGTTGCAAGGTAAAATGGAAGCAGGGATATATATATGTATAAAATGCTATAGCGACTGAGAGTTACAGCAAAAACAATCCGTGTGTTCGATGTGCTTACATACTAGTATGGAGGAAATTTGAGTGTATATAATCTTAACACTATTTTGTTTTTTAACCATGTATAATTTTTTTTTAAATTCACGCAAAATATGCATACGTACGCAGAAAATATGTGGTCTAGAATGAGCAAGTTCTGAAACTCAAAGAAGAAGAAGAAGAAAAGGGGAAGGAGAGTTATCAAGATAGACATGCACACTGAGTGTAACTTGAAGCACATTTTTAAGAAATATTATGGACTTAAAATAAATACTGTCTATTCATAACACACTAAATGAAATTGAAAACTATTAATCAATCATGTTACCAACTTTAAATACAACGTTAACTTTTTTTACATATGCACACATAAGAAATATTCCACAAAGTTCAAATTTAACCACTATTGGCCTGAACCGTGATGTAAAAACAAGAAAAAAGAAATCCAACAGTAAACATTATTAAATAACACGTGTCCGCTTCATAACTAATCACATCAGTTCATTTATAAATGATAATATCTATACTTAGGTACTGTTTTTGTAATATCTATGAAAATCTATAAATACTTCATTTTAATCCTGGTAGCGTGCATCTTTTTAACATGCAAATGTTGCTTCATTGTCAGGAATCACTGAAACAAAAATATTTTTTTAAATTATTTTAATGCATTTTAATGCAGTTTGGCTTTAAATAGATGGTATTTGTTTGTTTTGGTGTGAGGTCGAATTATATTTCATCAAGTGATCACCAAAAGTCATATTCTCACGATTTTTTTTTTCAAATTAATATGCAAGGACAAAAAAAAATATCCGTAATTCACTGTTTAAAACAATGGATTACCATAAATAATCCACTGAGAAATATCTATAATTCATCAAATGCATAAAATAAATACTTTTATCACATCATGAAAAGGTAATTAAAATCAGATAAATCCGAACCAACTGTCCTCATGCAAGTACGACAGCACTTAAAGTTGCGTGACGTAAAGTATAAATATGTACAGGTACATGTGTAAGAAACAAGTGGTGGTATTCACATACTAGTCGATGATAATGTAACAACTATTTAGAGCAACAGAATAAGAATAATTAAAAAGTTCGCGACGATTGTTTCAGTTATTAGGAGGAAATTGTGTAACCGTAAAAGTTTTATTAAATCATATTAATATAAACGGCCAAGTATGTTAAAATTCATTGAATTGTATGTTTCAAATTATTTGAATCTTATTTGAATTTTATAATAACCAAGTCCGCAGTCATTTCTGTTTCCGAATAAACACAGCATGATGTTCGAATGTAAAAGAGTCCAACACGTACAATTTCAAACTATATAAATTCTCATTTACATGTCGCTAGGAAGTTTCACTTGTGGACGAAGTTATGAAAATGTTACTGTCTTTACATGTATCGTATTTCTAGTTAATATGACCATTAATACAAACAACAAGGTTACATGCATTATCCGGGCCTTATTGAGATTAACATGTCATTTTCTTATATTAGTAAATAAACTAAGTAGTTAGGTTGACTCAATCTTCATTTAAGCCCTCTTAAAATAAGTACATCATGTTACAAAGTACATCACATTACATAGCATGCTCTCATGGTCACTATACAAACTATATATGTAATACAGCAAACACAAATTGAAAAACAACACACTAACAAACTAAAACATATTCATCACTAAACGTTAGGTGTTATTTTCATTACAGGCATTTAATTTAAATTCTACTTTTGGATTTTCTCTCTATTTGTGAATATATTTAAAGATACGGTATGTTTTTCTTTTTTTTTTTACACATTAATAACTTTATGAATATCATATAATTGGTTTATCTATAACATTTGCGGGTATGATTGTTACATGTGTGCCTTATAAGTAATCTTTTTATTATTTATTTTTATTTTTTTATTTTTATTTTTTTTATCATTTATTCCACTTTCTATTTACATTATAAACACATAGTATAGCATACTTCTAATCAAATAACATAGTATCATTATCTTTCTCGCTATAAAACATATCTCTTTCTCTCAGTCTTTCACCAGTTTAAAAAGGGGTAGAGTTATTTTTTTTTGTTGTTACAATTTTCTAGATATCATTGTTTTTCTAGTGGGAAATAAATGGTAAATTTAATATAAGCTGACTAGGTTAAATACACTTTACGATGTTCTCCATGTACGATCTTGTGGTAGTAATTCACTAATATAACTGAAAAGTGTCATGTGCCAGGGTCCAGATTCTGCGAGTGTCCTAACATTATTATTAAAGATTATTTTACGGCATTTTTAATTGGAAACTGAGTTCCATTGCTCTAGAATATAACAAACATACCTTAAACTTGACATTATTTTAGTTTTAGTAAGTTTCTGTTTGGCATCGTCCTCAAGTGTATTGATTTCTCTTGTTCGTCATCTTTTTTAATTTGAAAAAAATATTTTGTAAATAAGTTTGCCTTTTTGATAAAGATACAATTTGTTCAAAAGACAATTATAGGCATAGCACCACCATTGAAAACTGGGAATGCTTCCGCGGGGTTGTCGCAAAATGGCGGTTATAAATAATCCTTGTTTCTTCTTCTTCAAAATGCATTTTCCTTATTTTAGTGCTCATTTCTTTTATTTGAATGGCATTATTGGTGTATTTAGAACATTTTTAAAGCATTGTCATGTTTGAATTTTGAATTAAGACGAAAAACACGATGCTTGAAAATTGGGGTATGAATACATGAAATTTCGGAAGTCTACTTTCCCTTTGTCAACAGTGTGCACACTGAACAGAAAAAATCTCTTATATGACACATGACCCTTACTTTTCTCATCATATTTTGGTAGTGCAGAGGTTGACAAACAATAAAATGTAAGTTTCAATTCTTTCATTCTCTCTATGAATGACAAGCCTTTTATTATTTACTATAGAATAAAGAACGCAAATCAATGGAGAGGTTACACCTTTATTAACTGCCGGAACATTATACCTTCCTCTGAGTTCACTTGCATGGGCATATAGGGTTCAGTTGGTTTGCATCCCCCGCAGTTACCGCCACAGTCTGCCGTGATGACTCCTTCGTCTCGTGTAAAGTGTTCCATTTTTCCACGTTCACCATGCACCTCCCACTTAACCTGATAAAGAGTGTATAAGAGTGAATAATTGGCGAGGTGGTCCGAATGTGTACAGTGTGTATAGCCATACGTTGTTGTTGTTGTATGGTGTTTAGCGTCGCTTTCAACAATGTTTCTGTCATATCGCGACGTTCATACTCACGGTTTATTCCCGTATTAAAAACGTTGCTTGATATATTACCTAGTCGTATCAGTTGTATACATGACATAGTTCAAATATCATAAATATAAACTGTTCAGTATTTACGAGGTTACTTCATTTATTTTGCATTGATTAACCATCAAAGAAACTAAATTTAAGAACGGTATTTAAGGTACTTGTATGCTTTCGTGTAAATTATTTTTATTTTTATTTTTCTATTATACAACTTCGAAATGCATAAATTATTATATAACAGCGAAATATCAGGGCGAAAATATCTAGAAAACTATTAACTTCAGCTGTACTAAATATGGCATGATGTATAGTTTATAAAATATACCAATATGTTTACATACCGATGGGTCAACTATAAGTCCCGAGCCAGTTGTATTGATGTTAAACTTGGATCCGAGTGAATCAGCCGTACAAGACTTAGCTTGGCCATATGTAGCCTTAAAGCCACTCTCAAACTCAGCAAACACGAGATCCTCAGTTCCGATACTCATCGCCTACAAAACGTGTTTCAGTCTATGTTAGTTACCATATATTATATATATATATATATATATATATATAATCATACTACTAAACTTAAAACAAATGTCACATAATTGCTAAATGTCAGGATGCAAACAATGTTTTAAAAATATCACATTTTATTAGATTTTTTTGTTGTATACATGTTTTAACCGTAATTGTTTTATCCAAGTGATCGTTTGAAGAGGAGGATAATTGAGCGGCAGTGAAACTATGTGGTCAAGCGGTTTTATTTGATCTATTCCATTGCTCTACGTATACTTGCTATCTATTATGTATGTAAATATACTGGTTATGATTCTTTTAAATTACAACCAGAACATTACTATGTGAAGTTTGAAATGGCGATAGGAAGCAATCATAATATGGAATTACGGATATAGAATTAAAGTGCTTTACTTTGTTCTTAACCGATCTTCTGTTCGATGTCATATACGAACAAGTTTATCACGCACACTTAGATGCCAAGTTTATTCAAAGTTGTTGTTAAAAATTAAGAAATATAAGCAAGGTATGAGACAATACACAATACAATTTATGGAATATTAATTAAGACTGATGAAGACAGTAAGGCTATAATAAATTAATTGCTAGATTATCATCCCCGCCCGCCCCCTAATTTCCATGCCGCCCCGACCCTTTTTATTTTTTCATAAAAAAAAATGTTAGTTTTTTTATGTTGTTTTGTTTTTTTATTGAAAAAAAAAACATCAAAATTTAAAAAAATAAAATCCTCCCGCTGTCCCCGTTTTTAAAAAAAAATGTGAATGATAATCTAGCAATTAATTTATAATGGCCTGACGATAACTAAATAACAACAACTAAATACCTCGATATGTAGTCTGACTTTTGAAAATGAGGTCACCCTTAAATGAAGATAGTAAAAACGTGCCTTATTTGTAAGAGGGTCGACTGAAAAAGAGACGAAGAAACTATTAAAGGGCAATGACTGAGTATCTAAAATAAAAATAAATAAAAATCAGTCGCATATATAAACGAGAGACATCTTTATATTTTGTAAATGTGCACATTATACACACACATTTATATATTATAGTACAACCATTTTGTAGATTTATTTGAATTTTGATATTGCAATAACTGTTTATTTCATGTTTAAAATATAAAACTTTGTACTGTCGATAGTGACTTATAGGCCTATTGGGCTGGGTGCTTCATTATCTTTTGTTATTTATATGTTTGTTACTGATTTGTTAATGCAGATGTCACTTTAAAAAAAGGTTTACTTACTTGCTTACTTACTTATTTATTAGGACAAAATAAATTTACATATTTTAGTTAATAAAGCTTTAAATTTAAATTTAAGGAACATAGCATTAAACAATTCTATCTGATTTGACATGTATACCTGTTATATATTCCGTTGGGTTTACAGAATGCATTGCGTGACAGTAGACCTTGACCTTTGTACCATAAGACAGACCTTTAGGGTAAAGCCAGTATTCCCCATCGTCAAAGGTACTACTACATTGTTTAACTTCTGCACAAGATGATGGCCCTGCACACACAGAGACAAAAAATTGTGTGAGTGTAAAAAAGTGTCCATAATGGTTACTTACTTACTTACTTACTTACTTACTTACTTACTTACTTACTTACTTACTTACTTACTTACTTACTCTTACTTACTAACTTACTTATTTACCTACCTACCTACCTACCTACCTACCTACCTACCTACCTACCTACCTACCTACCTATCCACCCACCCACACACACACCCACCCACCCAATACCTACCTACCTACCTACTTGCTTACTTACATAATCAATGTGTATTTGTTTGAACAATCCATTGTTGTTATTTTTTTTAACATTGAACTTGCATATATTAATATTCATTACATTTGTGTATATCATTTATTTACAATGATTTTCTTTCATAAGCACTTTGAATTTTTATATACAAGTCTGACGTCATATCAGGCAAGCATAATAGTATCTGTATATTTTTCACTGTGCAACATGGAGGTGAAAACTCATAAGATAATAAAGAAAATATCATTAAGTACTTATCTTCCTCGTCTAAATGTTAACACAATGTTTTGACAACGCCGGTTTTTCTGCTTTTTGGAGTGATGTTTCAGCGGCGTTGCATCTTATCACTTACAAATGTGGTAAAAAATTGAAAGTTACTACAAATACTTTCATCATGTATTGTATGTTTAATCATATAACAACAATATATTCATGTCATACATTTCAATATGCTTATGTTGTCGAGTGTTTTTACTATACGGACATATGCGAGCAAATAATTTTCAGTTATATATAGATAATTTATGATGTTTTGTAGACGGGATATCACAATGAAAACATTCAAACAGTATTTAACTAATGTCGAGTTATTTGTATACCTTACCCGGTACAGTTTTACAAACGTGCGTATCTCCAGCTGGAAAACACCTCTCTCGTCCATGACACGGTCTTGTAGCACACACACCAGGCAATTTCTGTAGAATTAAACAAATGAATGGAGTTTACGCCATTTTCAACACATTTTAGGTTATATGTTTAACTGGTGGAGGAAGACCTCAGACTAAGTCAGACTGAGTGGAACCACCGTCCGTCCGCAAGTAACTGGACACTTTCTTACATAAAGTTTTTGGATTCGAACCTACGACCTTACCGGTGAGAGGAAAGTGATCTTGAGACGGCGCCTTAGACTACTCGGCCACGGAGGACCCTTAAACAAATGAACAGGTTAATGTTAATAAACAACGCATACCTGAGTTCCTGCCATTGAACGAGAAAAATATCGATACTATAAGATGCTATAAATCACATTGTGTGTGTAAATGTTATTGCCAGTCATTAACATCAATTTCATATTAACCGACGCCATTCGATTGTTATCGTTAGTAATTAATAAAAGTTGTATATTAACCGACTTCATGAATTGTTATCGCCCGTCATTTACGTAAAATGTATATTAACCGACGTCATTCAATTGTTATCGGCAGTCATTTATTAACCGACGTCATTCAATTGTTATCGCCAGTCATTTACGTAAAATGTATATTAACCGACGTCATTCAATTGTTATCGGCAGTCATTAATTAACCAACGTCATTCAATTGTTATCGCCAGTCATTTACGCAAAATGTATATTAACCGACTTCATTGAATTGTTATCACAAGTCATTTACGTAAAATGTATATTAACCGACGTCATTCAATTGTTATCGCCAGTCATTTACATAAGTGTTATATTAACAGACGCATTCAATTGTTATCGCCAGTCATTTACGCAAAATGTATATTAACCGACTTCATTGAATTGTTATCACAAGTAATTTACGTAAAATGTATATTAACCAACGTCATTCAATTGTTATCGCCATTCATTTATTAACCGACGTCATTCAATTGTTATCGCCAGTCATTTACGTAAAATGTATATTAACCGACGTCATTCAATTGTTATCGCCATTCATTTATTAACCGACACCATTCAATTGTTATCGTTAGTAATTTACATAAGTTGTATATTAACCGACTTCATTGAGTTGTTATCACATGTCATTTACGTAAAATGTATATTAACCGACGTCATTCAATTGTTATCGCCATTCATTTATTAACCGACGTCATTCAATTGTTATCGCCAGTCATTTACGCAAAATGTATATTAACCGACTTCATTGAATTGTTATCACAAGTCATTTACGTAAAATGTATATTAACCGACGTCATTCAATTGTTATCGCCAGTCATTTACGTAAAATGTATATTAACCGACGTCATTCAATTGTTATCGCCAGTCATTTACATAAGTGTTATAGTAACAGACGCATTCAATTGTTATCGCCAGTCATTTACGTAAAATGTATATTAACCGACGTTATTCAATTGTTATCGCCAGTAATTTACGTAAATTGTATATTAACCGATGTCATTCAATTGTTATCGCCAGTCATTTACATAAGTGTTATATTAACAGACGCATGAAATTGTTATCGCCAGTCATTTACACAAGTTGTATATTAGCCGACGTCATTCAATTATTTTCGCCAGTCATTTACTTAAAATGTATATTTACCGACGTCATTCAATTGTTATTGCCAGTCATTTATGTAAGTGATCATTTATTTACCGACTTAGTTCAATTGTTATCGCCAGTCATTTACGTAAGTGATCATATATTTACCGACTTAGTTCAATTGTTATCGCCAGTAATTTACGTAAAATGTATATTTACCGACGTCATTCAATTGTTATCGCCAGTCTTTTACGCAAAATGTATATTTACCGACGTCATTCAATTGTTATCGCCAGTCATTTACGTAAAATGTATATTTACCGACATCATTCAATTGTTATCGCCAGTCTTTTACGCAAAATGTATATTTACCGACGTCATTCAGTTGTTATCGCCAGTCATTTATGTAAGTGATCATATATTTACCGACTTAGTTCAATTGTTATCGCCAGTAATTTACGTAAAATGTATATTTACCGACGTCATTCAATTGTTATCGCCAGTCTTTTACGCAAAATGTATATTTACCGACGTCATTCAATTGTTATCGCCAGTCATTTACGTAAAATGTATATTTACCGACATCATTCAATTGTTATCGCCAGTCTTTTACGCAAAATGTATATTTACCGACGTCATTCAATTGTTATCGCCAGTCTTTAACGTAAAATGTATATTTACCGTCGTCATTCAATTGTTATCGCCAGTCTTTTACGCAAAATGTATATTTTCCGACGTCATTCAATTGTTATCGCCAGTCATTTACGTAAAATGTATATTTACCGACGTCATTCAATTGTTATTGCCAGTCTTTTATGCAAAATGTATATTAACCGACGTCATTCAATTGTTATCGCCATTCATCTAAATATTTTTTTACATTCTGTTTAAGTTTCAAGCGGACGTGTGTTTTTGAATGGGAACATGACTGTTTCCTCAAACATTCGAGAAAAAGTGATGTATCAATATACCAAATTATATCAGTAAAAATGCAATATTGATGTTATAATGCTGCTCAACGCCAAAATTGGCTTAGAACATAGCATAAGTAGGTACATCGTATATTTTACACTACATAAGTCGGTGTATTAAGTCATTTAGCGGTATTATAATTACATGAAATAAAACAACTATCCAACTATTTCAGGGATGTTTTTAAGTTGTATCGTTGTTAACACTTAAAAATTAAACTAAGTTATTTTTTTTATTTTTTAGAACATTATCGTCCATCTCACTATTTTGTATGACATACCTCTGCTGTTTCATACCCTCAGACCCGTGGAGTAATTTTCTACATGTAATGCATGTATAATATTTACCATGTACTATTCGTCTATAAGCCCTCGATGACATAAAATGACGCTCAATATTCAAACAAAACATTGTTCTAATAATCTTTCGTTCAAGCTGTTAAGAGGCTTAATGATACATATAATAAACTATCGTTAGGGCCGTAGTCACACTGAGGCAAACGGAAACAATTGCCTCCTGTGGAAAATGTGAAGGTTCAAATGTTTAATTAGTGGTTTTGTAAAAAGAATAAAGTTATCCACAAAATATGAATAACTTTTGCAAATATATGACATATCTGTCAAATATAATATATGCAGTATGAATGTGTCATAATACCCATATACCATGATAAAGGCGATATGCCGAAACGTCGGTATTAAATTTTAACTAACGGTTTTTATGTGTTGGTGTTTTTTTAAACTGTATTATCATAATACCCAGCAAATACTTGTCTTACAGTATATTACTAAGAGTTGATATGTACTGTTATGTCGGGTCTAAACAGCCACCAATGTGTATTCAAGATAATAGTTATAAATGGGAAATTGTATAAAATGCTGTTTGTGTTATAGATTTGAACGGCTTAATTGTATGAAATATCAGAAAAATGCATGAAATGCATGCCATGAGCTTAATATCTTTTTGTTGCAGAATACCCCCCGGACACCTCTGGCAAAGTTTGGATTGTGCCTCCTGTAAAATGAAACTGGACAATATAATAGAATAACTACTTCAACTTGTCCGATACTTAGCATAATAACATCGCATTTCATACAAACACAACATGTATACTTCTACATCACTGAATTGCGAGAGAGGTTGTGATTTTGTCGTCGCTTTAAGTTGATATATTTTTTTAAGTTAGTTGAATACCGGTAACAGTTTCAATAAAAATATAAAAAATAATAAACTTAATGTATATATTTTATGCTCTCCTTGTATGGAGGAATAAAAGATTAAATAAAAAAAACTTTGAAAGTTGTTAGGTTTTGAAAGGGGCGTCATTCTAGTTGACCGGAACTAGAATTAATTCATACGTTAAGTATACGTTTTATGTTATGCAAATCGTTGTAACCGACTAAAAGTTTTTACTGGTGAATATATAATACCCTGAAATATGTACATTGTATCCATACGTTTAGGCGGTTTGCTAGTACTGCAAATTGTCTTATTTGGAAATCCTTATTAATTTGAGGTCAACCCATCCAGTGGAATGTTGATGTCTTACAATTGCTACAATCACTGCTGTATGAATAAACCGGATTAAGTCCATAATTCAATTGGATGTCATATTTTAATAATTGTTTTTCAAACACTATTAGTTATATGTTCTGATTTCAGATTTGTTGGCTAAATTTTTCTGTCTTCATCATAAAGCGTTTTATTCTGTGCAACGTCATCGTCATGCAGAATATTTTGTCGGTTGTTTGTTTTGATCGTTGAAAGTTCTACTATTTTTTTTTCCTGTTTTTAGTCGCCATCTTGAATTTTTAACAGTATACTATAAAAGTTATTGGATCCAACAAACTTATACATATTGTACGGTCACATGGTAACATCTGGGGTAGCTGAGTGGCTATACACGTACATGTACTGATATAAATATTCACAACACATTTTTATTTCAGAGATCTACTTTACCTGTCATGTAATGTAATATTTGATATTTAAATATATGTGTATGATTTACGAACAAGTGTATATAGTTAATGTCAATAAAATAAGCCTATTGTCTTATGTCTTATATAAAGATAATACTTACAGAAGCCCAAACTGAGATATCCGTAAAGATAAAATAAGCGTCGGTTACCATTGTAACACCATCTGTAGTCATACTGCTATTTGCAGTGTTCAGCTGACACAATGCAGACGCCTTTTTGAAATTTATAGACAAGCAATAACTTAAAAAAAGACAATACTGGACACAGCCGACAAAAGCATGAACGTTTGTTTCCATGGTTACAGCTCCATGTAACCTCACTCCTAAATGAGTTTTAACAAAATTGATTGAACTGCATGATTCAACTCTAAGTCTTGCTTGATAAAGCAAACTGATTACAGTGACCACCCCGGTAAAATATATCATATGCATTTCTTGTGCCAATGAAAGTGTGTTTCATAAATAAAACGGACTCCTTTATATAAGAACTGAGAAATGCTTAGCAACAGGTTGGTCACGATATTGACTTTCGTGGTGATGCGTGAATTGTCATAATTAATAGTTCAGATCCGTTCAAACTTTACGTGTGTCATTATTGACATAGCTAACCATGTTTACCATTTATAAAATATTAAATAAAAAAAGTTGAATGACACAAATAGCTGATCAATATCAAAGAACTCACCCTAATCATTTATTTAATTGTTTTTCATACTCAGATAAGATTTAATTGACGGAAATGCCGAAGTTACTATTTGAACATTGTAATGGAAGCAGTATTTTTCACAGTGTTGTGAATATGCAGACAAGGTGATTCTCTTTAATTTTAGTAAATGGTATGTTTTTCATAGCTTGTATTTTTTATTCAGTAACTAGATCTAAATTAACAGGATATTGAGCATTATTTACCAACCAGGAGTTGTGGTGGTCTAGTGGTTAGCATGCTTGACCTAGGTTCCCGTTTCGATTCACAGTTTGATTTCGTCTTGAGGTTTCAAACGCACTCTTATTCGGGTAAGGTACTGTGAAAGCATGAAATCCTTAGGAGGGGATTAAAAACAGTCGGTCCCGTGTATAGGAAGAATGTACCGAGTGCACGTAAATAATCTCACTAAACTATGTTAATCAGTGATCCAAAAGTCCGCAAATCTCTCTCGGAAACGAGGATTCATGTTATAACCAGAAACAGATTGCTGGAAGTAATGGAAGAAAAAACGGGAAACCGATGAATATACGTACGGCAAGCAACTCCAGTGTTATTACGACCAATGTGCCTAAAAGAGTTGTGCCATATTTATGTTAAGCCAATATACACGGCCGCAATGATTAGTTTAAGACGATTTTGAAGAACGAAGTATTCATTTTGATATACCCGCTCTTACCTGAGATCCTGGAAGTGTTACCAGTACTCGAACATACCCGAGTATATATATATATATATATATATTTATATCTCAGGAAAGAACGGTTATGTTAACTGATCGTCTGTAAGCCCTCGATGGCATAAACTGACGCTAAATATTCAATCATTTAATTCAATATTCAATCCACTTGACCGATATGTCATATGATCGGTGTAATCAATATAAGGAATAAAAATTCAAAATTATAACGATACATTTGGGAAGCAGCGAATGGGGCCATTACTACAAATATATCAATAAGGTTGTACTCAACATAAGCATGACATAAGGATTTGATTAAAAACATTTGCCGGCAAAAAAATCATTGAATTATTTTTTGCAATTAAAACCCCAGAAAGCTTCCGTGCAAATGCTTTTCTATATTGTTAAAAATATTAATGTAAATAAACCGATTAGATTCTAATATAAACTAAATATTTGAGTTTGATGATAATTAATCTAGGCAACTTTAAAAGAAAAATAAAATGGATTGTTCAAACAAGTACACTTTGATATTGGCAGGCTTTTATCGGTTTTAGAGCGCGATAAAAATAATGAATCGACTTACTCTACAATGCGATATAATTGTTCACATGCGTAAACAAAGTAACACAATGTCAATAGGCGTTAATAACAGAATGCTTATTATATATAGAATTACAAATTACGAGTGATAAGGCTAAGATTTACGGAATCGATTATTTAATACTTGTGTAACAGACTAAGCAAGTACCTTTCTCAACATTGCAATACAGGTCTTTATAGGTGTAAACACACCAATGATTTTGTTCTATATAGTAAATAATAAAAGTTTGAAGGCTTGTCATTTTGAGAGAGAGAGAGAGAGAGAGAGAGAGAGAGAGAGAGAGAGAGAGACCCAAATGAAAGAAGTGAAACTTACATTTTACTGTTTGTCAACCTCTGCACTATCACAATATGATGAGAAAAGTAGGGGTCATGTGTCACATAAAGATTTTTTCCTGCTGAGTATGTACACTGTTGATAAAGTGAAAGTAGACTTCCGAAATCATGTATTCATACCCTAATTTCCAAGCATCATTTTTTTTCTAAATTCACAATTCAAACATGACAATACTGTCAAAATGTTCAAAATACATCAATAATGCCATTTATACAAAAAAATGAGCATTAAAATAAGAAAAATGCATTTTTAAAGAAGAAAAAACGAGGATTATTTATAACCTTTTGAAAGCATTGTCATGTTTGAATTTTGAATTAAGACACAAAATGATTTCGGAAGTCTACTTTCAATATGTCAACAGTGTTTACACTGAGCAGAAAAAACATCTCTTATATTACACATGGCTCCTACTTTTTTCATCATATTTCGGTAGTGCAGAGGTTGACAAACAGTAAAATGTAAGTTTATCTTCTTTCATTTGGGTCTCTCTATGAATGACAGGCTAATGTTTATTATTTACTATAAAATAAAAAAGCAACCAATCAATGGTGTGCTCACACCTATAAGAGAGAGTTGAGTGAGATGGGGTGATTTTTCAAAATGTTAATTGTAAATAAATTAAACTCTTTTTTACACTCTCATGGTCTTAAATGACAAATTGGAGATGTTTCCTTCATTAAAACACATTTTGGCATGTTTATGACTCAAATAAAGCATATATGTGCATTGAGAGAACGCAAAGCGCTCCTGATGCACAGAGCTTCCCGAAATCCTCTATGCGCTGCGCCCTGACGTATCAAGCTTCCCGAAAACCTCTATGCGCTGCGCCCTAACGCATAGCGCTTCCGGGGATTCACAGATTGAACACAGATTGATATTCTAGCTGTAATTTAATTATATTGTATTACCTATTTGTTTACCTATTTACAAAGATTTACATTTTTATTACTGTTTTATAGTCAGTTACTCATTAATTTTTTATTTTATTTGTTTGCTAATGTAAAATCTGAGCCATGATATTATACTTATGTTGAATATTTCATAGTAAGACGAGACAACACACCGAATAGTCATTATAGCATATAGTAGGTCTGTATTTAGCTAAATGAGAGTACCTTAGAGGTCAAACATCAGATGATTAATAACCTGTCCAGACCATATTATAGTGTATCCAGTTTTAGATAGCGAATATCTTTCCAGCATGTCCATGATAAACGTGACTTGTATATGAATTAGCTGTCACTTTTATGACAATTACAGTGCAGTAGCTAATGGTTATAAGAGAAGATGATAGTAACAAGAAGAGAGGGGGTGTTTTTTGAACAGCAGTAAGGTCTTGGATACAAGCAGGTTCAGTTGGAGTTTTGAGAAGGCAGTTAGGATGGGAGTGGAAGGGAATAGTTTGAAAGATTTGTCCTGTTAGGTTCTAAGATGGGAGTCTTGTCTGAACTATGTTTTGAAGCGTATATTGTGTTTAAGTAGTGGCCATTAAAGTTTAACGAAAGATGTAATAATGTAGAAATAATACCTGTATAGGAAATCTCTGCTCTTTCTGTGCCAGTTCTGTGATGATGTTGGAACATTAGAAGTCCCCCTACATAAATTATACATTCTCTGCTTCTCCAAACAGACGTACAAGTAATATATATTCTTATTCAGATGCTATTATGAATTCTTATTAAAAGTACTGAATCCTGGGTAAGAATTCAAGAAGAAATGAAATAATAAAGTTTGTGTCAGATTTGACCCGGAACACTATATAAGCATAGATACTGATGGAAAGCGAATTAGTAGAGGTTACTATTTACAAACCGTTGTTTGTTGTATTGTGTAGAGCAAAATACATAAGACAAAATAATAGTTTATTTTATCTGTGAATTAATAGTTTATATTGACAAATAAGAACCAGCTTAGTATTTCAATAATATATCTAAAACTAATAACAATGGAAAAACATATTTGACAAAAACAATCATATTTTGTCCAAGTAGAATAGAACAACAAAATGTCTAGATGTATATATTATTTTATTAAATATATTGAAACTATTTGGTCCTTTTTACAGTTTATCACAAACACTATCATATTTTGATGATACTGCTGACACACTTACATTTTCTAGCACAGTTTTTTATTGATAAAAAATCATAACTGTTACAGACAATTAAACTCTGTGCTAAGGGAGGTGTGCGCAAATACATTTAAATCATTATTCATATGCAATATTGTAAGAACATTGAGGAATGAAAAATGTTTTTCACATTTGTTTTATTGGTATTCTAAATAGTTAGTACTTTTGTAATACATTACTGCTGAAAACGAAATTTTTAAGTTTTAAGTATGTGTCAAAAATATATTGTTTGAAATGTTCAAGGTAAAGAAAAGTTATAGGAGTTACTTCCCTTCGTCCATTCTTATTCAATTGTATAACAGTAATTGCTGTTAAGTGTCATGCAATATTTTTGTGTAGTTCAATATTGTTGTACGTGAAGATTAAGTTGAGTCTTGGGTGATCCTTCTTGTCAGCATTTAAACTTGCATGTGCTGGAACACTATAAAACAAATGTCATTTATTCTCTTGTTAATTGAAATTATCCAACATGACCTTTTATTCAGCAGTTCTTGATTGGCGCCAAGTGTATCAATATTTAAAACAGTTCGGCTTTAACAGATTTGTGTCGAGTTTTATAGCTGTTTCCACGCCTAGCATATCAAGTGAGTTTTGAATGTTCGCTGCATTTCCTAAACATTATTATTTTGCAATGTTCCAACACTTTTGTTGAACTTTCTCATGTCATAAACCCGTCTCACACCACGACCATTAAACTTTTCATGTCATAAACCCATCTTACACCACGATCATTAAACTTCTCATGTCATAAACCCATCTCACACCACGATCATTAAACTTTTCATGTCATAAACCCATCTTACACAACGATCATTAAAATTCTCGTGTCATTAACCCATCTCACACTACGATTATTAAACTTCTCATGTCATAAACACATCTCACAACACGATCATTAAACTTTCTCATGTCATAAACCCATCTCACACCACGATCATTAAACTTCTCATGTCATAAACCGATCTCACTGCACGACCATTTTAACTTTTCATGTCATAAACCCATCTCACACCACGACCATTAAACTTCTCATGTCATAAACCCATCTCACACCACGACCATTAAACTTCTCATGTCATAAACCCAACTCACACCACGACCATTAAACTTCTCATGTCATAAACTGATCTCACACCACGAGCATTAAACTTCTTATGTCATAAACCCATCTCACACCACGACCATTAAACTTCTCATGTCATAAACCCATCTCACAACACGATCATTAAACTTCTCATGTCATAATCCCATCTCACACCACGATTATTAAACTTCTCATGTCATAAACCAATCTTACACCACGATCATTAAACTTCTCATGTCATAATCCCGTCTCACACCACGATCATTAAATTTATCATGTCATAAACCAATCTCACACCACGATCATTAAACTTTCTCATGTCATAAACCCATCTCACACCACGACCATTAATCTTTTCATGCCATAAACCCAACTCACACCACGACCATTAAACTTCTCATGCCATAAACACATCTCACAACACGACCATTAAACTTCTCATTTCATAAACCCATCTCACAACACGACAATTAAACTTCTCATGTCATAAACCCATCTCACACCACGACCATTTTAACTTTTCATGTCATAAACCCATCACACACCACAACCATTTTAACTTTTCATGTCATAAACCCATCTCACACCACGACCATTTTAACTTTTCATGTCATAAACCCATCACACACCACAACCATTAAACTTCTCATGCCATAAACCCATCTCACACCACGACCATTAAACTTCTCATGTCATAAACCCATCTCACAACACGACAATTAAACTTCTCATGTCATAAACCCATCTCACAACACGACCATTAAACTTCTCATTTCATAAACCCATCTCACACCACGATCATTAAACTTCTCATGTCATAAACCCATCTCACACCACGAGCATTAAACTTCTTATGTCATAAACCCATCTCACACCACGATCATTAAACTTATCATGTCATAAACCCATCTCACACCACGAGCATTAAACTTCTTATGTCATAAACCCATCTCACACCACGACCATTAAACTTTTTCAATAAAAAACAAGCCTATCGGTCAAAACATCAAAGTTCCAAATGGTAATTTTACAATGACCAGAGGCTGCATTACAAGACTTACACATTAAAATTATTCCAGCTGACAATAATGTTAAGATTATCAAATGTTTTTCCTTGTTATAGCATAAAGATATTTAGCGTCATGTTTATGCCATCGAGGGCTAATAGACGATCAGTTAACCTTACCACTGTTTCCTGGGATTAACCAATACTCGAGCACACCCCATCTCCGCAAGTAACTGATAACTTTCCCATTTGAATCAGCGGTGAGAGACGAATGATAATGAGACACAATGTCGTATATAAATCATCACAGAGACTGTTGCCGGGCGGGGGATTCGAACTCACGACCCTTGGGTTGATAGTCAGACGCGTAACCGACTGAGCTAAATGCTTCATTTATCATGGTCTTCCGTGGCCGAGTGGTCCAAGTCCAAGCCCCAATATCACCATCCACACCGAGGTTGTGAGCTGGAGCCCTGCTCAGTCCGAAAACTTTGTAAGCTTGATTACAAGTTACTTGCAGAAGGATGGTGAGTATGTCTCAATTCGCCCCCAAGTTATTTCTTCACAAATAACATCAGATTCCATATAATCTGTAATGTGTTGAAAACCGCTTTCATTTATGACGACAGTTTGATCTTAGTGTAATAGCAATAGTTTCACAAGGGTTTATGTTGGGCTACGCAAATTTGTTTCCTTTTATATATTCATATGCTTCATGTTTTTATGTACATTCACGAGACATGAAATCGCAAAACACATTTAACATAAAATAACATAACATATATTTTATTATAGTCTCACTTCTATCACATTACAATCATAAATGAATAAAACATTGACAAATAAATATAGTGAAGTTAAGATAGGCTCTTTACAGAGTTATGAGAGACTGATTGCTATTATTCTACAAGTATACATTTAAAATCAACAACATATATATACACATATATGGAGATAATTATTTTTTACATAGTAAGGCGAGACAACACACCGAATAGTCATTATAGCATATAGTAGGTCTGTATTTAACTAAATGAGAGTACCTTAGAGGTCAAACATCAGATGATTAATAACCTGTCCAGACCATATTATAGTGTATCCAGTTTTAGATAGCGAATATCTTTCCAGCATGTCCATGATAAACGTGACTTGTATATGAATTAGCTGTCACTTTTATGACAATTACAGTGCAGTAGATAATGGTTATAAGAGAAGATGATAGTAACAAGAAGAGAGGGGGTGTTTTTTGAACAGCAGTAAGGTATGGGATACAAGCAGGTTCAGTTGGAGTTTTGAGTAGGCAGTTAAGATGGGAGTGGAAGAGAATAGTTTGAAAGATTTGTCCTGTTAGGTTCTAAGATGGGAGTCTTGTCTGAACTATGTTTTGAAGCGTATATTGTGTTTAAGTAGTGGCCATTAAAGTTTAACGAAAGATGTAATAATGTAGAAATAATACCTGTATAGGAAATCTCTGCTCTTTCTGTGCCAGTTTTGTGATGATGTTGGAACATTAGAAGTCCCCCTACATAAATTATACATTCTCTGCTTCTCCAAACAGACGTACAAGTAATATATATTCTTATTCAGATGCTATTATGAATTCTTATTAAAAGTACTGAATCCTGGGTAAGAATTCAAGAAGAAATGAAATAATAAAGTTTGTGTCAGATTTGACCCGGAACACTATATAAGCATAGATACTGATGGAAAGCGAATTAGTAGAGGTTACTATTTACAAACCGTTGTTTGTTGTATTGTGTAGAGCAAAATACATAAGACAAAATAATAGTTTATTTTATCTGTGAATTAATAGTTTATATTGACAAATAAGGACCAGCTTAGTATTTCAATAATATATCTAAAACTAATAACAATGGAAAAACATATTTGACAAAAACAATCATATTTTGTCCAAGTAGAATAGAACAACAAAATGTCTAGATGTATATATTATTTTATTAAATATATTGAAACTATTTGGTCCTTTTTACAGTTTATCACAAACACTATCATATTTTGATGATACTGCTGACACACTTACATTTTCTATCACAGTTTTTTATTGATAAAAAATCATAACTGTTACAGACAATTAAACTCTGTGCTAAGGGAGGTGTGCGCAAATACATTTAAATCATTATTCATATGCAATATTGTAAGAACATTGAGGAATGAAAAATGTTTTTCACATTTGTTTTATTGGTATTCTAAATAGTTAGTACTTTTGTAATACATTACTGCTGAAAACGAAATTTTTAAGTTTTAAGTATGTGTCAAAAATATATTGTTTGAAATGTTCAAGGTAAAGAAAAGTTATAGGAGTTACTTCCCTTCGTCCATTCTTATTCAATTGTATAACAGTAATTGCTGTTAAGTGTCATGCAATATTTTTGTGTAGTTCAATATTGTTGTACGTGAAGATTAAGTTGAGTCTTGGGTGATCCTTCTTGTCAGCATTTAAACTTGCATGTGCTGGAACACTATAAAACAAATGTCATTTATTCTCTTGTTAATTGAAATTATCCAACATGACCTTTTATTCAGCAGTTCTTGATTGGCGCCAAGTGTATCAATATTTAAAACAGTTCGGCTTTAACAGATTTGTGTCGAGTTTTATAGCTGTTGCCACGCCTAGCATATCAAGTGAGTTTTGAATGTTTGCTGCATTTCCTAAACATTATTATTTTGCAATGTTCCAACACTTTTGTTGAACTTTCTCATATCATAAACCCGTCTCACACCACGACCATTAAACTTTTCATGTCATAAACCCATCTTACACCACGATCATTAAACTTCTCATGTCATAAACCCATCTCACACCACGATCATTAAACTTTTCATGTCATAAACCCATCTTACACCACGATCATTAAAATTCTCGTGTCATTAACCCATCTCACACCACGATTATTAAACTTCTCATGTCATAAACACATCTCACAACACGATCATTAAACTTTCTCATGTCATAAACCCATCTCACACCACGATCATTAAACTTCTCATGTCATAAACCGATCTCACTGCACGACCATTTTAACTTTTCATGTCATAAACCCATCTCACACCACGACCATTAAACTTCTCATGTCATAAACCCATCTCACACCACGACCATTAAACTTCTCATGTCATAAACCCAACTCACACCACGACCATTAAACTTCTCATGTCATAAACTGATCTCACACCACGAGCATTAAACTTCTTATGTCATAAACCCATCTCACACCACGACCATTAAACTTCTCATGTCATAAACCCATCTCACAACACGATCATTAAACTTCTCATGTCATAATCCCATCTCACACCACGATTATTAAACTTCTCATGTCATAAACCAATCTTACACCACGATCATTAAACTTCTCATGTCATAATCCCGTCTCACACCACGATCATTAAATTTATCATGTCATAAACCAATCTCACACCACGATCATTAAACTTTCTCATTTCATAAACCCATCTCACACCACGACCATTAATCTTTTCATGCCATAAACCCAACTCACACCACGACCATTAAACTTCTCATGCCATAAACACATCTCACAACACGACCATTAAACTTCTCATTTCATAAACCCATCTCACAACACGACAATTAAACTTCTCATGTCATAAACCCATCTCACACCACGACCATTTTAACTTTTCATGTCATAAACCCATCACACACCACAACCATTTTAACTTTTCATGTCATAAACCCATCTCACACCACGACCATTTTAACTTTTCATGTCATAAACCCATCACACACCACAACCATTAAACTTCTCATGCCATAAACCCATCTCACACCACGACCATTAAACTTCTCATGTCATAAACCCATCTCACAACACGACAATTAAACTTCTCATGTCATAAACCCATCTCACAACACGACCATTAAACTTCTCATTTCATAAACCCATCTCACACCACGATCATTAAACTTCTCATGTCATAAACCCATCTCACACCACGAGCATTAAACTTCTTATGTCATAAACCCATCTCACACCACGATCATTAAACTTATCATGTCATAAACCCATCTCACACCACGAGCATTAAACTTCTTATGTCATAAACCCATCTCACACCACGATCATTAAACTTTTTCAATAAAAAACAAGCCTATCGGTCAAAACATCAAAGTTCCAAATGGTAATTTTACAATGACCAGAGGCTGCATTACAAGACTTACACATTAAAATTATTCCAGCTGACAATAATGTTAAGATTATCAAATGTTTTTCCTTGTTATAGCATAAAGATATTTAGCGTCATGTTTATGCCATCGAGGGCTAATAGACGATCAGTTAACCTTACCACTGTTTCCTGGGATTAACCAATACTCGAGCACACCCCATCTCCGCAAGTAACTGATAACTTTCCCATTTGAATCAGCGGTGAGAGACGAATGATAATGAGACACAATGTCGTATATAAATCATCACAGAGACTGTTGCCGGGCGGGGATTCGAACTCACGACCCTTGGGTTGATAGTCAGACGCGTAACCGACTGAGCTAAATGCTTCATTTATCATGGTCTTCCGTGGCCGAGTGGTCCAAGTCCAAGCCCCAATATCACCATCCACACCGAGGTTGTGAGCTGGAGCCCTGCTCAGTCCGAAAACTTTGTAAGCTTGATTACAAGTTACTTGCAGAAGGATGGTGAGTATGTCTCAATTCGCCCCCAAGTTATTTCTTCACAAATAACATCAGATTCCATATAATCTGTAATGTGTTGAAAACCGCTTTCATTTATGACGACAGTTTGATCTTAGTGTAATAGCAATAGTTTCACAAGGGTTTATGTTGGGCTACGCAAATTTGTTTCCTTTTATATATTCATATGCTTCATGTTTTTATGTACATTCACGAGACATGAAATCGCAAAACACATTTAACATAAAATAACATAACATATATTTTATTATAGTCTCACCTCTATCACATTACAATCATGAATGAATAAAACATTGACAAATAAATATAGTGAAGTTAAGATAGGCTCTTTACAGAGTTATGAGAGACTGATTGCTATTATTCTACAAGTATACATTTAAAATCAACAACATATATATACACATATATGGAGATAATTATTTTTTACAT
The DNA here is from genome assembly GCA_029582155.1 of Panopea generosa. Lineage (NCBI taxonomy): Eukaryota > Metazoa > Mollusca > Bivalvia > Adapedonta > Hiatellidae > Panopea > Panopea generosa. The sequence continues at coordinate 3,444,341 of CM055901.1, forward strand.
TAAAGTGAGACCTTGACCTTTGTGTGACTTGAGCCATGTGTTTTGGAAATCCATCTATGTATGACAAAATTACAGACTCGATTTGAAATCTCAAACAGACTCAAAGTGTGACCTTGACCTTTGTGGTACGGGTCTTGGCCATATGCTCGACACGTCGACATGTCATGTTGATCAATTGAGCAAAGTTAAATCACTTCATATAAGACAAAATTACAGACCAGACACGAAATATCATACAAATTGACATGGGACATTGACATTTAAGGGAAGGTTCTAGGTCTTATACGCTACACTTCACCGTGTCATGTTGATCAATTGAGTCAAGTGTTTTTAAAATCCATCCATGTATAACAAAGTTACAGAACGGACATGAAATCTCACACAGACTCAAAGTGTTGTGTTTCAGACAAACTGTAATACCTTGACCTTTGAGGTACGGGTGTGGGTCTTACGCCCGACACATCGTCATGCATGCTGACGAATTGAGCTACATATTTTTGAAATTTATCCATAGGTGACAGACCGGACATGAAATCTCAAACAAACTGAAAATGTTATCAAACAATGTTTAAGTGTGACCTTGACCTTTGAGGTGGGAGTCTGTGTTTCACGCGCGACACTTCGTCATGTCATGCTAATGAGTTGAGCCAAATGTTTTTGAAATTAACCCATAGGTGACAAAGTTACAGACCGGACACGAAATCTCAAACATATTGAAAGTGTTGTCGATTTTTCGTTGTCGGCGGGGGCAAAACTGCGAATTTTTAAATCAAATGACTTCTTATTGGTACTTATTTCCTAAGATAGTTGTTGTTTTTGGAACAGCATCGAAATAGTCGAGCGCGCCGTCTCTCTGACAGGCCTTGTTTTTTCATAAATCTAATTAAATTATTTTTGGTTCTATGGGTGAAATGTCATAATCACTAAAACTACCATGTAGAAGTAAAAAAAATGTATAATATATATATCAATTTTTGCTCTGAACCGTATGCAAAATTTGGGTTTTATCAACGTGTTATTGAACGAAACGATTCAACGGTTTGCCATTTATCAGAATTAACAAAATACGTACTAGAAGCACTTCGCACCAAACACAATTCCGGCTTACACAGGATAATACCGTGATATAATACCGTATTAGTACAAAGTGTAGGTAAAAATTGCGACCAATAATGACAAAGATGTATAGGCGTGCACTATTTTTGAATTACCACACGATGAAATACGCCACTGTAGATACCAACACGCCCGGTGTCAAAAGCTATTACAAATTCGACAAGGCCTCTACTTCCAGATTACATTCTATAACATATAAGTTCCTACTGACTCTCAACCTCTCGGTATATCGATTTGTTTTATTGTTGCTAATTGTCCAGCGTCCATAAGTTCATATTTCATAAGTTCATATGCAGTCAAACCTGCCTTAAACAGCCAGCCAAAGGAAGAAGCAAAAGCGGCATTTTAAAACAGGTTGTTGCTTAATACATTCAAGTTAATTTGCTCTGAAATCATAGAAATGGTCAATAGCAAAGGCTGCTGCTTAAGACAAGTGGCTGCTCACTAGAGGTGACCGCTTTCACAGGTCTATTCTGGGTTTACATGGGAATGCTACGAATTGGCATAATAGAACAAAACGGAACAGTTAAGCACACACGCACGCTTGCGCACGTACACACATCGAAGCTAAAATTGGACAGCTACGACTTCGAACTATTATAAACATAACAGTTTAATTTCTAGTTATTTGATTCGGTATATACATTTTTTACCAATAGCAATTTTGTAAAATATGTGTAGATATTTGCAAGGACTTAGGTACCAGCCATATGTATATCTAAACTGACAAAATTTATCAACGTCTTCTAACATTTGTGTACGTTTACAAAATATGTTTCTACCGGCGAAGGTCGTATGTCTCACAGGAAATATCACAATTTAACACCAATTATTATTATTATTTTATTTTATTTTATCAAACAGTAAGTTTAAGGATGAATTATAGTCTTGATTATCTGCGATGCTTGCTTTCCTCAATAAAAGACACTCGTCTTGACAATTTCTTTATTGAAAATAAATGTAACGGGATTCCGATAAAGTTTCTGATTTTCTGATTGAAAGATTCAAGCAATCGGGCTATCTCGGCGTTTTTACTATTCCGCCGAACATTTCAAACATTTTATCTGCAAAAACTGTTCTATTAAAAAATATTGTACAATGTTCAGTGCTTACGATAAGAATTAATTGGGTGATTTTCACTCAGTAAGTTTACAATAATTGTCTAAATGAAAGTAATTTAAATGTCTCACTTTGATTAAACTATTCTATATTAAATGCACAGCATTGTAAAACTGTTGCCGCTTGCAACTCTTGATTTGCACTATCAGCATTGTATCTAATGTTATTACCTGCTACTTTGAAACAAACTAGTTGCTTCTTGCACATATGCAGCTGCCTGCAACTCAGAATTTCTGGTCTTATTCGTTGTGGACAATGTCAGATACTATTGGTTTAAAAACAATTATTGATGAAATGTTATAAGAGTAACCAAAAATTGTACTTTGATTTTGGCTAAAACACTGTTTTTTTCTTTGCAAACTGAGAGTTTCGTTAAATACAGAAAGATGCAAGACGGTTACCCAATTTGTTGACGGTTGGACAAAAATGCAAGCGTAACAATGACATAAACACTTCGTAAACTCTATCTACCGTACGACAAAAAAGGCTTTCGCTTATTTAGTTTCTTAGTCAAGAAGAGGCGTGAATTCAATATCTTGAACCAAAAAGAAGTCTCAAATCGAATTTGTGCTACAAGAAATACGACACGTTTATTGTATTGTATATACATACGTATTGTCAAACAAACTTTAACTGTTAAGAAGATAATGTATGCAATAGTCTTCACCAGTAATGGCCCAGCTATAAATACGGTGGTGACAAAAGAGATCTGTAACATAAAACTACTATAAGAACATCGTACTGAAAAACTTGACGAACTACTACAAACGCCGTCGCCCCAGACATGTACAAAGCATGTTCGCATATTCAATGACAGCACGCCGGCTCAAAAGTAATGTATTGTGACTGCCATTTTGCACAAAGTAAACGTCTTTGTCTTCAGCACTCAACCTATTAACCAGATCCAGTCCACTGTGACAATACTTTCTTTCCAAAACTGAAAATATCAATTATTTGGTAATAGATAATTTATATGCTTTGAGGTCTGCCTTGGGTCTGCCGTTGACCATTGTCTTGTAGGCATAATACCTCGTGACTACTAGAATTGGCTCTAACCCCTCAAAAAGTATGTTTTGGCTAAACGAGAGTATTTTGAAGGGAAACAACTTCATCACTGCTGTACTGATATGTTGTGATACTACACATAGTGACGTAACTTTCGGATCATCCCTCAAATTAATTATCAGCAAATAAGTAAATTCATTCATTTGTTTGCGACGTTCCATCTCGTGACACCGCAATCACCAGCTGTCATACGAGCGGCGTACTTGCTGTTTACAAAGTCAATAGATACACTCTTAAAGGGACTCGTGGTAGTTCTAACAAATTCTTTTAACAATATTCTTGAAAATTGTTTATCACCATGAATCAAATTTACAAAGAAATGCCATTGGTTTACAAATAGTGTAAATACTTGTAATATTTAAATATATATTTGCATCTAAGGTGTGTTTGTATAATTATGTTTATTTCCATGCCAACAAACCAGAGTTTTAAGTTTATGTCAACAAGCAGGCCTACTTGATAACAGCTTCTCTCTCCTTTAGATAAGATAAATAGTTTTTATATCATAATCAATAGGTCATCTGGCCTATGAATAACAGAATAATACATACAAAATACGTACAAAAAACACTTAGCTTTTGCATTAACCAATAAGAAAATGATGTAGAAGTAGTGAAGCTGAGACTAATTTTCATAATAAATCCGAGAAGAAATGCATAAAAAAGAGACACGCTGATCAGATTGCGTTTTAAATTTGGTGTTCAATATGTCATAACCGTATTTTGATATCAAATGAATACATCTATATATGTAACAATTCTGCTATTTCAGGAAATAGAACTATACCGTATACTTGCAGCATAATAGCAAACAACAGGCACTCTTCCTCCATATGATTTGATAACACACTAGGGCAGTGTAAACTACGGTGTTCCGTCGGGGACATCGCGGCATATTTGTTAAATTTAGTTAAGTCGAAACAACGAAATTACGATGGTCAAAGGTCGAAACTACGATGGTGAGTATTCAAAAAATCGTTTCGACTTTTTACCATCGTATTTTCGACTTTTCACCATCGTATTTTCGACTTTTTACCATCGTTGTTTCGATTTTTCACTATCGTAATTTCGTTGTTTCGATTTTAATAAATTTAATTAATATGCCGCTATGGCCCCCAACGGGACACCGTAGTAAAATAACACGACAGTAAGCTTTCTTCCTGGTGAACAACTTTTTACATGGAAAAGTATCACTGAGTTAATTATTGGGTTTAACTCTAGATTGAATCTATTTATATATATATACATTTGTTTGGTATTTAACATTTAATAATAGTTTACTTATTGCCACATCTCCTGTTGGATATAAACTTTCATATTTTTTGCACATAACATTTTACGTTTAAGTGTTATGGAACATTGGAAGAAGACACGCGATTTGATCCATGCTTTTAAATATGACCACAATGTTAGTGAAAACTTATATGTGATATTGTACTATTGGAATAAAATAAACTTACATTTATATGAAATTTATAAATTCTTGTTTCGCAATGAACTTGAGCGTTACTAAACTACAATCTCCTTGCAGTTCTAAATGGAGAAAATGAGAATGAATGTCAGAACATCTCGATATCAAAACCATTGAGTGGTATCCGGATTATATTGGCGATATCGAATTCAAATATATCAGAAAATGCAAGCAAACGTTTGCCGGTACTGGACCTAAATTAATCAATATTTTAAGTCTGAGATTTAGACTCAGATTAAAAATGTAAAACTTTCAATATTTAAATAATTTCTATTAAACATTCAAGTTACTATATAAATTTGCAGAAACAATCGGTTTTAATGATTATTTAAAAAATGTCCCAGGGTAGCAGTGTCTTACTGCTTATAATTGTATATTAACAGTGTGTTACTGTCTATATTTGTATTTTTACAGTGTGTTACTGCCTATAATTGTATATTTACAGGGTTTTACAAAAATGAACGATTGTAAGCCTGAGTCGGATTCTCAGACTCAAATTATTGATGAATTTATGTCTAGAACGCCGCACAGGTTCACAACTAGGATAGTCTCTTGGTCTCCCTAATTGATTCTGAGTATGGTGGAATTGACATGCCATGTACGATTGCAGGTTCACTTATTGTGTAGCGCAACCATCCCTACTAAAATGTCCTTGTTGTGACTAATTTTATTTTAATTTGTTAGAGTATGTACGCTTTAAACTTTATATTGTCCTTATCTTTCTAAAACCGTTTAGTCCTGTGAAGATAAAGTAAGGTTTGCATGCATTGTCCTCATACATGCCTTAAATAGATTCTTGTGTACGTAACCTAGCGACCTATGTACATCTAATATGAAAATGAAATGAGAGAGTGAGAGAGAGACAGACATACAGACAGACAGACAGACAGACAGACAGACAGACAGACAGACAGACAGACAGACAGACAGACAGACAGACAGACAGACAGACAGACAGACAGACAGACAGACAGACAGACAGACAGACAGACAGACAGACAGACAGACAGACAGACAGACAGACAGACAGACAGACAGACAGACAGACAGACAGACAGACAGACAGACAGACAGACAGACAGACAGACAGACAGACAGACAGACAGACAGACAGACAGACAGACAGACAGACAGACAGACAAACAGACAGAGAGAGAGAGAGCCAGACAGACAGACAGACATACAGACAGAGAGAGAGAGAGAGAGAGAGAGAGAGAGAGAGAGAGAGAGAGAGAGAGAGAGAGAGTGTGTGAGAGAGAGCCAGACAGACAGAGAGAGAGAGAGAGAGAGAGAGAGAGAGAGAGAGAGAGAGAGAGAGAGTTTGGATACTGGCGGCGAGTACCTACGCATAGTTGTGTATATCGGTGTAGTTTCTAGGCCGTATGGTATTTTCCCATATTGCTCCACAGACAAACAATCTAAAATACGTTTTTCTCTGTATTTGTTGTACAAAAATTAGAAAACTTTAGCACTTCTTACTAAATATGCAGCCGCATCTCTGGTCTAGGACTGGAGCGTCCGCCTCGCATGCGGAAGGTCGTAAGTTCGATCCCCGGCCGTGCATACCAAAGACTAGAAAAATAGTACTAGAAGTTTCCTCGCTTGGCACTTAGCATTTGGAGGATAGTTCTAGGTCTGGTCGGCTCGGTGTCAGTATATCGTGACTGGGTGGGATAGCATGCTACATAAGAGAGACAGCGCTTAGAATAATGTCTCAAGTAGATACCGATACTAGCGATATTTTTGTAACTGAAATATGTTTGTAAGCGACGCAAAACACTGTACAATAACTTACTAAATAGTATCTGTGAGTAAATTAGTATGAAACATTGTGGCATCTGACTGCGTTCACAAATGACAGTAAAGTAAATAACAGTAAAATAATACTGGAAGAAAGTAAATTAATTTTTCGCCGTAGTTAAACATAAGGATAATATATACATAACGCCAAAAGGATGGGCAATCCTGTCTTATCTGTCATGTACAAAAAACACAATTTTGCATAAAGATTAAAAAAGTAAAACACATTTGAATATGCTAAATGAACCTAAAACCTTGATACCTGAAAAGTAAATCCTATCCCATTCTCAATTTCTCACCCATCACGACACACATGATTTATTGTGGTGTTCATATTCTTGCTATTGCTAATTATTCTCCATCATCTGCAGAGATTGACAGTGATTCAGTTCTTACCAGGGGTGGTATTCACCAACCATTCTTTAGAATATTCTTAGATTTGAACTCAAGAATGATTTTTGAAAAACACACTTAGAGACCATTTTTTGAGGCCAAAATTTGCAAGCATGTAGGGACACCTAACATATAGTCAAACACACTCTCACATGTATTCTATTTGTCATGGTAAACTGGATATCTAAGGTTTAAATTTGGATTTTCACGCTCAAGTCTAAGAATATTCTCAAGAATGGTAGGTGAATACGACCCGTGGACTAACACACGTTAACTGTAAGTCCTATATACAGTCAATGTTTCCGTCATTAAATGTACATTGGCCCATGCAAACAGACTAGAATATTTACTTTATTACATTTAGAGTGCTCTACAGTTTCTTGACAAACAAGAAAATATAATATGACCAACACCAAACACAGTATTCAAAGAACACAGCCATGAAAACAAAAAAGAAACACAAGTACAATATATACATACACGGATTCCCCAACCCTCACCCCCCTCCCGTCGTCACGTCATATATATATATAAACAGATCCGTCATTCTATGTATTTTCAACTGTATATGATGTTAAACACAAAACTGTTCAGGTAAAACAAGTGATGTTACACGAAGATGTACTTGATGACTTTGCAGACGCCAGAGAAGCAAGAGACAAACAATTAATAAATATGACAAGCCGAAGATAAGGACCCGTATTCGCTTTAGTCTAAACAGGTATTTTCCGTCATTAAAATTCCCAGTTCTTCCGATCGTTGCACTACTATTGCACCTATCAATGTTTTCCCCGAGGCCGGGCGGCGGGCAGATCCCGTAAAGTAGAAAACAGCGAATTTCCGATACGCCTCTTTTTATAAATTTCTTGACAAGTATAGCTTCAACAAATAAGGTGTTAAAGTGAACCCAACTTTTGACCAAGCCAATAGACTGACGGAATGTCTGTCATTCCTAGGGGCCGGTTAACAGATAACAGTAGATAACACATCCTCATTCAAGATGACGCGGATGTCGGCTTTATCTCTTTTCTGTGTATTGGCATATTTAACGGTAACAAATTGTAAGTATTTTACGTAAATCTTAAGTCTTATAATTTGCTTATTATAAAATGAAATGCGTTACGTTATTATCTAGTATATCTGTTGGACTCGACAGCGCCGTTCATGATGTTTAGCAACCACAAACAGGCGTCACGTATATTGACTGTCAAAGAAGTTTTATTATTTCTGGTCTCCTGGAATCGTTAAACTCATTCGTCTTCATTCGAGAATATAATACAGCTTAAGCTGATGTTATGTTACAATAAATTTATTTAAATAGCATCTTTCAATGTAACACTATAGTTATATGATGATCTTCTTATTTATTGTCAAAGTTCTTGATTAACATATCGGTGCGGCTACCGTCTCTACATTCTATTCGCTTTGTGAGTCCCTGAAAAATGAATAGTGAAACACATATATGTTGTTCATGCCGTCTATTGGCAAGCGTGATACATCAAGCGTCAATATATAAAATCATTGGCGTTGTCATGCCTTACAAAGATTACTGTTATCTTTATTTGCATAATCAGTACTGATATTAGCACTGACCAAACATTTTTATCAAGTAAATTAAGAGGCATACCACATATGGCAATTTATAATAAAATTGTGTATTTAACAATGTTGATGTTACAGTTAGGCGGCGCGAGGAGTGTTGCATATTCCATTACTTCGTTGTATTTAACAATGTTGATGTTACAGTTAGGCGGCGCGAGGAGTTGCATTTTCCTTTACGTTGTTGTATTTAACAATGTTGATGTTACAGTTAGGCAGCGCGAGGAGTGTTGCATATTCCGTTACGTTGTTGTATTAACAATGTTGATGTTACAGTTAGGCGGCGCGAGGAGTGTTGCATTTTCCTTTACGTTGTTGTATTTAACAATGTTGATGTTACAGTTAGGCGGCGTGAGAAGTGTTGCATTTTCCTTTACGTTGTTGTATTTAACAATGTTGATGTTACAGTTAGGCGGCGCGAGGAGTGTTGCATATTCCGTTACGTTGTTGTATTAACAATATGTTGATGTTACAGTTAGGCGGCGCGAGGAGTGTTGCATTTTCCTTTACGTTGTTGTATTAACAATGTTGATGTTACAGTTAGGCGGCGCGAGGAGTGTTGCATTTTCCTTTACGTTGTTGTATTTAACAATGTTGATGTTACAGTTAGGCGGCGCGAGGAGTGTTGCATTTTCCTTTACGTTGTTGTATTTAACAATGTTGATGTTACAGTTAGGCGGCGCGAGGAGTGTTGCATTTTACTTTAATTTGTTGTATTTAACAATGTTGATGTTACAGTTAGGCGGCGCGAGGAGTGTTGCATTTTCCTTTACGTTGTTGTATTTAACAATGTTGATGTTGCAGTTAGGCGGCGCGAGGAGTGTTGCATTTTCCTTTACGTTGTATGACGGTAAGCGACGTGTTTAACACTTGTTCAGTCATATCGCGACGGTGTTTACTTGCAACAGTATTCAAAGTGCTACCCCACTGGAAAACCATACATCAGGCATATACGGTACCCCACCCAGTCACATTATACTGACCCTGGGCCGAACAGTCCTAGAACTATCCTCTTAATGCTGATCGCCAAGTGAGGAAGCTTCTAGTACCATTTTTCAAGTTTTTGATATCACACAGCCGGAGATCAAACGACCGATCACGTTTTATTATTATGCCTGGTCGCTGGAATCACTTAGCTCATTGCTCATTCATTTTCATTCTAAGTTATAATACAGATTAAGCCGTTGCTAAGTGGTGTAAAGGGTTTGATGAACAGACTCAATACTACCGAGTCTGTTGTTATTTATCCCATTTCCAGATATATCCCGAATCAGACATGTTCAATCCAAATGAAAAAGCAGGAAAAGTCCAGGTCTGCCCCCATAATTTCTAGCTATTGAACGCTTACAAGCCCGTTAAGTTTTTCAACCTTCCCTGAAGCAAATGACCAATTAAATCTCAGTGAAATGTAACGGACCCGAATGGGAAAGCTTGATCCGAGCGAGATACGACCATATAGGTCACTTATCGATGCCAAACTACATTCCACGAGAGAGTGCCGGATCTGCATCTTCACTGCAGTATATTAATAAAAAAAGGCTCCGTGTGATAGCTTAATGGTGAGAATTTGCATTCGGTCCTTATTAAATGTACACTTTACCATAGTCATTGAAGTGTTTATGTATAACGAAATAACGTTATTCTGTCATTGCTATCGAAGAATCGGACTAAAACCTTTTGTAAGAAGGCAATTTCTTTTGAGGATACACAAAACAAATTCTTAATTATAAAGAAGTGTTGCTTTCCAAAACCAAATTAATTACCCGAAAGTTATATCTGTATCACAAACAATATCATATTATATTCTGGCCCACTAAAGCCTACGTGACTATAAATACCGTAATTAAACAATGAAAAATGGTTATGTAACAATGCAAATACATCCTCACTTTGAGACATATTTGTGTCTCATATGTAGGACAATAGACACATTCTAGGTGGATTTTACTGAACTATGGTATTGAAAACCTCTTGAATACATCTACTGATCCATACCGACTCCGAAATACAAATATTCTCACAAGTGACAATTTGTCCCTGTAACCTAAAGTTGTTGACACGCTCTTGATATAAATAGATACAATGTACATATTAAAAGTTAAAAGCTGACAGCACACGAAAGCCTCATTTTCCTGTACCTGGCCGACAGTACGCAACACCAACTGACAACAGCACATTATGTTAAGTGGTGGGGGAGGGGTAAGGGGTAGGGGGCATTCTGTATTGACCTCAGTGGTGACTGTGCTTCCGACGTGAAGTGTCTCAATGGAAGGTCAGATGGTCCCAAGAAGATGATAAACCTTCGGATATAAAGATTGATTGATTAATATTAAGCACTATTTTATGCCAACAAGGGCTAATAGACGATCAGTTAACCTAACCACTCTTTCTTAGGATCCTGGAAGGTTAACTTATCTCATCGCCGCAAGTAACCCTGTAATGTGTATATCAATCATCACGAAGATTCAAACTTATGACCCCTGGATTGATAGTCAGACGCGCTACCGACTGAGCTAATAAGCCCCGACTCTGAGCTCTATAGAATAAGCCCCTTTACCACGACACGCATACCTGCCTGGTTGTATTTTTAACAATATACGTATGTGCTTAGAGGGGAATCATCTGAGGTCTGAACGCCACGGACCAGACACATTGACCTTGAAAAAATAATTACAAAGTTCACCGGTAAGAAATTTCGGAAATTAGATTATAAAATTAAAAATCGGGGATGATCAGCAACATTTCATGTCGTTAGTACGAAATTGACATTTAAGTGACTTCTCCGTACCAAAAGTATATTCCATATTACCGTTTGTGTAGCAGTTTGTATAACTAACAGGACCGAATGACTTATTGAATACTCATTTTCTGCAGTGCAAACACGTTTTTTTCTGTTTTCAAAGCTGCGTTCTATATGCTTCAAGCCATATACGACTTAAGCGTGATATTAACACTCGCTTTAAAGGATAAACCCGGTTACCGAACGTTTGGAATAATAAATTATGTTCTCAAAGGCACGGTCTTAATATCGATTGTGGACGCAGAAATGTAGGAGTGGGAGAATAAACGGTAGTGGGAGTAATGGGAAGTTATAGGTGTCGGAGAGATTTTGTATAATTTTGTAGCTTGTTCGAAATCAATGAAAACAAATAATACGAATAGATGCTGTATGCGGATGCGGATATTAGCCACTGGGAAGACTGTAGATAGTCGGAGATGTGTTACACGGATATCAAATTCTTACTTTAAACAAATAAATAGATAAAAAAAGATGTTCAACTTAATGCTAGTGAAATAAATTGCAAATATTCAAATGCTATTTTAGATTAAAATTTATCAAAGGAACATAACAAGGGAATGGAACCGTTCATGATAATCATGTTTTGGATATTGGCCTATAATATTGTAACAAACATCACTTGTTTCTCTGACTTCTGCTAAGTCGTCGAGTATAGAGAAACTATTGTGTCTTATATGCATACAATTACTTAAAACGAAAGGTGTTTATTTTCTTGATGTCATTCTCAGCGCCATATGTGGAAGTTGGAGATAATAAAGTGGTCACTTGAAAGTTGAAACTGAACAATGCATTCCTTATTCCTTCTTTGAGCCCAAAAAAGCTTCCAAAAATTATGCCACATTTCCCTTATTCGCTACGCTCGCTTGATGTGATCGTTAAATCAATTTTTTTCTCCAAAAAAGAAAAAGGTTTCCCAAAGTTTAATGTCTGCAATTTTTTTTTAATTTAGAGTCAAATTAATGCATATGTTCATATGTATAGTATATATTTTCATATAAGAATATAGCTTATTAAAAATAACTACAATACATTTTTTAAATAAAATTTGTTACTTTTTTTAATAAGGCTTAGATGTCCTAAGTTCTCAGCAAATAATATCGCTCAGGTATTTTAAAATAGATCATTCCATTTTGTATAGAACGTTATGACCGTCAGTAGATGTCGACATATTCCTTCAACTAATGAAATCGTCTCAGGAACAAGACAGTAGATCAACATCTAAGTCGGTTAAAAGTTACATAGAAACAATCCATATGACTTCTAACCTATTCTTGTTATAGAATTGATAAATCTACTTTCATTAGAATGGTTACAATTCCATACAAAAACGCTAAATGCTGAGCGTCAAGCAAGGAAACTACTAGTACCATTTTTAAAGTCTTTGGTATGACCCGGCCGGGGATTGAACCCACGACCTACCGCATGCGAGGCGGACGCTCTACCACTATACAACGCCGCGGTCCTATGTTTAGTAAGCAAACCTTTATATATTTAACGGAACAACTAACCCGCCATTTGTTATTAATTCGTGAAAAACAATTTGACTTCCCATTTTAATAGTTTCCTACTGCTGTCAAATTTGATGATACAGACCTGGTCATTTTGGTATTTTAAATTTTCTTTCTTATTAAAGTCCAATTTTCAAGGATATGGCTTTGATGATTTTTGAGAAAATAATAAAATGCCAGGTAAAAAAAACACCAAAATGTTAGGTTGCAGATCAGCTGTTCCGTTCAGCACCCAGGATCCATAACTCTAAGACTAGGCATAACGAAGGGTACCTATCACTACCATCATTTGTTGTAAACAAGTCACATGATCCGATGACGTGTCAGATGCGTTCTAACTGAAACACAAATGTGTCACTCGTGAAACATCGGGTATTTCCGTATCCTCCGTATAATACACCTCGTGTATAGCTCTAGATTACACAAACGCTATTCGCCTGTGTTACAAGTCTGTGTTATTTCGCGCGAAAGTAACAAATTATGTATCCGTCATTAAGTTGAATATATGGCGTTATTATGTCGATTTTTTATATATACACTCGACATGTGTCATGTTTATAGGGAAATTTCTTCTTCCCAGACAGTAAATAAAAGTCTCTGGCACAACTTCCACAAAGGTGGCATAAGGGGGCCGCTATTTTATTTTATCATTTGACTGAAAGTAGTTCCGAAATGGCGCCTTGTTATGTCAGAGGTCTATTGCGTAGCGTAAAGGCCCAGGTGATCAGATTGACGATTGTGTTTGAATTTAAACGTGAGGTGATTTAAAGCATCGGAATAAATTGAGGTACGAGTTGTTTTAAAAAGAAGCATAGGATGTTTTACTTTAAAACGCGTCACATGTTTTCTAATGAATCATGTGACATATCAGGTGTTTTGGAAATGCGTGAAGTGTTCTTAAACTGTTCCATGTACGTGATACACATGGGATGTTTTAAAAGTCGCCATCTGTTTTAAAACTGTTTTGCTTTAAAACGCGACTTATGTTTTTTAGACTCGTAAGTCGTTTTTTATTGAGACACATAAAGTGTTTTTCATTGGAGTGTTTTCTGTTGAGACACATGAAGTGTTTTCTGTTGAGACACATGAAGTTATTTCTATTGAGACACATGAAGTGTTTTCTATTGAGACACATGAATTGTTTTCTGTTGAGACACATGAAGTGTTTTCTATTGAAACCATAACGTGTTTTATTACACAACATATGACATGATGCACTTAGAAACATTTTAATCAGTGTAACAGTATAGTCAGTTTTAACAATAAATATTATGTTGTTGTGGATGCTGTGTCCCTTGCCGCCTAGACCTAAATTCATCAATATTATGAGTCTGAGATTTAGACTCAGACTCCAATTGTCAAAATCTTAAGATTGAAATAACTTCCATTTAACATGAAATTTACTATATCTATTTGCAGAAACAAGCAGTTTTTGTGTTTATTTAACAGAAAATGCTAAAGAATCATATTCTCAGACTGAAATTACTGATGAATTTAGGCCCTGTTATCGTTCCCGTTGGACATATAGTTTACAATATCAATAGTATACTCAGTTGTAAATCTGCACTAGTACTGCATTGAAGTCGTATATATCTAACCAATTTAATTAGAAAAGAAGCGATCTTTTTTTCATATAAAACTGATTATATTAAAAGTTGTTAACACTTTTTTAAATAAGAAGTGTTAGATATTAATACATGGGTATATTTTATTGTTATACGTTCAGAAATGTAAGACTTTAGTTAATGCGTGGGCATGGGCAAAATTTGATATGAACATTGCAATGTGTCTCTTTGAAAACAAAAACACAAAGGTATGTGGCAATACACATCATCCAAACAACTTTTACACCGACTTACATTTTCTCATTTTTGTTAAGGTTTCCTGTTAGATACGCTGCTTAACCACATTCCACATCAGGTATGCTATGGTGAGCTGGGATGTTTCAGTAACGGCAGTCCCTTCCTCAGCATTACACATCGTCCACTCTCCGTGGCGCCGCAATCACCAGCAGTCATCGGAACCCGCTTTCTACTGTATACAAGGTAAACTTACCAGACCCCTGAGTCGCTAATATATACTTAAATACTTAAAGTCTTAGACCTTAGAAAAGCAGCCAGATTAACATGACTTTATATTAGTTCCAGTTTAATTTAAATTTAAACCGCAGCGTGTTCTAGTAATAGAGCGTCCGACTCGACCCACGACCGGGTCATACCAAAGATTTAAAAAATGGTACTAGAAGCTTCCTCGCTTGTCGCTCAGCATTTAAAGGAAAGTTCTAGGTCTGGTCGGCCCGTTGTCAGTATGATGTGACAAGGTGGGGTATCATACTATGTATCTGTGGCATGATACTCCAGTGTGACAGCCATCAGAATACTGTCTTATTAAGAAAACACCGTCGCAGTATGACTGAAAAATTGTTGAAAGCGACGCTAAACACCATACAACAACAACAACAACAACAACAACAACAACAACAACAACAACAACAACAACAACAACAACAACAACATAATTTAAATTTATTTAACTTCGATTGTGAGCTATTACAACTTAGACAAATGTCTTCATAGGTAGAATCAGTACTAAGCATATGCGGCTAAAGTGCCTTGTGTAACATCTAAATTAGAGATTAAATACTTTTGTATATGATTTTACGTCACAACCAACGCATTGCAGAGTATTTACGCTACCACTTTGGCGGGTATGGCCCAGGGTATATACATCCACAAGTAGCCGGCCATACTAACAAACATTTCAAATAAATAGTGTTTTTTTGTGTTTCTAAAAAAAAAGGATTCCTAAGAACAGAAATCGGTTCGCAAGGGGTAGAAGTATACGCAACACATTTTGTGACACCTAGCAGTGTCAAGCACTAATTTAGTTTTGAACAAATGTAGTTGTGCACACACACATACAAATAAGGCGATAACAAGCATATCTCGACCTCTCAAAGCACCAAGATGGTGTGTATTCATGAAAGATGAAGGAACACAGCACCTTGATGCTTTAAGGCGTCGATCTGATACTCGTCCTTTCATATTTCAATTCAATTCAATTCAATTCAATTCAATTCAATTCAATTCAATTCAATTCAATTCAATTCAATTATATATCCTTTATTCACTTAGTTCATAATTATAGATAAGATATTAATTAGAAAGTATCACTGTTTCTGCATACTTTCTTCTAATTTACAAAACGTTCGCTACTAAAAACCCAATCAAACAAAGGAGTGTATGTAATCCACCTGGAGTCAATCATGTTTTACGATTTTCAATTATGTCTAAAACAATTGAAAAGCACTTAGTCGAACACCTATTTGCAGTTATCAAGAAGCGTTAACTCAAGCACGTGAACAAAACTACTGATCTTTATTTCACCGGCAATACAGCTGCGCCAGGTGATGAAACTGTCTGTACTCATTCCGATAGACCATTTAGTCTTGTATATTAATGAATGAAACACATGTAATAACTTATTTGTTGCAGTTTAATAATGTAATGTTTGTATAAATTTGAGGATTTTATTTTTAATTTTTATTTTTATTTTTTAAAATTGTTGATGTATTTTTAATAAAAAAAATGAAAATAAAAAGGGTCGGGGCAGCATGAAAATTGGGGGATGGGGGTGGGGGGGAGGGGGTGGGCGGGGATGATAATCTTGCAATTAATTTATTATGGCCTAAAATATCATGCAATTAATGGCTTTGTTAAAAATTCCTGAAATATAGACTGATCTTGGAAATTTGTTATTACAGATGTGATCTACTAAATGTAGCTGTACAGTGATGTATGCCCTTTAGAAGTCATACATCACATCACGCACTTACTGTGAAAGACACTTTTCATATAACTTAAGTTTTTCTTATTATTACTCACTAAACAACAAACGTTAATATGGATTATTTACAATGCGGCTACACCTTACAGGTTGTGCATCATTATTTTCTCAAAATAGTATAATTGGCAAAACCACTGTTTATATAGGTCTCACTACACAGTTGAATTTTGTTCTTTGATCTATATAAAATAAGGTTTAGGATTTCATCGGTAAAAAAAGAATTACACATATTTTTTTTTCATAGCAGGAATGTATACCTACATAAAATGCATCATAACTGGTTGGTTCTCCAGGTTGTTGTTTTTACAAGAGGGTACAGTGACACTCTGAGATTTTTTATGGAAAAGAAGTCCTCAAATACTCATAAATACATGCATATGTTGAAATCCTACTAAACTCACTTTTTTAACACCAGTGATGTCTTATTGCAGTATATTTTATGCCAACTGTTGCTCTCTTCATCTGCAGTATGAAATCACAACCACTATAAACCATTTTGAAAATATTTCAAAACCAAAGTACATAGGCCTTTTTTTAAGCATAATAATCATGTTACCGTGGGGAAAAAGGGACGTAACTGTTTATGAGACGTATAATATAGCATGTTAATACCACATTGAACCTTTGTTGCTTTAACTCTAAGGATATTTGAAAATGTCTAAGGATATTTGAAAATGACTAAGAATATAGCCAAAAGATGTATACTGAAAACGGATTTCCTAATCTGTCCTACGCGTCCAGGTTAAATGATATTCCCGGTTTAAATTGTAATGCAGTTTTTGACATGCATCTAAAGAGTCACGTGACTTCAATATAGGTTTAATTTGATTCGCCATTATTGCCTTTATTTTTTTAATTTGGTTAATTTTACACAGAGTCCGAATGACGAGGTGATGGCTGTCAACCAGTAGGTGCATGATATGTATCGATTTAACCACACTATTAAAAAATCATATATTTTTTTACATTTTAGCGAATTTGAAATTCAAAATATTTCATTTTCTTATACCATGTTGAAGGTTCCATGTTGAACTATGTTGAAGTATATTAATTGTAAGGTACTTGTAAGGCACTCACGGTCCATGTTGTTGCATCTGATCCACGTATACATGTATTGTACTTATTATGATTATTATGTAGTATACTGTGTTTATGCCGCTCTGGTGGCGGTGTCTTTTGAAATGATAAAGCATTTAAGTACTGCTGTGATAGGTCAGTAAACATGTATATTACATTTATAGTCGAAGACACTCTAAGTGGCTATAATTGATTCGATGTCCCTTTGCTGAATGAGATGTCCATCTACATTAAGTATACTTCGTATACTTGTACCGTGTCTGTCAAATGTCTATGATAAAATATGTGTTTCATTTCCTTATTCTAAAGCTGTTTTTATAGTAGACTACCTTTGCAGTCATCATCGTTTTTTTACTTTCATCTTATTTATATTTTATTTATTTTCTTTAAAATATGCTCATTTTAATATAAATAACTTCATTTCCTTTGTAACAGAGAAAACCCAACATTGGAACGAATCTTGGATCCGAGCTATGTTCCTTCAATTTCGGAATCCTTATTTGTTGGTAGTCGCCCAACCAAGATTATAGTTCATGGATTCACGCACAACGCTCACAGGCCCTGGATTCTGAACTTGACCAAAGAATTATTAACAGAGGTGAATACAAAGATTGACGTTATTTTTGACTGGCATCCACTTAATATTTATTGTATAAATCCACCATACATTATTTATATAGTTATCACAGCTACTATGTAGAAAGGTAACAATACGCAATGACGTTGTTTGTGTCGCGGCATGATTGTCAAGAGAACAAAAAGCAAAACACGTTAAAATCTATAACTGGAATAGAACTTCAAGCATTTATACTTGAATGCGTTTTCGATACACAGGTAATCTCCAAATAAAGCAACAAAAAGGACAAGAAAAAAAAAGAAAAATCGATACGTGATCAGTTAAATAAATTGGTAAAGCCGAGTTGATAATTACCTCTTTCATGTTTGTTTGGTGTGGTGCTACGCTCTATTCATCTCTGTCAACATTTTGAAATAAAACTACACAAACATTTGACAAAACTAAGAGTTTGTTTAACTGATCCTTTATTTATACTTTTACAGTTGCTTTAATTTGAGTTTTTATACATGCAAAAATGCTTCCATGTAGTTGATAAACTTCAACATTTCCGCCATCAATATACGGTGTGTATTTAAACCTTTTATAGAAAGCAGAGTTGACCTGTCTTGTCTTCATTACTCTGTGGTATATGTTAAACTATTTGGACACAAGTCACAGTATCTTATCATTGTCGAAGGCAATGCAACTCGAGCCTTTTCACATGGTTCCGCTATAGTGCATATGTCAGCTGTTGAACGTCTCACACACCAATTAATTTTGTACTGTTCTACATATAGAGACATGCACTTCTGGAACACTCGATACATTACCAATGGTTCTAAAAGTGCCTTATTCCCATAGATAGTCCTCTGTTGGTCCAAATATGCAGAAAAAAACATGGGGTTGACCAGGTTGCTTTTTCACAATTTCGATGGTTTGATGGCACCCCTTCATTTTTGACAATTCTGCCCATTTGTTGCAGTGTATCACTACACATCTTTAAACTGTTATAGCATCATCAAACAGTTCCCAGGGTCACCCAAACTTTGCAGAAATCATGAAAATGTTCCAATGTTCCCATATGCACAAAGAAATATGACATTTTATGCATTTTTAAAAAAAATATTACCCAACCGCTTTACACAGCTCTAATTTCTTGGGCGTAATAATCTTGCTACCGTCATGTAAGGGAGGTAATTGTTCAGTGAGACCTTGAAGAGTAGAAATTGTCATGACATGTGACTGAAATTTTTGTCGAACAAACCTTTACCATTTCTAAATATAAAAATACGCCTTTTGAATTCATCGCGCAACTGTTTTCGAATTCATGCACCAAAATAAGATGGCGGTCACACATGCATAAATCAATTTCGGACGACTCGAAAACAGGAGAAACTGCCAAAAAAATTTTGCCATTGTACCTTAATAAAAATAATTCTAGAAAAAGAAATACTTTGAGAATGTCCTTGTATTGCCTCCTATAGTGTATCTATCTGACTGCATATTCATTTTATTGTATATGCAACATTACATAACTTAAGTGTCAAAATACATGACCATATATGGATAAATAGTTGTTTTTGCTTCAAATAATGCTCTGTTTTGTTGCAAAACTATATATTTGACTTTTTTTTATATCTATAACAAACAAATATTAATGTTTGAAGGTGCCCAGCAATAATTTGCATGTCACTGACACTAACCATGCCCCCTTTTTCAATCCATGAATGAATAACATACTTTTGTACATGCATTAGATTCATTATCAACTATGAATATTTCCCTTACCAATTGAGGTATCTATTAGGCATATATTAAATTCCAATACTATTTTGTTTATTTTATCAATAAAAATAGCAAATGAAAGTAAAGTGTGCATGAAAGTCACTTTAAAGCAAGAAAATGAAACGATGAATGAAAATGAGACAAAATATGGATACAGCATATTTGGCTGGACCGATAAGCTCATTGCAAAAAGACGGTTTACTTAAGCGCATCTCTCTACGACAAATTAGTTTGAAATAAATATATCAGAGAATATCGCGATAAGAAATATTTGTCGCTAGATGACTCGTTACTTTATAGATTTTCCAAAACTGGCATAAAAAAATGGGCAGTTGAAATAGAGTTGTTGCAATAATTATATAAATTAGAAATTGTCATATTGGAGAATGCTATACTGTTGGATGTGGAGAAAAATATTGTACACATTCAATAACAGACAGTGAATAAACATCATCTTCAATGAGAAAAATCTATATTCTATAGCAAGCATCATGTATTTTTAGTTGAAAAAAAAGTAAGAAGAACAACCGAAAGAATTCAGATGATGGTACAAAAGTTTCAAGCACAGGTTAACCAAACGCTGAGAAATTATTACGCGAATCTGTTTCGCGTCATTTCAAAGATGTCGCATTTTACCATTTACCTAAATGTCCAAGAGTAGGTAAATACTGTGTATAAGCCAGACCAAGCTGCATAAATATCAACAATGAGGAGAAAAAAATAACAGTAAAACAAAAATGGCAGTCATACGCCATACCATTAAAATGAAACGCGACAGTTTGGCGGTCGGTATATCGAAAACTGGATACAGAGCTGTTGATAACAAATATCAATGACAAAATAATGAAACAGGAAATTTCTCCATAATTCATGATCAATATAATATTAATTGATAAACAGCGACATAAAAAAATATTGCTCATACGCGACCAACCATATTGTCAAAAAGCATGCGCTAAAGAGTGGAAACAGTATCGCGACAAATGTTACCATTTTTATGTGGGTGGGGTATGAATTATACATAAATAATGAGTTTCTAACACAAAAAAATGGTTTAACTTACATGAATCATGAAATCTGGATGCAGTGAATACTCTAGACATGCTTTTGTTGTGATATATTAGCATCACTGTCTCTCTGTGTGACTTTCAAGTGTTTTTAAGTGCAAACTTCTATTCATTTTAGCCAGGATTTTGAGACAGATGGCTAAAATCAAGTCTTATCACATGATGCAGCAAAGCATATTTGCATACATGATCATTTCTTTTTCAGTTAAATAGATGATCTCACTTTGTGTTTCTTCCATTGAATTGAATAAATCATGATTCCAACATTTCCATGACAAATTTTCAGCTGCTCAGTCTCATTGCCCTATTTGCTTTACTGTTTTAGCTTCAAGTTTGGTTTTGCCTGTGTGACACTTCTCTATTTCACTCAACGTCATCCATTTTTCACAAAAATACATTTATTTTTCCATTTAGAGGTTTCAAATACAGTGTTTCCCATAGAAAGTGACATATTTTGAAAAAGAAAGTAAATCTGAATCACAAAGATGCAGTTTCCTCCCAGCGTCTACCGAAAATGATGTGGTTCTTGAACGTCTCACACACCAATTAATTTTGTACTGTTCTACATATAGAGACATGCACTTCTGGAACACTGGATACATTACCAATGGTTCTAAAAGTGCCTTATTCCCATAGATAGTCCTCTGTTGGTCCAAATATGCAGAAAAAAACATGGGGTTGACCAGGTTGCTTTTTCACAATTTCGATGGTTTGATGGCACCCCTTCATTTTTGACAATTCTGCCCATTTGTTGCAGTGTATCACTACGCATCTTTAAACTGTTATGGCATCATCAAACAGTTCCCAGGGTCACCCAAACTTTGCAGAAATCATGAAAATGTTCCAATGTTCCCATATGCACAAAGAAATATGACATTTTATGCATTTTTAAAAAAAATATTACCCAACCGCTTTACACAGCTCTAATTTCTTGGGCGTAATAATCTTGCTACCGTCATGTAAGGGAGGTAATTGTTCAGTGAGACCTTGAAACGCAGTTTAACTTTTCTTGTTTGTATTGATTGGTCACCATTCATTTTGCAATACCTATTCAAACATTCAACATTACATTTTTCGAAGTAATGTGAATTCATCAATGCCATCCCTCAAAAGCACGTATGTTTCTAATTACGCATACTTTAATAAGAATTTTTAGCACTGTCTGTCGAATGACTGGTAGCTGCAACCCAATCGCTTATTTTAACATTAAACTATTTTTGTATTTGCCGTTGCAACGTGAATACAACATCAACGCTATTGATATATAATGCAGATATTGCCTGGTAAACACGGGATGACAAAAACTATATTACCATTACTGTTCATCTACAATACCTGTTTTACTTTATGGAAGACGAAGAATTTTTTATCAACTTAAACTTGTACAATTTCTCGAAACAGCATTGCTTGTTTAGTTGAAATCAAGTAATATGCCGTCATCACTATATTGTACATATTTCAATTCTTTAAATAAGGTTTACGTCTTAAATTTGTCAAATGTAAGCTAACGTCACCATTTCTTTACAGTACATAATTTAGTATTATAAATGCAGTATACATTGATGCGCTGTTTGTTTTTGCCAAATTCATGACAAGCTTAACCATGACACCATTCCTTTACAATATATAATTTAACATAACAAATGCATCATACACTGATGCGTTGCTTGTTTTTGCCAAATTCAGAACAAGCTTAACCATGTTACCATTCCTTTACAGTACATAATTTAACATAACAAATACAGTATACACTGGTACGCTGTTTGTTTTTGCTAAATTCAGGACAATCTCAACCATGTTACCATTCCTTTACAGTACATAATTTAACATAACAAATGCAGTATACACTGATGCGCTGCTTGTTTTTGCCAAATTCAGAACAAGCTTAACCATGTTACCATTCCTTTACAGTACATAATTTAACATAACAAATACAGTATACACTGGTACGTTGCTTGTTTTTGCTAAATTCAGGACAATCTCAACCATGTTACCATTTCTTTACAGTTCATAATTTAACATAACAAATGCAGTATACACTGATGCGCTGCTTGTTTTTGCCAAATTCAGAACAAGCTTAACCATGTTAACATTCCTTTACAGTACATAATTTAACATAACAAATACAGTATACACTGGTACGCTGTTTGTTTTTGCTAAATTCAGGACAATCTCAACCATGTTACCATTCCTTTACAGTACATAATTTAACATAACAAATGCAGTATACACTGATGCGTTGCTTGTTTTTGCCAAATTCAGAACAAGCTTAACCATGTTACCATTCCTTTACAGTACATAATTTAACATAACAAATACAGTATACACTGGTAAGCTGCTTGTTTTTGCTAAATTCAGAACAATCTCAACCATGTTACCATTCCTTTACAGTTCATAATTTAACATAACAAATGCAGTATACACTGGTACGTTGCTTGTTTTTGCTAAATTCAGGACAATCTCAACCATGTTACCATTTCTTTACAGTTCATAATTTAACATAACAAATGCAGTATACACTGATGCGCTGCTTGTTTTTGCCAAATTCAGAACAAGCTTAACCATGTTACCATTCCTTTACAGTACATAATTTAACATAACAAATACAGTATACACTGGTGCGCTGCTTGTTTTTGCTAAATTCAGGACAATCTCAACCATGTTACCATTTCTTTACAGTTCATAATTTAACATAACAAATGCAGTATACACTGATGCGCTGCTTGTTTTTGCCAAATTCAGAACAAGCTTAACGATGTTACCATTCCTTTACAGTACATAATTTAACATAACAAATACAGTATACACTGGTACGTTGCTTGTTTTTGCTAAATTCAGGACAATCTCAACCATGTTACCATTTCTTTACAGTTCATAATTTAACATAACAAATGCAGTATACACTGATGCGCTGCTTGTTTTTGCCAAATTCAGAACAAGCTTAACCATGTTACCATTCCTTTACAGTACATAATTTAACATAACAAATACAGTATACACTGGTACGCTGTTAGTTTTTGCTAAATTCAGGATAATCTCAACCATGTTGCCATTCCTTTATAGTACATAATTTAACATAACAAATGCAGTATACACTGATGCGCTGCTTGTTTTTGCCAAATTCAGAACAAGCTTAACCATGTTACCATTCCTTTACAGTACATAATTTAACATAACAAATACAGTATACACTGGTGCGCTGCTTGTTTTTGCTAAATTCAGGACAATCTCAACCATGTTACCATTTCTTTACAGTTCATAATTTAACATAACAAATGCAGTATACACTGATGCGCTGCTTGTTTTTGCCAAATTCAGAACAAGCTTAACCATGTTACCATTCCTTTACAGTACATAATTTAACATAACAAATACAGTATACACTGGTACGTTGCTTGTTTTTGCTAAATTCAGGACAATCTCAACCATGTTACCATTTCTTTACAGTTCATAATTTAACATAACAAATGCAGTATACACTGATGCGCTGCTTGTTTTTGCCAAATTCAGAACAAGCTTAACCATGTTACCATTCCTTTACAGTACATAATTTAACATAACAAATACAGTATACACTGGTAAGCTGTTAGTTTTTGCTAAATTCAGGACAATCTCAACCATGTTACCATTCCTTTACAGTACATAATTTAACATAACAAATGCAGTATACACTGATGCGCTGCTTGTTTTTGCCAAATTCAGAACAAGCTTAACCATGTTACCATTCCTTTACAGTACATAATTTAACATAACAAATACAGTATACACTGGTAAGCTGCTTGTTTTTGCTAAATTCAGGACAATCTCAACCATGTTACCATTCCTTTACAGTACATAATTTAACATAACAAATACAGTATACACTGGTACGTTGCTTCTTTTTGCTAAATTCAGGACAATCTCAACCATGTTACCATTTCTTTACAGTTCATAATTTAACATAACAAATGCAATATACACGTGTGCTATGCTTGTTTTTGCTAAATTCAGGACAATCTCAACCATGTTACCATTCTTTTACAGTACATAATTTAACATAACAAATGCAGTATACACTGATGCGCTGCTTGTTTTTGCCAAATTCAGAACAAGCTTAACCATGTTACCATTCCTTTACAGTACATAATTTAACATAACAAATACAGTATACACTGGTAAGCTGCTTGTTTTTGCTAAATTCAGGACAATCTCAACCATGTTACCATTCCTTTACAGTACATAATTTAACATAACAAATACAGTATACACTGGTAAGCTGCTTGTTTTTGCTAAATTCAGGACAATCTCAACCATGTTACCATTCCTTTACAGTACATAATTTAACAAAACAAATGCAGTATACACTGGTACGCTGCTTGTTTTTGCTAAATTCAGGACAATCTCAACCATGTTACCATTCCTTTACAGTACATAATTTAACATAACAAATGCAATATACACGTGTGCGATGCTTGTTTTTGCTAAATTCAGGACAATCTCAACCATGTTACCATTTCTTTACAGTACATAATTTAACATAACAAATGCAATATACACGTGTGCGCTGCTTGTTTTTGCTAAATTCAGGACAATCTCAACCATGTTACCATTTCTTTACAGTTCATAATTTAACATAACAAATGCAGTATACACTGGTACGCTGCTTGTTTTTGCTAAATTCAGGACAATCTCAACCATGTTACCATTCCTTTACAGTACATAATTTAACATAACAAATACAGTATACACTGGTACGCTGCTTGTTTTTGCTAAATTCAGGACAATCTCAACCATGTTACCATTTCTTTACAGTACATAATTTAACATAACAAATGCAATATACACGTATGCGCTGCTTGTTTTTGTTAAATTCAGGACAATCTCAACCATGTTACCATTCCTTTACAGTTCATAATTTAACATAACAAATGCAATATACACGTGTGCGCTGCTTGTTTTTGCTAAATTCAGGACAATCTCAACCATGTTACCATTTCTTTACAGTTCATAATTTAACATAACAAATACAGTATACACTGATGCGCTGCTTGTTTTTGCTAAATTCAGGACAATCTCAACCATGTTACCATTTCTTGAAAGTTCATAATTTAACATAACAAATACAGTATACACTGGTACGCTGCTTGTTTTTGCTAAATTCAGGACAATCTCAACCATGTTACCATTTCTTTACAGTACATAACTTAACATAACAAATGCAATATACACGTGTGCGCTGCTTGTTTTTGCTAAATTCAAGACAATCCCAACCATGTTACCATTCCTTTACAGTTCATAATTTAACATAACAAATACAGTATACCCGTGTGCGCTGCTTGTTTTTGCTAAATTCAGGACAATCCCAACCATGTTACCATTCCTTTACAGTACATAATTTAACATAACAAATGCAGTATACACTGGTAAGCTGCTTGTTTTTGCTAAATTCAGAACAATCTCAACCATGTTACCATTCCTTTACAATACATAATTTAACATAACAAATGCAATATACTCGTGTGCGCTGCTTGTTTTTGCTAAATTCAGGACAATCCCAACCATGTTACCATTCCTTTACAGTACATAATTTAACATAACAAATACAGTATACACTGGTAAGCTGCTTGTTTTTGCTAAATTCAGGACAATCCCAACCATGTTACCATTCCTTTACAGTTCATAATTTAACATAACAAATACAGTATACACGTGTGCGCTGCTTGTTTTTGCCAAATTCAGGACAATCCCAACCATGTTACCATTCCTTTACAGTTCATAATTTAACATAACAAATACAGTATACACTGGTGCGTTGCTTGTTTTTGCTAAATTCAGGACAATCCCAACCATGTTACCATTCCTTTACAGTTCATAATTTAACATAACAAATACAGTATACACTGGTGCGCTGCTTGTTTTTGCTAAATTCAGGACAATCTCAACTATGTTACCATTCCTTTACAGTACATAATTTAACATAACAAATACAGTATACACTGATGCGTTGCTTGTTTTTGCTAAATTCAGGACAATCTCAACCATGTTACCATTCCTTTACAGTTCATAATTTAACATAACAAATACAGTATACACTGATGCGTTGCTTGTTTTTGCTAAATTCAGGACAATCTTAACCATGTTACCATTTCTTTACAGTGCATAATTTAACATAACAAATACAGTATACACTGATGCGTTGCTTGTTTTTGCTAAATTCAGGACAATCTCAACCATGTTACCATTCCTTTACAGTTCATAATTTAACATAACAAATGCAGTATACACGATTGCGCTGCTTGTTTTTGCTAAATTCAGGACAATTTCAACCATGTTACCATTTCTTTACAGTTCATAATTTAACATAACAAATGCAATATACACGTGTGCGCTGCTTGTTTTTGCTAAATTCAGGACAATCTCAACCATGTTACCATTTCTTTACAGTACATAATTTAACATAACAAATGCATTATACACTGATACGCTGCTTGTTTTTGCTAAATTCAGGACAATCTCAACCATGTTACCATTCCTTTACAGTTCATAATTTAACATAACAAATACAGTATACTCTGGTACGCTGCTTGTTTTTGCTGAATTCAGGACAATCTCAACCATGTTACCATTCCTTTACAGTTCATAATTTAACATATCAAATGCATTATACACTGATGCGCTGCTTGTTTTTGCCAAATTCAGAACAAGCTTAACCATGTTACCATTCCTTTACAGTACATAATTTAACATAACAAATGCAGTATACACTGGTACGCTGCTTGTTTTTGCTTAATTCAGGACAATCCAAACCATGTTACCATTTCTTTACAGTTCATAATTTAACATAACAAATACAGTATACACTGGTACGCTGCTTGTTTTTGCTAAATTCAGGACAATTTCAACCATGTTACCATTTCTTTACAGTTCATAATTTAACATAACAAATGCATTATACACTGATGCGCTGCTTGTTTTTGCCAAATTCAGAACAAGCTTAACCATGTTACCATTCCTTTACAGTACATAATTTAACATAACAAATACAGTATACACTGGTACGCTGCTTGTTTTTGCTAAATTCAGGACAATCTCAACCATGTTACCATTCCTTTACAGTACATAATTTAACATAACAAATACAGTATACACTGGTACGCTGCTTGTTTTTGCTAAATTCAGGACAATCTCAACCATGTTACCATTCCTTTACAGTTCATAATTTAACATAACAAATGCATTATACACTGATGCGCTGCTTGTTTTTGCCAAATTCAGAACAAGCTTAACCATGTTACCATTCCTTTACAGTACATAATTTAACATAACAAATACAGTATACACTGGTAAGCTGTTAGTTTTTGCTAAATTCAGGACAATCTCAACCATGTTACCATTTCTTTACAGTTCATAATTTAACATAACAAATGCATTATACACTGATGCGCTGCTTGTTTTTGCCAAATTCAGAACAAGCTTAACCATGTTACCATTCCTTTACAGTACATAATTTAACATAACAAATGCAGTATACACTGGTACGCTGCTTGTTTTTGCTTAATTCAGGACAATCCCAACCATGTTACCATTTCTTTACAGTTCATAATTTAACATAACAAATACAGTATACACTGGTACGTTGCTTGTTTTTGCTAAATTCAGGACAATCTCAACCATGTTACCATTCCTTTACAGTACATAATTTAACATAACAAATACAGTATACACTGGTACGTTGCTTGTTTTTGCTAAATTCAGGACAATCTCAACCATGTTACCATTCCTTTACAGTACATAATTTAACATAACAAATACAGTATACACTGGTACGCTGCTTGTTTTTGCTAAATTCAGGACAATCTCAACCATGTTACCATTTCTTTACAGTACATAATTTAACATAACAAATACAGTATACACTGATGCGCTGCTTGTTTTTGCCAAATTCAGGACAATTTCAACCATGTTACCATTTCTTTACAGTTCATAATTTAACATAACAAATGCAGTATACACTGGTACGCTGCTTGTTTTTGCTAAATTCAGGACAATTTCAACCATGTTACCATTTCTTTACAGTTCATAATTTAACATAACAAATGCAGTATACACTGGTACGCTGCTTGTTTTCGCTAAATTCAGGACAATTTCAACCATGTTACCATTCCTTTACAGTACATAACTGAGCATTATAAACGCATTATATACTGATACGTTGCTTGTTTTTATCAAAACTAGAGTTAATAATTTAGCATTATAAACGAATCATACAATGTAAGTATTTATCAATTTCAGGTTAACTTAAATATTGTCATTATTCCTTTTCAGTAAAAAGTTCAATTGTTAAACATATTTCTTTACTTTGCTTCAACTTTGCCAAATGTAGGGCGACTACAACGTCATCACCGTCGACTGGCACAAAGGCGCCATATTGCCGTACGAGACTGCCACTGCCAATACGAGAGTTGTCGGGGCCCAGATTGCCCAGCTCATCAAAGTTATCATGCAGCTTCAGCACTCGACGTCCGACCAGTTCCACATCATTGGTCATAGTCTCGGTGCACATGTGGCCGGGTATGCTGGAGAGAGAATTTCTCACTTGGGCAGAATCTCAGGTAGGGTTGGGAAATCATAGATAATTGGGTACACTTACTAGACTAATTATCGATTAAGCAATCGGTTTTACTTTGTGAGATTTCGGAAGTAGAGTAAATAGAATCACATATTAATAAATAAAAAGAGCATGATTTCAAACTATCGATTCTAGAAATCACAACCTGATTGCTTGTAGAAGCTTAAACCGATTCTGTTAATCCACAGTTTCTGAAATCTGCCATAATTTTACACTATGTATTCTGGATTAAGATCCACAATATCAGTGCTTTATTTACGCCCAACCACCGCTAAATGACGTGTATAGAACATTCTGATGAGAAACTGCTAAGCTTCTGACAAGTTAAGGTAGTTCGCGGCGTTCCTATCAGATCCTTTGATAACTGGCGTAAATTATCAAAAATCTGTACACATGTACTATGAAGTATCAGCTATCGTTTCGAACTAATATTGATTATTTTACATAGAAAAAAGACGAAAATCGTTCAACAAAAAGGTACCACTAAGAGGCGCTGTGGATGAGAAGCTGTGGTACTGTATTTAAAAATAGACGTCATAGATAATGTGTACAGATTTTTGATAAATTACGTCAGATGTCATCAATTTCGTTAGGAACGGCGCGACCTAACTTACCTTTGATTAACAATATTGTCAATAATAAACATATAGTTTATAGATTTATTTATTCAATGTAAGTATAGGTAAACTCGATTAAATAGCAGCGAATTTTCAAAAATAGTTGTTGATTGGTTATAATTTAGTACTAATAATAAACGATATAAAACTGACTTGTCGTGACAGTTGTGTTATTGTATTGATAATATCAGCGCCATAACATTTCAGAAAATTACAATACATAGTGTTCTTGTATTTACGCGATATATAGGGCTCGATCCGGCAAGTCCCTACTTCGAGAATACAGACATTAGAGTACGACTTGACCCGAGTGATGCCGACTTCATTGACGTCATACACACAGACGGAGGCGGAGCGAAGAATTTAGGTTTTGGTTCTACGCAAGCAATGGGTCACGTGGACTTTTATCCTAACGGCGGCAAAGAACAACCAGGATGCCCTACAGATGCCGTGGATAAATTAGGTTCTACATTGTGGACGGCGCTCTCAACTAAATTTGATTATTACGGTAAGGCCCACTCCGGCTATCAAATTGACGACTTGGTGAGTTTATTTCAAAGTAGCAATACCAGCAAAAAGAAACATATTTTTTATTCAAATTAAAGACAGTAGGTATATTGTGTATATTGATAGATAACTTAATCACGCATATGCATGTAGTAATTCAAACATAATGATGAACATGACATACTGTTGCACCGGAATATACGTGTGTTGCACACGACTGTATGGCTGAAAATAGAGTCGACTAGTCGACAAATTTACAACAGAAATATTTCAGCTGCAAAATAAAAAAAACACTTTTAGAACTGTGGATATACAGAAATACTTAAGCCCCAATGTAGAACTGTGAATATACAGAGAAACTTAAGCCTCCCCACCCCAAACCCCCTATGTAGAACTGTGGATATACAGAGCGTCATTTCATCGTCGTCTCAGATTATTTTTTATCCGGAATCAAGGTACGATCATTTACAGAACGTCATCAAACATAATTACTTTGTAAATTTTGTGATTTGATTTTGAAATTGAAAACGATTTCTTTTTGGAATACCTACATTTACGTAACTGATTTAGCCGTGTTATTGTCTCTGGTCAACAGCGTGTTTATTCGAGAAATATAAATACGTGCTGATGTATGTAATAGATTTGCATTTATCTGAATAATATGTTGCTTAAACAAACATATCATAAATAAGTAAAGCTGATATTGAATTGTTAAAGATGCCGATATTTATTTAGTTA
This sequence comes from Panopea generosa, assembly GCA_029582155.1. Taxonomy (NCBI): domain Eukaryota; kingdom Metazoa; phylum Mollusca; class Bivalvia; order Adapedonta; family Hiatellidae; genus Panopea; species Panopea generosa. Next base: position 3,476,012 of record CM055901.1, read on the forward strand.
TATAGTCCAAGGTGTGTTCGATATAGCTGTTAACACTGTGTATTGTGTTTAATGCTAATGTCGTTTATGCAACACATAGGAATATGTTCTCATTGTCTGTGTAAATAATCAATACATGTATGCGTGTGCACCTGCCAAGCGGTGTCGCAATGGCTATACTGGTGTGACGATGACGAACGCTTGCAACGGAAATATCAAACATTATTGTACCATGAAGTTCCTCTAAAACTTTAGAAATTAATTCGCTTTTGAGCCGAATTACATCTATTTTAGATAGTTTAATAACGTGTCATTTTGCGTGTGTCTGCGCAGAGGCGTCGTGCGTGCGTGGGTTGCAAAATTCATTTTTCAATTTAAGCTTCAGAGGAGTCGGTCTCGTGCAGCCACGAGCGTTCATACTACTACTACACGGAGTCCATTAATTCCCCGTGCCCGTTCACGGCATACTCGTGCCCAAGCGCTGACGTGTTCCACACTGGACACTGCATCAAATGTTCGAAAGATAGTCGCAACGGTTGCTCCAGAATGGGATTTCACGCTGACAAATTTGACGCACGTGGCAATCTGTACCTCGAGACGGAATCGGTTGCGTCATTTTGTGGTAATTAAACAGTACGCTGTGTATATAGCAACGTTGCACTTATAGAATTTGTGTATATAAAGTTTCATATGTTTTAAATGCAAATATTGTTCTTTAAATGGCCTGTGTATATATAGCTATGTAACATTTGATAGCTCCTGTGTCTGTAGAAATGTAACATTTGATAGATCCTTTGTATACAGAAATGCAACATTTTAATAGATTTTGTGTATATAGAAGTGTAACATTTGATAGATTCTGTGTATGTAGAAGTGTAACATTTAATAGATCCTATGTATATAGCAATGAAACATTTGATAGAATCTGCGTATATAGTAATAAAACATTTGATGGATCCTGTGTATATAGAAGTGTAACATTTGATAGATCCTGTGTTTATAGAAATAAAACATTTGGTAGATCCTGTGTATATAGAAATGTAACATTTGATGGATCCTGTGTATATAGAAATGTAACATTTGATTGATCTTGTGTATATAGAAACGTAACATTTAATCGATCCTGTGTATGTAGAAGTGGAACATTTGATAGATCCTGTGTATATAGAAATGTAACATAGAAATGAAAAAAATTGATAGATCCTGTGTATATAGAAATTTAACATTTAATAGATCCTGTGTATGTAGAAACGTAACATTTGATAGATCTTGTGTATGTAGAAGTGGAACATTTGATAGATCATGTGTATATAGAAATGTTACATTTGATAGATCCTGTGTATATAGAAATGTAACATTTGATAGATCCTGTGTATATAGAAATGTAACATTTGATAGATCCTGTGTATGAAGAAGTGGAACATTTAATATATTCTGTGTATATAGAAAATGTAACATTTAATAGATCATGTGTATGTAGAAATGTAACATTTGATAGATCCTGTGTATGTAGAAGTGGAACATTTGATAGATCCTGTGTATATAGACATGTTACATTTGATAGATCCTGTGTATATAGAAATGTAACATTTGATAGATCCTGTGTATATAAAAAAATGTAACATTTAATAGATGATGTGTATATAGAAATGTAACATTTGATAGATCCTGTGTATATAGAAATGCAACATTTGATAGATCCTGTGTATGAATAAGTGGAACATTTAATAGATCATGTATATATAAAAAATGTAACATTTAATAGATCATGTGTATATAGAAATGTAACATTTGATAGATCCTGTGTATATAGAAATGTAACATTTGATAGATCCTGTGTATATAGAAATGTAACATTTGGTATATCCTTTGTATATAGAAATGTAACATTTGATAGATCCTGTGTATAAAGAATTGTAACATTTGATAGATTCTGTATAATAGAAATGTAACATTTGATAGATCCTGTGTATATAAAATTGTAACATTTGATAGATCCTGTGTATATAGAAATGTACCATTTGATAGATCCTGTGTATATAGAAGTGTAACATTGGATAGATCCTGTGTATATATAGCTATGTAACATTTGATAGATCCTGTATATATATAAATGTAACATTTAATAGATCATGTGTATATAGAAATGTAACATTTGATAGATCCTGTGTATATAATATTGTTGTATTTGATAGATCCTGTGTATATAGAAATGTAACATTTGAAAGATCCTGTGAATGTAGAAGTGGAACATTTAATAGATCCTGTGTATATAGAAATGTAACATTTGATAGATCACAAGTATATAGAAATGTAACATTTGATAGATTATGTGTATATATAAATGTAACATTTAATAGATCCTGTGTATATAGAAATGTAACATTTAATAGATCCTGTGTATAAAATAGTGTTATATTTGATAGATCCTGTGCATGTAAAAGTGAAACATTTGATAGATCCTGTGTATATAGAAATGTAACATTTGATAGACCCCAAGTATATAGAAATGTAACATTTGATAGATTATGTATATATATAAATGTAACATTTAATAAATCCTGTGTATATAAAAATGTAACATTTGATAGATCTTGTGTATATGATATTGTTACATTCGATAGATCCTGTGAATATAAAAATGTAACATTTGATAGATCCCAAGTATATAGAAATGTAACATTTGATAGATCCTGTGTATGTAAAAGTGGAACATTTAATAGATCCTGTGTATATAGAAATGTAACATTTGATAGATCTTGTATATATAGAAATGTAACATTTAATAGATCTTGTGTATATAGACATGTTACATAAAACATGTTTAATGAGAAACATTACACTTAATAGAACATGTGTTTATTAAAATGAAAGTAATCTATAGAACTTTTATATAATTTTTTATCGAAATATTATAATGTACACAAAATAGAACATAATACACTTTATACGCAATTGTGTATATAGAACATGTTTAAATCGGTATAATGCACCTTATAAAGCCAGTGTATATCTAAGGCTCGGCACAAGAACTTTTTTTTAGATAATTTTTTGTTTTAAAGTTTTTGTTACAATTCTTTAAAAACACAATCTGTAAAAAAAATATAGTTATATTCAAAATATTTTTGTTGTTCGAATATTTAAAAAATATTCTATCTTGAGATGATTTTATTCAGCGCAAATCTAGAATATGTGAATATAAAAGTTGAGTTAGAATAGTCTTGTATTTTCTTGTTAATTTGTTTTGATGAAAAACTATTCTCAAAAAGAACCTTTTTGCAACCTTACAAACTTGAAAATTCCATATTTTAAGAACAGGACTGTTCTTATTTGAATCGATGACCTCGTTATTTCATTTTGTGATGTCTTTGTCATTACTTTTTTTACATAGTTTGGGAGTTGTTAGAGGTCACGATTGCTTAGCAATAAGAATTTATTTAATCAGTTATAAAGTATGAATATATATCTGCAGTTTAGTATATAACTGTCAATGTTTGAAAGTTTTTGTCTTTACTTTTCAGTTGAAACTTACAATTTATAAAACTGGATCCTAACAATTTCATGAAAAGGCCTTTTTGTACAATCCTTTGAGAAAATCAAATTTATAACCCTTTCGTAAAGTTTGCCTCAATCCCAACTGCGCCAAATGAGGGGATCTGTAAAGGTTTCACATTGTCTGTCGGAGCAGATGTATGGGTTTTAGGGGCTAAGAAGATAGTTCAGCCGTATCTCATTTTATAGATTTGACTTTTGGTTCATTGACTTGGAAGCAAATATCAGTTTATTTAGGATTCTCCTGCTAAAGAAGACTCGAGCCTTAATGGCTATGGACAAGGTTGTTAGAATTTTGTAATAATGTGAATGAGTGTCTCCTAAACCTTTGTTTAATGGCTTAAATCTGTTTTAATTCGGAGAAGAAAAATGATACCAATTTATATACACTCTTTAGTCAGCGGACAATTTTCTTGTGTTCTCTTTCTTTAATCTCCCGCTGACTCATAAAGTTTCATTTCGTTTTCATCCTATCTCACTGATATTTGTTCACATGTAGGTTTTATTTAAATACCAAGAGTGTAATTTGTATTGTCTTGTATGCAAATGATAAATCCATGGGAATAGTCCGAAATAATACATCACAGACCGGGAGTCTCCCTTTCAATGACTCTTATAAGTGTCTGGTATAGTATTATACATAATGTTACTTTTGGTTACAGAGGTAATCCGTTCCTAATAAATCAATTTTGGCTTCTGAATATAATAAGTAACATTTAATTAACGTTATTGTATATTATTAAAATTAGCTGAATGTCTTTGGTGGGATAAGTTACATTTTCACTCATTTGTATTTGGATCACGGTAATGAAGTTTTAAATTGACCAACTGAAACTAATTTCCAGCTATTATTCCTGGCAATACCTGTTAAGATATATTCAAACTAAAATTGTTAGTAGCACCTATTTCAGATATATTAAAAGTATGGTAAAGGAAGTATATTTAATGGCGCATTCAATTTCTGTTCATGGATGATACCCTGGACATTATGTTAACTGCTATGCTGTAGCAATTATAAAACTGGATGGTTGTTAGTAGGTCTTTGATTCTCTCAGTCATACTAATCTAGGGATGTCGTGTTCTGATGAAATATGAGTATTGGCTAGTAAAACAGTGCTGAAAAGCTATGCTTTATTGTGGAACATTGTTTAGAAGTTTCTTTAGCAAATCTATAAGTATGACTGGATATATTGGACTTCCATTGCACACAAAGTAAAATGACACCGATGATGAAGATTCCCGAGTCACTTTGAATGAAAACACGAATAAATGTTTGCAGATTTAACCTAAGACCTTGATGCATCCAGAACTGAAGAGTTTCAGCTAATCTATCAAATACTGTATTAATGCTTCTAACGCCAAACATGAGCTCTGGTGTCTTGTTATTGCCATCATTAATAAATAGTGACACCCTAGAATCATACAGGGGTACCATACGTATGAATAAAATATGATAAAATGGACTTTGTTATCTGCTGCTTGCACAAGAAGCTCTGGACACCATTGTATCCTTTGAGCCTGAACTAACCATGAGGTCGAAGACTCAGCATCCAGTGATAATGTGCCAGTATTTTTATTAGATAATGTTTACTATAAATGATTCATGATATTTTGGAACCTGATGACTTGAATACATATTCACTTCATTTGCAAGAAAACTAAATTACTTTATCTGATGATGATTTTTATTTATCAGTTGATCAAGTGCTTCGTTAAACTCGCTGAAACGTTCAGTATTAAAATGTTTGTTAACGGACAGTATCCATAGCATACTGGTAACACATTCGACTAACCTACTATTTACATTACAGACCATCACTACGTTATCAACATCTCTGCTACCAACTCGTTTGACGGCAAATTAATTGTTACACTGAACGGAGACAAAGGTAGTAGCAGCCCACAACAATTAATGAGGTAATTGGCGACTTCTGAGAAACGTTAGAACGGATGGAATGTTTCTAACAACAATCAGGCTTTTGATTTATTTTTATTATTCATATTATTATTAATGATATTTAAAATAATAATAATAATAATAATAATAATAATAATAATAATAATAATAATAATGATAATGATAATAATAACCAAAAGGCCTGAACGACTCGAGAAGGAAAGCTCACTCGTTCACAGTTTTGCCAATCAAGTCGTCATTCTTCAATTTTTTGTCAGAATATGATATACATATTTACCAATGAGCTCATACAGATCTAAAGACAGATAGAAAGAAACTTTGTTATAATATGAAAATATTTCTTAATTCAAATAATATTATGTATATTTTCTATTTTTTAGTTTGTGATGACATGACTGTATACAATTTTGATTCTTTTTTTATTGTATTCCTTTTTGATATCACAAATCAACACATTCATGAATTGCCCGTCAAACACATAATCATAGTTGTTGTGTTAGCTGCCACAAAAGTCTTCCATATAATGTAGATACGAGCATAAAGTCATATTAAACAAAAATATTTGAACGACAGATGCAATTTATTTTATAATAAACCAAACAACCTGTGATTGATAAATAGAAAGAAAGAAACGAGAAACAACATGGTGTTAAAAAACTGTTTATTTTGTATGTTTTTCGGCGTTATAGATAATACTTTAAATGTGGTTCGTTTACTAGAAGTTTTGATTTTATATCACCTGTATAAAAAGAAAAAAATGCATTCGTATAATAGCGTAAACGTCAATAAAAAATGACTGATTTTCACGAACGACAAAAGAGGAAAGCACAAACTTTGGTTCAAGTCGATATTTTGAATAAACAAAGCAAATATAAGTTTTCTTTTTAAAATGCTCTAGCCTTTCCTTTATTAATAAAAATAATTCCGAATCGAGCGTCATTCTGAAATCGTGGTAGTGTGACCACAATTTCGATTTTCCCTGCATTTTCCCCCAAATAATGACGGTCATATTAATCGTCGCTTGGGACGCTGAAGGGGGATCTTTTATCGTTGCTATACTAATGCGCAGAACTACTGCATTTTATGTCATTTTAGCGGAAATGGTATGCCGTGACTCCCGCATATTTGAGGTGATTTGCTCTCTTTTGATAGAAAATGTTCGCAATAAAATCAAATGTGGATCCTACGTCCTATGGCAATTGCATTTTGAAACTTTTTGAACTATTTTATCGGTCGGATGAAATAAAATAACGGTCAGCAGTAAAACAAAGTTTATAGAACAAAAGTGTACATTGGGACGCAAAATCAATATAGAAGCATTCGCTACGCTCGACATCCAAAAAGTAAACATTATTGATAATGATAATTAATGATAATGATAATAATAAAAATCAATAATGATAATAATAAGGACGAAGGTTCTACTCAGATTTATTCTAATGTCTTCCTCCTCCTATAAAACTGGATATGCCATATATAACCTGGAGTATGCTGAAAATGGCGTTAAACAGCTTTAAAAATATGGTCCACCATGTAAAACAATATAGGGTGTTTTTTGTCCACATCAAATTGAGTGGGGTTGTATTTGTCTTGGTTGGAATCTGTCTTATATTGCTTATATAATATCAAAGATCAGGCAATTATTATATGTAATGTCTTACAATGTTGCTTACAATATAATGTTAACAAAATACCTAATAATAAAGGAACACGATGTCTTTATATCAGTTAGCTCTGTAAGTATATGAATTGATCTTCAAAGTTGCTAAACCCAATTTCAAAGCGTTTCAAAATGTAATTAAAAAAAAATTGAACAAAAATCGACGCCATGTATTTTTATTATACCGAATGTTACAAAAATACGTTTTTTCCCCAGCTCTAATGAGGCTCATCTGTCCAATGATATCGTCAGTAAAATGTTCAGCACACGGGTGGATGTGGGCAACATTACCTCCCTGACCGTGCATTACGAGAAAATAGCCGTCCCTCTAATCAGCACTTACTACCCGGACGACTGGCACCTAAACGGCATTGCAGTCTTCAATGGAGACACTCAGAAGAGGTAATGACTTCTTGTTCAATGGCGGACCAGCCAATTCTAAAAATAGAATCTCTCACTTAGTTTAACTGGCTAACTGTGAAGGAAATTTACCCGTGTCATTATCATATAATCAGTGATATACACATATTATAGGGTCTCCCGTAGCCAAAGTGGTCTACAGAGCTATCTCAGTATCACTAACCTCTCACTGCTGAGGTCGCAGGTCCAAGATTAGCTCCACTTATAAACTGGAACTGGATGGCATACACAATTATAACTTGTAATACGCTGAAAATCGTATTGAACATCGGTAGCTCATATGTATATTAAAATTCATAATTAATATGCAATTTAATTTAAAAAATCACATTACATTATTATTACATTACACGTCATTAAATAATCTGTCGTTTATCAAGAACAACTAATCAAAAATGAAATAAGAAATGCCGAGGTATCGAATTGTCAATTGGACAGGTGCATCCACATGAGTACAACATATACAGATTAGTGGCTGTTTATTGGATAGCTATAGCCATAAAACAAATACAAATCAAATGGTTGCCAATTGGATATGTGCATCCGCATTATGAGTACAACATATACAGAATATTGGCTGTTTATTGGATAGCTATAGCCATAAAACAAATACAAATCAAATGGTTGCCAATTGGATATGTGCATCCGCATTATGAGTACAACATATACAGAATATTGGCTGTTTATTGGATAGCTATAGCCATAAAACAAATACAAATCAAATGGTTGTCTATTGGATTGGTGCATCCACATTATGAGTACAACATATACAGAATATTGGCTGTTTATTGGATAGCTATAGCCATAAAACAAATACAAATCAAATGGTTGCCAATTGGATTGGTGCATCCGCATTATGAGTACAACATATACAGAATATTGGATGTTTATTGGATAGCTATAGCCATAAAACAAATACAAATCAAATGGTTGCCAATTGGATTGGTGCATCCGCATTACGACTATAGCGCTTACACAAGTATTTTAAAGCTGTTTATTGGATCGTTACAGCCGCATTAGGAGTAAATCTTACCTGGTTGTTATGTTATTGTATTAGTATTGCAACGTTACGAATACTTCCCATACAGAAGTATGGAATGGTTGTTTGAATGTAATATTTGATAACTGTCGAAACATAAGAACTGATTATATATGTGTGTATACGTCGACTGAATCACACAATTCTATCATACGTCACATCTACCGTCTCACAGCCTGACATGCACTCTGATGAACGTGTCAGTATCATAAAAATACGCAACCCCATAATGCAAGTATAGATAACCAGTGCAGGACAAGGGCGGATCCAAGGTTTAGCACTCCAGGATTTACAGTATGATGGCTTCCATTGCTTACTGAGATTTCCGCAAATGTTTTGTATGTGTGTGTTAGTGTATACGGCGTGCTTGCATGCTTGCGTACTAACATGCGTATGCGCGCATGCGTATGCATGCATGTGAGAGATGGGGATACGTTTTTTTTTTAATTCAACCCTTTTAATGGTTATTTAGGAATTTACTGAAGACACTGCCGTATTGATCCCGCAATCAAACATTTGCAATTTTAGGACATTGTGTCATATATAATTTAATACTTAAATTTTTCTAGCATGCGAAAATCCTTTACAAACAAGTAAGCAGTGATATTTCTGACCTATATATTGGCTGTAGAACGTACACTAACCTATAAAGTGGCTGTAGAACGTACACTTTTTATTTTCTCTATTTCCATTGTTCCAACGCCCGATTGCAATAGGCAATTTACAATACTCTATTCAAAACTTTTAGGAAATAAATATAAAATTTATATCTCAGGGGATGGCGATCCGCGACTTGCAACTGCAATAAGTAAATTTATACTATTTTTGAAATTTTGATAGATTGGGAGAACGGGTGGGTGGGAGGGGTGCATGGTGTGTAGATCCGAAACATGACCCCAACCCGAACTCTTTCCCCCCATCCCCCCTTCACACACACTTCCTGTCCCTCAAGCTAAGCCAGTGCAAAATAAGGTAGATCCCCGGTTCATCTCACATTACTGATCTGAACTATTTAATCCATCTATGCCATTCTGTTATCAGCACATACTCCCAATAAACATAACGTAATAAATCACCCACTGAGACGGACAGCTCAGTCATCAAATAAACTTAACATTGCATTTCCTTGTTAAGTTAAGCTTTAAGCGAAACGATAAAACAATCTGATCAATGGAATTACTCTCTGATGAAGGTTGCAGTTCTTAAAAGCCCAAGTGCGGTTATCAGGAATCATATTTGCGTCAAATACTACTATACTTCTACTACTACTACTACTACTACTACTACTACTACTACTACTACTACTACTACTACTACTACTACTACTACTACTACTACTACTACTACTGTTGCTGCTGGTGGTGATGGTGCTGCTGCCGCTACTACTACTACTACTACTACTACTACTACTACTACTACTACTACTACTACTACTACAACTGCTACTACTACTACTACTACTACTACTTCTACTTCTATATTTCTACTACTGCTATTAATACTGTTGCTGTTGCTGATGCTTCTGTTACTGCTACTACTACTTCTTCTACTACTACAACTACAACTACTACTATTATTACGACTACTATTACTACTACTACTACTACTACTACTACTACTACTACTACTACTACTACTACTACTTTACTTATAATAGTACTTATGGTAATAATACTATTACTAATAATAAATACTTTTATCAACGAGAGAACTCATTTCAATACATTCGACGCCAACAGGAAGGAAGATTCCAGGTTCAATCTTCATATACAAAAACAACAAATTAGCATACAGACTAAAAAATACATCAACAAATTATATGCAGAATGAACCTACAACCTTTATACCTGCAGAACAGCAGAGTTCAGCAAATTCTATCGTATGACAAAATCACTTCCTACGACATGCATTAGTTACAATGAAACTATTCTTGCCACCACTCAAATGGCTCCCTGAAACCATATATGGGTTGGAAATTTAACCACAAGTGTGAACATGTCAAAAATGATAAAATGAACATGACTAACATTCGGAGGACTCCTACCCCTCTGCAAAGATAGACAGTGATTCTATTCTTAGTCGGAACCACACAGGTTCTGTATATTAGAGGATGGCAGTAATGTGCGTTTAACATTAGAGGATGACCCTAATGTGCGTCTAACATTAGAGGATGACCGTAATGTGCGTCTTACATTAGAGGATGACAGTAATGTGCGTCTAACATTAGAGGATGACCGTAATGTGCGTCTAACATTAGAGGATGACATTAATGTGCGTCTAACATTAGAGGATGACCCTAATGTGCGTCTAACATTAGAGGATGACCGTAATGTGCGTCTAACATTAGAGGATGACCGTAATGTGCGTCTAACATTAGAGGATGACAGTAACGGCTTCTAACATTAGAGGATGACAGTAATGTGCGTCTAACATTAGAGGATGATAGTAATGTGCGTCTAACATTAGAGGATGACACTAATGTGCGTCTAACATTAGAGGATGACCGTAATGTGCATCTAACATTAGAGGATGACAGTAATGTGCGTCTAACATTAGAGGATGACAGTAATGTGCGTCTAACATTAGAGGATGACCCTAATGTGCGTCTAACATTAGAGGATGACCCTAATGTGCGTCAAACATTAGAGGATGACAGTAATGTGCGTCTAACATTAGAGGATGACAGTAATGTGCGTCTAACATTAGTAGATGACAGTGATGTGCGTCTAACATTAGAGGATGACCGTAATGTGCGTCTAACATTAGAGGGTGACAGTAATGTGCGTCTAACATTAGAGGATGACCCTAATGTGCATTTAACATTAGAGGATAACCGTAATGTGCGTCTAACATTAGAGGATGACCGTAATGTGCGCCTAACATTAAAGGATGACCGTAATAGGCGTGTAACATTAGAGGCTAACGTAATGTACGTGTAACATTAGAGGGCTGACCGTAATGTGCGTGTATTATTAGAGGCTAACGTTATGTGCGTGTAACATTAGAGGATGACCGTTATGTGCGTCTAACATTAGAGGATGACAGTAATGTGCGTCTAACATTAGAGGATGCCCCTAATGTGCGTCTAACATTAGAGGATGGCCCAAATGTGCGTCTAACATTAGAGGATGACAGTAATGTGCGTCTAACATTAGAGGATGACAGTAATGTGCGTCTAACATTAGTAGATGACAGTAAAGTGCGTCTAACATTAGAGGCTAACGTAATGTACGTGTAACATTAGAGGGCTGACCGTAATGTGCGTGTATTATTAGAGGCTAACGTTATGTGCGTGTAACATTAGAGGATGACCGTTATGTGCGTCTAACATTAGAGGATGACAGTTATGTGCGTCTAACATTAGAAGATGACAGTTATGTGCGTCTAACATTAGAGGATGACCCTAATGTGCGTCTAACATTAGAGGATGACAGTAATGTGCGTCTAACATTAGAGGATGACCCTAATGTGCGTTTAACATTAGTAGATGACAGTAATGTGCGTCTAACATTAGAGGATGACCGTAATGTGCGTCTAACATTAGAGGGTGACAGTAATGTGCGTCTAACATTAGAGAATGACCCTAATGTGCGTCTAACATTAGAGGATAACCGTAATGTGCGTCTAACATTAGAGGATGACCGTAATGTGCGCCTTACATTAAAGGATGACCGTAATAGGCGTGTAACATTAGAGGCTAACGTAATGTACGTGTAACATTAGAGGGCTGACCGTAATGTGCGTGTATTATTAGAGGCTAACGTTATGTGCGTGTAACATTAGAGGATGACCGTTATGTGCGTCTAACATTAGAGGATAACCGTAATGTGCGTGTAACATTATAGTCTAACGTAATGTGCGTGTTACATTAGAGAGCTGACCGTAATATGCGTGTAACATTAGAGGTTGACCATAATGTGCGTGTAACATTAGATGCTGGCAATAATGTGCGTCTAACATTAGAGGATGACCGTAATGTGCGTGTATCATTAGAGGATGACAGTAACGTGCGTGTAACTTTAGAGGCTGACCGTAATGTGCGTGTAACATTAGAGGCTGACTGTAATGTGCGTGTAACATTAGAGGTTGACCATAATGTGCGTGCAACATTAGATGCTGACAATAATGTGCGTGTAACATTACAGGATGACCGAAATGTGCGTGTAACATTAGAGGTTGACCGTAATGTGCTTGTAGCATAAGTGGATGACCGTAATGTGCGTCTAACATTAGAGGCTTTCCGTAATGTGCGTTTAAAAGTACAGGATAACCATAATGTGCGTGTAACATTAGCAGATGACCGTTATGTGCGTGTTACATTAGAGGTTGACCGTAATAAGCTTGTAACATAAGAGGATGACTGTAATGTGCGTCTAACATTAGATGCTTTCCGTAATGTGCGTTTAACAGTACAGGATAACCGTAATGTGCGTGTAACATTAGCGGATGACCGTAATGTGCATGTTACATTAGAGGATGACAGCAATGTGTGTCTAACATTAGAGGAGGACCGTAATGTGCATGTAATATTAAAGGCTGACCGTAATGTACGTGTGACATTAGAGGATGACCATAATGCGGTGTAACATTAGGGGATAAACGTAATGTGCGTGTAACATTAGAGGCTGACCTTAATATGCGTGTGACATTAGAGGATGACCATAATGCGGTGTAACATTAGCGGATGAACGTAATGTGCTTTTAACATTAGAGGCTGACCGTAATATAAGTGTAACATTAAAGGCTGACCGAAATGTATGTGTAACATTAGAGGCTGACCGAAATGTAAGTGTAACATTAGAGGCTGACCGAAATGTATGTGTAACATAAAAGGCTAACCGTAATGTAAGTGTAACATTAGAGGCTGACCGAAATGTATGTGTATCATAAGAGGCTAACCGTAATGTAAGTGTAACATTAGAGGCTGACCGAAATGTAAGTGTTACATAAGAAGCTGACCGTAATGTGCGTGAAACATTATAGGATGGCTAACCGTAATGTAAGTGTAAAATTAGAGGCTGACCGAAATGTAAGTGTTACATTAGAAACTGACCGAAATATATGTGTAACATTAGAGGCTGACCGAAATGTATGTGTAACATAAGAGGCTAACCGTAATGTAAGTGTAACATTAGAGGCTGACCGTAATGTGCGTGAAACATTATAGGATGGCCATAATGTGCGTGTAACATTAGAGGCTGACCGAAATGTATGTGTAACATAAGAGGCTGACCGTAATGTGCGTGTTACATTAGAGACTGACCGTAATGTATATGTAACATAAGAGGCTAACCGTAATGTAAGTGTAACATTAGAGGCTGACCGAAATGTATGTGTAACATAAGAGGCTAACCGTAATGTAAGTGTAACATTAGAGGCTGACCGAAATGTAAGTGTTACATTAGAGACTGACCGAAATGTATGTGTAACATTAGAGGCTGACCGAAATGTATGTGTAACATAAGAGGCTAACCGTAATGTAAGTGTAACATTAGAGGATGTCCGAAATGTAAGTGTTACATAAGAGGCTGACCGTAATGTGCGCGAAACATTATAGGATGGCCATAATGTGCGTGTTACATAAGAGACTGACCGTAATGTGCGTGTAACATAAGAGGATGACAGTAATGTGCGTGCAACATTAGCTGCTAGAGTGAACACAGTACAAAGAACCGTTTGTCTGAAAACTACGATGATAAAAAGTCGAAACAACGATGGCGAAAAAGTCGAAATTTAATTTGAAAAAATATGCCGCGATGACCCCAACCTGACACCGTAGAATATTATCCTTCGTACCAACACAATGTGAAACAACAAAATACAAAAAATAAAAACAACAACTTTGATGTATGACTGTGTTTTGGCTATTTTGGTATCAAGTGATAGCCAAGAAGACATCTTTGATAACATGTTAATAGTGCCTAACGAAATAGTTAATGAAATAAATTTCCCAAATGAAAGTCTCGTAGAAGTAACCACACCTTAAATAAGTGTTGATGCGAAATATAAAGATACAGTATAGATATGCACACAGTATTACCTTTATATGGATGTCCACGTGCCGTAAACATCATAACCTCCTTTTGTAAATTAATAAGAAAGAGACAACAATATACTTTTTTTTAAAAACGAAGTTATTTCTATAAGTACATGTAGTTTATATACGACCATACAACGTTTGTTAAGTCATTAATAATGCATAGATCTACTAAAATATACTGTTTATACGATACAGCTTGCGACAATACGTTATTTTTTCATGTTTTACAGTACTACATAGAGTGGCCGGGTGGTATGGTTACTTGTTAAATGTAATATTTTATATCATACATGTATATTCACTGTGTTTTTATGATCCAACGGATTTCTATATAACGTGTGAGTAGCCGCGAGTCCTTAACTGGATCCTAATCATATAAAGCTGTAAGTTCATGTATGTAAATTGTTCTTTCAGTCCAGATGTGTTGCATGTAAAACCATAGTATATAAGTCATGGTTAACACCAATTTTATTTGGCTGATAAATGCCTTCATATTGTGTCTCTGGTTTTCATTGTAGCTAGATGCGCTCGCCGTAGTCTGGTCTGTTAATTTATATCACAACACACACCACCTCAGATTTCCTGAATATTAAAAAAGCACACTTTTTGGAAAATTTTGAAATACAAAATTAATATACTTGATTTCTTACCCTCAGTACTTTTGGGACTCCTTCTGAAAATAAATGTTATGTATTGCACACCTGACTGACACTCCTGAACCCTCCTATGCTTTCTGAATACTTTAAGATTTAGAACGAGTACATGGAAGCACCAATTTGTCGTCATCTACCACTAACAAATGTTGATAGGGACGTAAAGGCTTAGCAATATAAATCAAAGCACCAAGAGTACCTAAACCTGGGCAAACAATGGTACAGTAAAATTTATAATAAAGTCTGTGTCAGATGTAGCCCAGAACAACGTATAAGCATACTGATGGGAAGTGATATAGTAGAGGTTCCATATCACAAATCAAAGAATCAATAATTAATCAAATATACAATAAAAAACCTAGAACACCGAACACAGTTCCAAGGTAGCTGATATTTAACTCCAATCTTAATTAGGGTAATTGGTGATTCGTTATTCAACTGTTGAGTTATATTTTCAGCGTTATAATTTTATGGACGTCCTCCGGTTTTTAAAAGCTGTTACTATATAATATTTATTGAACATCTATTCTACGGAGTTTTGAAACGTAGGTAGACTTGCCCAGGTAAAAATGATAAAAGTCGATAAAGTCTGCACTTCTAAAGTAAGAAAAATCATCATTAATTAAAAATACACTAGAAAAAAACTTTCTGGAACCATGATCTTTGTACACTCGATCACTTATCGCCCAATCCTATAACGTATATCAAGAGTGGAAAAATAACACTATTTATTGTTTATTGTAGGTCGACATTCTGTGCTTACCACAAAGAGATTGACAACCACAACACAACGCAGTTCGCAGTCAGGGGACACTGTTATTAGTTCAGAAAACAACTGTACTGCATACGATCACATAAACATAAAGAAGTAAAAATATGTGCTTGTTACTTTATTTTCTCGAGTACATGTATGTGTAAATGCAGTGATATAATGATGGGATTATGTAAAGTAGAAGCAGTTGGAAACGTTAGTAGTAGTAGTAGTAGTAGTAGTAGTGGAAATATTAGTAGTAGTAGTAGTAGTAGTAGTAGTAGTAGTAGTAATAGAAGTAGTAGCAGCAATAGTAGTAGTAGTAGTAATAGTAGTAGTAGAAGTAGTAGTAGAAGTAGTAGTAGTAGTAGGAGGAGGAGGAGGAGCAGCAGCAGTAGTAGTAGTAGTAGTAGTAGTAGTAGTAGTAGTAGTAGTAGTAGAAGTAGTAATAGTAGTAGCAGCAGCAGCAACAGCAGTAACAGCAACAATAGTAGTAGTAGTACAAGTATAGAAGTAGCAGTAGCAGTAGTGGTAGTGGTAGCAGTGGTAGTAGTAGTAGTAGTAGTAGTAGTAATAGTAGTAGTAGTAGTAGTAGTAGTAGAAGTAGTAGTAGTAGTAGTAAGCAGTAGTAGTAGTAGTAGTAGTAGTAGTAGCCGGAGCAGTAGTGGTAGTGGTAGCAGTGGTAGTAGTAGTAGTAGTAGTAGTAATAGCAGTGGTATTGGTAGTGGAAATAGTAGTAGTAGTAGTAGTAGTAGTAGTAGTAGTAGTAGTAGTAGTAGTAGTAGTAATAGAAGTAGTAGCAGCAATAGTAGTAGTAGTAGTAGTAGTAGTAGTAGTAGTAGTAGCAGAAGCGGTAGCTGTAGCAGTAGTGGTAGTGGTAGCAGTGGTAGAAGTAGTAGTAGTAGTAGTAGTAGTAGTAGTAGTAGTAGTAGTAGTAGTAGTAGTAGTAGTAGTAGTAATAGAAGTAGTAGCAGCAATAGTAGTAGTAGTAGTAATAGTAGTAGTAGTAGTAGTAGTAGTAGTAGTAGTAGCCGGAGCAGTAGTGGTAGTGGTAGCAGTGGTAGTAGTAGTAGTAGTAGTAATAGCAGTGGTAGTGGTAGTGGAAATAGTAGTAGTAGTAGTAGTAGTAGTAGTAGTAGTAGTAGTAGTAGTAATAGAAGTAGTAGCAGCAATAGTAGTAGTAGTAGTAGTAGTAGTAGTAGTAGTAGTAGTAGTAGTAGCAGAAGCGGTAGCTGTAGCAGTAGTGGTAGTGGTAGCAGTGGTAGAAGTAGTAGTAGTAGTAGTAGTAGTAGTAGTAGTAGTAGTAGTAGTAGTAGTAGTAGTAGTAGTAGTAATAGAAGTAGTAGCAGCAATAGTAGTAGTAGTAGTAATAGTAGTAGTAGTAGTAGTAGTAGTAGTAGTAGTAGTAGTAGTAGTAGTAGTAGTAGTAGTAATAGTAGCAGAAGCGGTAGCTGTAGCAGTAGTGGTAGTGGTAGCAGTGGTGGTAGTAGTAGTAGTAGTAGTAATAGCAGTGGTAGTGGTAGTGGAAGTAGTAGTAGTAGTAGTAGTAGTAGTAGTAGTAGTAGTAGTAGTAGTAGTAGTAGTAGTAGTAGTGGTAGTAGTAGTAGGTAGTAATAGTAGTAGTAGTAGTAATAATAATAGTAGTAGTAGAAGTAGTAGGAGTAGCAGCAGCAGCAGAAGCAACAGTAGCAGCAGAAGCAACAGTAGCAGCAGGAGCAACGACAACAGATGTAGAAGTGGTAGTAAAAGCACTACTTAATATCTTAAAAACCAAATGCTGTATTGTAGTAAGTGTTTATAAGATGCATCATGTTAACGAAACTTTACCGGATTTCGAACCCAGTATCTAATACACTGCAAGCTAACAAGTGAGGGATATTGTGTGTTAGGGCTGTTGGATGTAAGGTGGTGGTGGTGGGGGGAAGGGTAGGGAGGGTGGTCCTGGAAAATATTGATATTCAAAACACCAAATGTAGCGAGTTTTGAGATAAAATCTATTGTTGCCATTTCATCCAGATGTTTAGTGTTTTGTCATTTTAAACATTCTTATGAAAAATAATTTGGGTGTGAGTTTCAAATAATATGCCTGCCGCGCCCCTGACCCCCCTGCTGCTACGCCTGTGTCACAAGAAAGTACAATTTAATCCATGGTTCAGCGCAAGATATACCAATATTACAAAATCACAGCGATGCTAATGAGATAAGTTCGCCGTGTCTATGTGACAGCATAAAATATTTCTTTCCCATGACATAAACACTATGTTTATGCCTACAGTAGATTCGATCGAACACTCTTCGGCCGACTGCTTCAGTCTGAATAAATTTTCCAATCGTCTGTAAGAGCCTGACGATTGATCGCGTGCAGCAAGCCTCATTCTGAGAACGAGGGTGATTTATGCAAGATCCATTCCCAATAGAAACGAATATATGAATTGATAATATTGTCTATTAATATTTGGTACGATGTCTTTAATTCAAAGTGTTTAATTGATTTTGGGATATAAACTGATACAAATGGATTTAACACTATGGCGCGGCATTAAATTATAAAAACATGCGATGAGCGTGACTGGAATAATCCGGGTTCTGAACCCGTCTATTTTCATGTAGTAGTCTGCATCGGATCTTGTATTAATTTACGGTAAGTATTACTAGCTATATCATTTGTAATACACCTGTTCGTTTCCCTAACCTGTTATTTATATATATATAGTTTATATAAACTGTCAGTAAAAATTCTAACAATTTGCAACTGTAAAAACATCATAATCTTGGTTTTCATACTAAAAATCGTTACTAATCGACCTCAATACAGAAGAGTAATTTCATATGCTGGTGATAACGATCGATTTACACCATTCCGCATGATCAGTCTTAATAAATGCGATAATAGTAAATATGTAAATGTAGAATTGCTATAGTAATAAAGACTTCTTGCTGTCAATTTGTCGTCTGTTTGTTTTAATAGTTATTATTATATAGGATACAACATAGATCTTCGTTCAGCAGCCGTGACCCGCTTAACCGCAGGCATGGCAGATCGGTCGCACGATCACTGCCGACGCTTTTATGTTTACGTGTTATTGGTAATGGTATATGTTTGAAACAGATAGCGCCAAATTACACGTATGTATTCAGCTTCCGTCAGCTGCTCCTGTTGAAAGATGATTACACGAGCTGTGTAAACAATACAAATAATCTACACAGCTGACAAGCTTACCTACAGGAATCACGCTGCCGTTTATAAAGTTCATGCTAATAATTATTGCCAGCGAAGCAGTAGAAAAAAGATCGATAGGAACTGACTGAGATACGGGAACTCGATGTTAAGATTCATTTGTGATAAAAGTCGTGTAAATAATTAGATTTTTCCGAACAGTGAGAGACACAAAACCGTGATTTGCAAATTGACAGCTAGTGCCACAAACTATCGAATCTAGGGGTGGGGCTTATGGAAGGGGAATTCGCAGCTGCGTGGTAAATCACGACACTAATACGTGAAAAGTAAATGGTATACAAAACAGTAACCGGAAAAAAATCAAAGACAAATTCTTTGATCGAACGAGTGTTTGTTTCTGTGTCCATAATGTACACTAACCTTACATCATTATATATTAAAAATATATATAATATGATATGAGTTTACTGGCTTATTCAATTATAAGTCACTGGCATTTTATGGCACAATCGATCTTTTGTATGTATTGTAATTATATTATTGACAACGTAACGGAAATATAACTTTATGAGTTGAAAGCCATATACTAGTTTAATTATGACTTTGGAGTGTTACTGTCATGGCAATAAACTGTTATTTTGCTCTCCATATATTGGAAGATACAGTTTCTAAATTTTGTTAGCAGTTGCAGAAGAAGTAGGAGACGCAACAGCACAAAGAGTAGTAGTAGTAGTAGGAAGGAGCAACAGTAACAACAGAAGTAGCAAAACTATTGTAATAGTAGTGGTAGTTGTAGTAGAAGTAGTAATAGTAGTAGTAATAGTAGTAGTAATAGTAGTAGTAATAGTAGTAGTAGTAGTAGTAATAGTAGTAGTAGAAGTAGCAGAAGTAGTAGTATTAATAGTATGGGTAGTGGTAGTAGTAGAAGTAGCAGAATTAGCAGAAGTAGTAGAAGTAGCAGTAGTAGTAGAGGTAGTAATAGTAGAAGCAATGGTATATGCAGCGATAACAGTAATCATTAGTAGCAACATTTGTCATAGCAGAATAAGTAGTATCTGATATAATAATATACATGTGAACATATAGAGGGTTTTACTGGTATGATACTATAGATGGTTGTAATGGTATGATAATATAGATGGTAGTACTGGTATGATAATATAGATAGTTGTACTGATATGATAATATAGATGGTAGTACTGACATGATAATATATATGGTTGTACTGGTATGATAATATATATGATAGTACTGGTTTGATAATATAGATGGTAGTACTGGTATGATAATATAGATGGTAGTACTGGTATGATAATATAGATGGTAGTACTGGTATGATAATATAGATGATAGAACTGATATGATAATATAGATGATAGTACTGGTATGATAATAGAGATAGTTGTACTGGTATGATAATATAGATGGTAGTACTGGTATGATATTATAGATGATAGTACTGGTATGATAATATAAATGATAGATTTGATATGATAATATAGATGATAGAACTGATATGATAATATAGATGATAGTACTGGTATGATAATATAGATGGTAGTACCGATATGGTAATATAGATGCTAGAACTGGTATGATAATATAGATGGTTGTAATGGTATGATAATATAGATGATAGAACTGACATGATAATATAGATGGTAGTACTGGTACGATAATATAGATGGTAGTACTGGTATGATAATATAGATGATAGAACTGGTATGATAATATAGATGGTTGTACTGGTATGATAATATAGATGGTAGTACTGACATGATAATATAGATGGTAGTACTGACATGATAATATAGATGGTAGAGCTGATATGATAATATAGATGATAGAACTGGTATGATAATATAGATGGTAGTACTGGTATGATAATATAGATGGTTGTACTGGTATGATAATATAGATGGTAGTACTGGTATGATAATATAGATGGTAGTACTGACATGATAATATAGATGGTAGAACTGACATGATAATATAGATGGTAGAACTGGTATGATAATATAGATGGTAGTACTGGTATGATAATATAGATGATAGAACTGGTATGATAATATAGATGGTAGTACTGGTATGATAATATAGATGGTAGTACTGACATGATACTATAGATGATAGAACTGGTATGATAATATAGATGGTAGTACTGGTATGATAATATAGATGGTTGTACTGGTATGATAATATAGATGGTTGTACTGGTATGATAATATAGATGGTAGTACTGGTATGATAATATAGATGGTAGAACTGGTATGATAATATAGATGGTTGTACTGGTATGATAATATAGATGATTGTATTGGTATGATAATATAGATGGTAGTACTGACATGACAATATAGATGGTTGTACTGGTATGATAATATAGATGGTTGTACTGGTATGTTATATAGCTGGTAGTACTGACATGATAATATAGATGGTTGTACTGGTATGATAATATAGATGGTTGTACTGGTATGATTATATACATGGTTGTACTGACATGATAATATAGATGGTTGTACTTGTATGATAATATAGATGGTAGTACTGACATGATACTATAGCTGGTAGTACTGACATGATAATATAGATGGTTGTACTGGTATGATAATATAGATGGTTGTACTGGTATGATAATATAGATGGTTGTACTGGTATGTTATATAGCTGGTAGTACTGACATGATAATATAGATGGTTGTACTGGTATGATAATATAGATGGTTGTACTGGTATGATTATATACATGGTTGTACTGACATGATAATATAGATGGTTGTACTTGTATGATAATATAGATGGTAGTACTGACATGATACTATAGCTGGTAGTACTGACATGATAATATAGATGGTTGTACTGGTATGATAATATAGATGGTTGTACTGGTATGATAATATAGATGGTTGTACTGACATGATAATATAGATGGTTGTACTTGTATGATAATATAGATGGTAGGACTGACATGAAAATTTAGATGGTAGTACTGACATGATAATATAGATGGTTGTACTGGTATGATAATATATATGGTTGTACTGGTATGATAATATAGATGGTAGTACTGACATAATAATATAGATGGTAGTACTGGTATGATAATATAGATGGTAGTACTGACATGATAATATAAATGATTGTACTGGTATGATAATATATATGATAGTACTGGTATAATTATAACGATGGTTGTACTGGTATGATAATATAGATGGTTGAACTGGTATGAAAATATTGATGGTGGTACTGGTGTGGTGATATAGATGGTAGTACTGGTATGATAATATTTATGGTAGTACTGGTGTGGTGATATAGATGATAGTACTGGTATGAAAATATTTATGGTAGTACTGGTGCGGTGATATAGATGATAGAACTGGTATGATAATAGAGATGGTTGTACTAGTATGATTATAACGATGGTTGTACTGGTATGAAAATATAGATGGTAGTACCGGTATGGTGATATAGATGGTAGTACTGGTATGATAAAATAGATGGTAGTACTGGTATGAAAATATATATTGAAGTACTGGTATGGTGATATAGATGGTAGTACTGGTATGGTGATATAGATGGTAGTACTGGTATGGTGTTATAGATGATAGTACTGGTATGGTGATATAGATGGTAGTACTGGTATGGTGATATAGATGGTAGTACTGGTATGGTGATATAGATAGTAGTACTGGTATGGTGATATAGATGGTAGTACTGATGTGGTAATGTAGGTGGTAGTACTGATATGATGATAATACTACTATGATAATAAAGATATGGTATGATACTAAACATAATATATAGATGGTTGTACTAGTATGATAATAAATATAGTTGAACTGATATGATAATATAGATGGTAGTACTGATATGACCATCAAGATGGTTGTTTTGGTATGATAATATAAATGATAGTACTGGTACGATAATATAGACGATAGAACTGGTATGATAATATAGATGATAGTACTGACATGATAATAAAGATGGTAGTACTGATATGGTGATATAGATGGTAGTCCTGGTATGATGGTATAGATGGTTGTACTGGTATGATAATATAGATAGTTGTTCTGGTATGATACTTTAGATGATAGTACTGGTATGATAATATAATTAGCTGTACTGGTATGGTAATAGAGATAGTAGTACTAGTATGATACTGTAGATGATAGTACTGGTATGATAATATAAATAGCTGTACTGGTATGGTAATAGAAATGTTAGTACTAGTGTGATACTGTAGATGATAGTGCTGGTATGATAATATAGATGGTTGTAATAATATGTTGATATATATGGCAGTACTGATATGGTAATATAGATGGTAGTACCGATATGGTAATATAGATGGTAGTACCGATTTGGTAATATAGATGGTAGTACCGATTTGGTATTATAGATAGTAGAACTGATATGATAATATATATGGCAGTACTGATATGGTTATACATGATAGTACTGATATGATAATATAGATGGTAGTACTGGTATGGTAATATAGATGGTAGTACTGGTATGGTAATATAGTACCGATTTGGTAATATAGATGGTTGTACCGGTATGATAATATATATGATAGTACTGATATGGTATTATAGATAGTAATGGTACTGATATGGTAATATAGATGGTAGTAATGGTATTATACTATAGATTGTAGTACTGGTATGATATTATAGATGGTAGTACTGGTATGATAATATAGATTATAGTACTGGTAGGATAAAAGAGATGGTTTTACTGATATGATTATATAGATGGTAGTATTGATATGGTTATAAAGATGGTAGTACTGATATGATTATTTAATTGATAATACTTATATGACAATATAGATGGTAGTATTGATATGGTAATATAGACGATAGTACTGGTATAATGATAAATATGGTAGTACTGATATGGTAATATAGATGTTAGTACTAGTATGGTAATATAGACGATAGTACTGGTATGATGATAAATATGGTAGTACTGATATGTTAATATAGATGGTAGTAGTGATATGTATATATAGATGGTAATAATGATATGATAATAAAGATGGGAGTACTGGTATGATATTATAGACGGTAGTACTGGTATGATAATATAGATTATAGTACTGGTAGGATAATAGAGATAGTTTTAATGATATGATTATATAGATGGTAGAACCGATTTGATATTATAGATCGTAGTTCTGATCTGATTATATATATGGTAATACTGAAAGGATATTTTAGATGGTAGTTCTGATGTGATAATATATATGGTAATACTGATATGATTATATAGATGGTAGTACCGATATGATATTATAGACGGTAATACTGATATGATAATATAGATGGTAGTACTGATATGGTAATATAGATGGTAGTATTGATAATGTAATAAAGATTGTAATACTAATATGGTAATATAAATGGTAGTACTGATATAGTTGTAATATAGATGGTAGTTCTGATATAGTTGTAATATAGATGGTAGTATTGGTATGGTAATATAGATGGTAGTACTGATATAGTTGTAAGATAGATGGTAGTACTGATATGGTTATATAGATGGTAGTACGGATATAGTTGTAATATAGATGGTAGTACTGATATGGTAATATAGATGGTAGTACTGATATAGTTGTAATCTAGATGGAAGTACTTATATGGTAATATAGATGGTGGTACTGATATAGTTGTAATATAGATGGAAGTACTTGTATGGTAATATAGATTGTGGTACTGATATAGTTGTTATATATATGGTAGTACTGATATAGTTGTAATATAGATGGAAGTACTGAAATGGTAATATATATGGTAGTACTGATAAAGTAATAAAGATGGTAGTACTTATATGGTTATATAGATGGTAGTATTGATAATGTAATAAAGATGGTAATACTAATATGGTAATATAAATGGTAGTACTGATATAGTTGTAATATAGATGGTAGTACTGATATAGTTGTAATATAGATGGTAGTACTTATATGGTAATATAGATGGTGGTACTGATATAGTTGTTATATATATGGTAGTACTGATATAGTTGTAATATAGATGGTAGTACTGAAATGGTAATATATATGGTAGTACTGATAAAGTAATAAAGATGGTAGTACTTATATGGTTATATAGATGGTAGTATTGATAATGTAATATAGGTTGTAGTACTGATATGGTAATATTGATTGCAGTACTGATGTGGCAATATTGATGGAAGTATTGATAATGTTATATAGATGGTAGTACTGATATGGTATTATAGATGGTAGAACTGAAAAGATTATATAGATGGTAGTGGTGATATGTTAATATAGATGGTAGTACTGATATGTTAATAAAAATGGTAGTACTAATATGAAAATATAGATGGTAGAACTGATATGATGATATAGATGGTAGTGCTGATATTATAATATAGATGGTAGTGCTGATATGATAATATAGGTAGTAGTAATTATACGATAATATAGATGGTAGAACTGATATGATAATATAGATGGTAGTACTGATACGATAATATAGATGGTAGTACTGATACGATAATATAGATGGTAGAACTGATATGATAAAATAGATGGTAGAACTGATACGATAATATAGATGGTGGAACAAATATGATAATATAGATGGTATTGCTGATATGTTAATATATATGGTAGTGCTGGTATGTTAATATAGGTGGTAGTGCTGATTTGATAATAAAGATGGTAGTACTGAAATGATGTTATAGATGGTAGTGCTGATATAAGTATATAGATGGTAGTGCTGATATGTAATATAGATGGTAGTGCTGATATGATATAATGGATGGTAGTGATGATATGATGTTATAGATGGTAGTGCTGTTATAAGTATATAGATGGTAGTGCTGATATGTAATATAGATGGTAGTGCTGAAATGATATAATGGATGGTAGTACTGAAATGATGTTATAGATGGTAGTGCTGATATAAGTATATAGATGGTAGTGTTGATATGTAATATAGATGGTAGTGCTGATATGATATAATGGATGGTAGTACTGAAATGATGTTATAGATGGTAGTGCTGATATAAGTATATAGATGGTAGTGCTGATATGTAATATAGATGGTAGTGCTGATATGATATAATGGATGGTAGTGCTGATATGATCATATAGATGGTAGTAGTTATATGATGATATAGATGGAAGTGCTGATATAAACATTTACATGGTAGTTCTGATATAATATAGATAATAGTACTGATATGATAATATACATGGTGGTACTAATATGATAATATACATGGTAATACTGATATAGTTGTATATATGGCGGTACTGGTATGGTAATACAGATTGTAGTACGGATATGATAATATATATGGTGGTACTTGTATGATACTATAGATGGTAGTACTGATATGGTAAAATAGACGGTAATAGTGGTATGATAATACTAATGGTATTGCTGATATGCTAATATAAATTACAGTACTGATATTATTATATAGATGGTACTGCTGGTATGATAATATAGATGGTAAATTCTGGTATGGTAATATAGATGGTAGAACTGATATGATAATATGGTTGGTAGTGCTGATATGTTAATATAGATGGTAGTGCTGATATGTTTATATAGATGGTAGTACTGAAGTGATTACATAGATGGTAGTGATAGTATGATGATATAGATGGAAGTGCTGATATTATAGTACAGATGGTAGTACTAAAATTGATATATATATAGCAGTACTGTTATGATAATCTAGATGGTAATTCTGAAGTGATAATATAGATGGTAGTACAGTTACGATGATATAGACGGTAGTACAGATATGAAAGTACAGTTGGTAGTACTGATATGATAATATAGAGTTTAGTACTGGTATGGTAATACAAATGATAGTACTAATACGGGTTACATAAATGGTAGTGCTGGTATGGTGATCTATATGGTATTATTTATATGATATTATAGATGGTAGTTCTAGTATGATAAAACAAATAGTATTTCTTACATGGTAATACAGATATTAATATTAATATGATAATATAGATTGAAGTGCTAATATAATAAAACAGATGGTAGAACTGATACGATAATATAGATGGCAATATTGATATGATTATAAATGCGGTAGTACTGATATGGTCATATATATGGAAGTACTGGTATGGTTGTAAAGATAGTAAAATTGGTATGATAATATAGATGGTAATGTTGGTAAAATAGATGGTAGTACTGATAAGGTAATATAGATGGCAGTACTATTATGGTAATATAGATGGCAGTACTGATATGTTAATATAGATGGTAGTACTGATATATTTATAAAGATAGTAGAACTGATAATATGGATGGTAGTACTGTTACTATAATATGGATAGTAGTACTTGTGGTAATATAGATGGTAGTACTGATATAGAAACATGTATGGTAGTACTGATATGGTAATATAGATGGTTAGTACTGATATTGTAATATAATTGGTAGTGCTGATAAAGTCATATAGATTGTAGTACTGATAAAGTCATATAGATGGTAGTACTGATAAAGTCATATAGATGGTAGTACTGATAAAGTCATATAGATGGTCGTACTTATAAGGTAATATGGATGATAGTACTGATATGGTCATATGGATGTTAGTACTGATAAGGTAATATAGATGGTAGTACTGATATGGTAATGCAGATGGTAGTACTGATAAGGTAATATAGAGTGTTGTACGTGTATTGAAATAAAAAAAGTAAGTGATAAAAATTAATAAGTATTCGGTTCTGACAATTTCAATTTTACCCGCAACTTTTGAAAATAAGAAGTACATACAAATTAAAGAGTAAAATGTTCATTTGAAGAACTACTTATCTGAAACACTGCCACAATTCAAAATCAAAGAACTAACAGTCGGGCATTTTGATTAACATAATTTTTATTTATGCACTAGTATGTGAAATGTAATACAGCATTTGTCAGATTGTTTCTGCATTTGAAAGCTTTTGAACGATTTTCGGTTTGTATTTGATAAGTCTATCAACTTTACCATACACGGTCGTCTGGTGTAATATGTTATATATTCATCTCTTAATTGATTGTAAAATGGACAACAACGATAAATGAGGATTCGTCTTCTATTTCTTGAATATCCGATTTTATTACTGTGGGTTCTAATTGGAATCTTATTTCACAGTATTGAAAAACGTCAACGGTGTTTCCAGTTACGTCCCTATTTGCATCATCAGTAATGCTGGTATAATAACACACATATTCATGTTTTTATGGTGTCCGTATCGTGTTTATATTCAAGCACAGATGGTCTATCATCTATAGTCTGAAACCTTTTTTTTATTGTAATTTTTCATCTATTAGCTTACATTAAAGTGAATATATCGGAATAGTTCATAATTTTATAATTGGCTAAAAATATAATTTTCCAATATATCAAGTCTATATATACTCCCTGTCCACGTACTGCCAAAAGGATATCTATTTTAACATAATAAAAAAATATATTAAAAAGGGATTTCCTTACTTTGGCTATGCGCCAAGATTAGACTAATATGGATTTCCGGCTTAATACTCCAATATATTTTGTGAGTTATTAAGTGAGTCATGTGATTTCATTTTGGTTTCAATTTGATCCGTTATACATGTATAGCCGTTGTAAAACTTGTTTTCATCTTAGAAAGGGTCTGGATGACTGTGCGAAGGTCGTCGAGCAGTATTAAATGCTGTCTATTTTAAGAATGGGGATTTCGTTTCAAGTTTACCACTCCGATCTTTATATCGATCGTGTCACGTTTTCGAGAATTTGACATACCAAACCATCCGGATTTTACTTATAAATGATTATGAGATGTTTTTATCCATTTTCAAAATAATATTATATTTACAACATTTATAACATTTTTCTGATACACTCCCTTGAAAGCTGCTTACAGAAACTACAGTTGTTTTGAGAAACAATATGTTACTGTTTTTTAAAGCTTGAATTATATTATTTGTGAGAAAATAAAATATCAAGTGATGTTTCTTGAATGTATATATATAAAAATGCAAAATCATTAAACAGTATGCTGACAGTACAATTACGTTTTGATTTCATGTTTTTTTCCAAAGCATAACAAAACTTAGCTAACAAAAGGAAAAAAATAACTATACCGAAATGCAGCTTTCACATCAACTAACATTTCATTACTTAAGTACGTACAGGTATGTACTTTACAAGTATATCAATAAAATCATGATACAATCGTTATAATTTATATACATTTAAATTCTAGCCTCTAGGAATTGCTCTTCAGAAAAAGCGTATTTGTTGAATTGCAACGCTATAACGACCCTATACAGTTCGAATTTTGTTCATTGATTCAGATGGGTCTTTAAAAAAATACTTAATTTTCAAACAATCGTCAGAAATCAGTGTCAGCATTTCAACCCGAAATCTGCTGCTGCTGTGAATCCTATAGCTGTATACTTACTTTAAAACATCAAATTTAATCTAATTTTGCTTTTTATTGTGACCACAAATTCACTTACTTCACGTGACCTTTTTTACGAAAAAGAAGTTCAAACACAAAACAGCTCCGAATCAAGAATGAAGAACGATTCAGGTATTAAAGAAATTCCTAAATAATTTTTCAATATACCTTTTTAAACATCTGTACGTTTCTTCATATCGCCATCTAGTTTCTACAGTTCGTCATTTGTTTTCTATACATCATAATTTAGGTTGCTGTTTTCACTAAATGATGAATAAAGGTATCCAAATACATGTCTTTGGGCAACTTTTTTTTGTATGGATATCAAATCATGAAGCGAATTCATAATATTTGTATGGGCAAATTAAACCCACACTCCTACCGTTATGCGTATCGATCTAAAAAGTTCTCCTCTCACATTATGCAAATCAAACACATTCAACGACATACAATATTCAAACCAATCAATACGTCAATGTTTAATTTCCAAGTATCTCCAACCATGTTTGGGAAGTGCCTTACACGTATAATTGGCTGAAACTGGTTTATGCAGTATACATTATCTAATAAGCGCACGTGTATGTTTCTGTGTTCGTTTGTGTGGGCGCGTGTGTGTGTTTGTGCGTGCGTATCCGTATATGCATTGTATTTATTTGTACATCATTTCTTGTAAATATTGCAACATTTGTTATATAAATTGTACCATGCTTTATCCTCACATATCATATAGCCAATTGGCATTTCTTAATAAACGCTATATATCAATCTTAATCCATAGATTTATGTTTAGTATCGTTTGCTGGCAAAGAACAATTTTTATTGAAGCATTGTTGAAATAGTTTCAAAGGAAAAGAGTTCTTTTCACATGATTAGGACGACGAAGTCGAAACTCATTGCAAGAGGACTTTGCCGTTTTTATTGTGATGATACGGATACTGTTTAAATTCTTACTTGTGGGTGTAAATTGGTCAGGCGCCGCAAGGGATCAAACACACATACACCACGTGTGATATAAGTGTGTTATACAGATGGAAGTGATAATATGAGACCTTCAACACAAGACGGCATGCTGTGCAGAAATCGCAGTTTGGGTGAAAATTTAAACGTCTTAATTTACATTTTCTTAAACTTCGTGGAATTGCTATAGTAAGTTCTTGCGTGGCGTCAATTAAGATGCTGAATGACTTAGCATTATCGGCTGTAATGAATGCTGCCGCAAGTAAATAAAAATAATTAGAAAATTAGCAAATTTGCATGTCTCAAGTATCATGTAATCCACAGCATGCTTGTTAAACGATGATACACGCACCATCTTTTTCTCATGGCAAACAAGTGCTTGTTTCCATTTCCACTTTTAATAGATCCTACAAAACTACGGAAGCTGAGTAAGAATGATCACACCGGCGTAGTTACTTCTGTCCTTTACGGCAAAAATGGACCAACAACCGATTCTTCGGTAAAATAATTCACAATAAGGATGTGTTGGGTGTGTGTGTAAGAAGTGTAAATGATACATAAAAGTATTCACAGGTCCCATCCAATTCAGGTTTCGATAAACACAGTTGAATTTTGTACTTTGTTCAATATAAAATAATGTCTTCGATTTCCACGATGAAAATGTCCGTATAAAATAATCTATTTTCATAACAGGAATGCATCCGCATACATAAATGCGCAATGACTGGTAGGTTGTTCTTAAAGACAGTGCAGTGACACCATAATATTTTGTTTTAAAAAAGAAGTCCGCAAATACAATTACATGTATCTGTTTAAATTCTGTAAAAGTCACCTTTTTAACACCAGTGATTTATTATTGCAGGCTGGGTCCGATTAGCTCGGACGGTTACGCGTCTGACTATCAATCAAGGTGTCGTGAGTTCGAATCCCCCGCCCGGCAACAGTCTCCGTGATGATTGATATACGACATTGTGTCTCATTATCATTCGTCTCTCACCACTGATTCAAGTGAGAAAGGTATCAGTTACTTGCGGAGATGGGGTGTGCTGGAGTACTGGTTAATCCCAGGAAACAGTGGTTAGGTTTTCTGATCGTATGTTAGCCCTCGATGGCATAAAAATGACGCTAAATATTCAATCAATCAATCAATCAATAAATCAATCATTATTGCAGTATCTGCTATGTCACAGTTTGCTTTACTTGCCTGCAGCGAGAAATCACAACCCCTATTAACCATTTTCAAAATATTTCAAACCACATTACATAGGACTTTTTTAAGTTCAAGAATATTGCCATCATGATATAAAGGGGACGCAACTGTGTAGCGAGACCTTAAATAGACTAGTTTTATTTTATAATCAAATCTTACGTTTTCTACAACAAAACTCTACAAAGAAATTCACGTTAATTCAGATGTTACAAAAATCAATAAGGCAAAACAATAAATATTGTTCACTAGTTTGTTATTTCCTGGTTAAATGTAGTTGACGACAATGTTCAACGATCTGATTGGTTGGTTTTGCACAATCTAATTATTTTGCATAAATGATAACAATCAGAGGATTAGAGGAGACGATATAAACATTTAACTAACAGTAATTAATGTCGTGATATAGCTGTAAGTTGGTTTTGATGAAGTTAAAGAACAACTGGTGTATGTGAAAAGTAAACATACAATTTAAAAAAAAAACGGACTTAACCAATGCAATTTTTTATTATATAGTCAAAGTCATGAGATGATTAAATTTGGACTAGGGGAAATATGGCTATTTATATTTTTATCGCGTTCTTTTAAAGAATAAAAATCATGTTTGCCAGTAACTTTGGTAAATAACATTCAAACAGTAAATACCCAGTTAAGTCATGTTTGGCTTTTAAATTCATTCTTATCAGAAATGTGTGTCACTTTCTGTGACCCATTTGGCTGCCGTTTTGAAAACATGGAGTTTAATTGGAAAATGTAAAAAAAAAAAATCATGCAAAATTGTTATTGATATACAGATTCAATATGACTGGACATTACTTTCGACTATTTAGTTATCATTTCTTTACCTGGGCAAATTTGCCTAGGTTAAGACGTCGCGTTTCATAGTTTCGAAGGATATGTTCTTGAAATAGTAACAACTTTCACAAACCAAAAAAAAAAAAGAAGTGGGACGGTAGTCTAATGGATAGAATGTTGGCCGCTCATGCCAGAGGTTGCGGGTTCGATCCCCAGCTCGACCCGATGCCTCTCATAAAACAACATTCAGTACTGGTTCTACCCAGGAAGCGGACTCGAGAGCGGTTCATTTAAGGTCAGCTACCACCATTGCGTTTTCCATAGACTTACATTATAACGTTTGATTTAATTTTCACTATTTCTATCATCGACGGACCAAAAAGTCCTATATCATATTAAAGTACTGTCCTAGACTCAAATTAAAATGTCCCCAAAATGGGGTCAAAAGTACCACGTTTTACCACTTTTTGCTCCCTGAAGTTGGGTACCCCCACTTTCAGCATGAAAAAAAGTAAATTTCACCAATTTTACTTCTATGTAGTTTCCTTGGTAAAATGAATTTAGTCAGTCACAGAAACATAATTTTAATTTTTTTATTGACACAAACATAATAAACTTATATTTTATTGAGAGCACTTGTCAGCTTAACATTTTCATCCAACCAGAATTAAGCTTACTATAAAAATATATGCCCTGAACATCCCTATACTTTTTTCAGCCATTCAGAGAGCTTGCCTCAATGGTGGTAGCTGACCATAAGCTCTGAGTTTTCATCGCAATCGAGCTTAATTAAATTTGTATAAACTAAACCAGAGAACGTAAATAAATTCACGTTGAAAAAAAAATAGTTCAACAGTTGAGTTCTGAGTCTCCGATAATTCTAATTCATGACGTAAATTCATCAAATTTTGTCAGATATTTGACCTTTGACTCAAAATGTCAATGTGCCGGAATCATATACTCATCATCTGTTTGCAAAGACAGCAGTTTAATGAATAGTTACTCAATTCCTACCCATAATTGTATGTTTACTAGGTGTTTCCAAAACTGTAAGATCTTAAGTATGTGTCCGAATCTCAGGCTTAAAGTATTGATGGATTAATACCAGCTATCTTTGAACTATTTTTGGTATTTTCTCTTATTTTTATAAATGTTAATTTACTTATTAGTTTGTTCTCACATTCGTTTATATACAAGCTAAGTGGAGCCGCGATCCTGGTTCGTATAAAAAATCGCTGCTGTGTGTGTGTGGGGGGGGGGGGGGGGGGGCTGGGGGGAAAGGGGGAGGTGGTCATTTCACTAACAATACTATTCATTATTGTTTTCCTACCGTACTCCATAAAGTACTGTCCTATCAACATTAGAATAGGTTTCCACAAAACAAAACAAATAATTTGCCGATATATGCATTTATATCTTTACACATAGCTGGCAATCGTTCTTGTTATCTTTAATATTCCTGCGATTCATTTGAGAGATTGAACATGACATAAATAACTGACAAAACTGACATGGCACTACTTGACAAAAGTTGTGGTAGAACAACAAACTTGATGGTAGGACATGACACTCATTGACAAAATTGGCAACATGACAAGGCACTAACTGACAACATCGGTAGCAAACAAGGCACGATCGAACACAATTGGTGCCAGGACAAAGCACTTAACAAGACAAAAAAGAAGACAGACAGGGAAATAACTGACAAAATTGGCGACAAGACAATGTCTTTATTGACAAAATCAGTGACAGGATAAAACACTTACTTGACAAAATTAGCGACAGGACAAGTCTCTAACTAATTTTTCAGCCAGATAATCATTTACTGGTGTAGTCATACTCTATTCAATGTATAAGTGACATTTTTTTCTTTTTAAAGAAGTTATGTCAACATAATTTAATGTCGGCCAAATACGTTCCTGATGTCGACTTGATTATGTGGGCTGGCAGAACCATTATGTATACATTTCTTATTTAGTATACACTGTACGTTATGTGTGGGAAATCAGATGTATTTATCAACGTGTGACAGTTTAGATACTGTTACATTCTGAACAATTAACAATGCATCTTGCTGAAAAAGCATGGACTATTATTCGCTGAGGATTCCTTATAAGTATTTTGCTCGAGATATAATAATAACTATTATTTAATAAATTGCTGGAAAACTAAATATCGGAACTTGTAAAATATATCTAATGACATACATGTATACGTGGCTGTTCCATTAAACATACACTTCTTGTAAATTGCTGACTTCACAAACAAGCGATTACAATTTAAAAGAAATAAAATATAATTATTTTAATTGCATTGATGGCTAAAGGTACTAAGATTTGTCCTAATGCATGAAGATAAAATTTGAAATTTAAAGGTCATTGTAACTCTGTCCTTCATATGAAACGTGCAACACCCCTCACGCCCACTAGCACTGGTTTACGACTAGCATCTATTGTCAAGCAACGCAAATTGGTTACATATAATTTTAGATCATATAACTTTATACCAACTAGACTAGATACTATGTTACGTTGATAATGTAAATATGTATAAATATGGCTTTTAAATTACATGTGGTCGTGACTAGATCGCGATTATAATAACATAGTTGTCTTTGGCAATGGATTAAAAATTTCATTAATAGTTATTTCAATAAAAACACATTATGTCCCTTTAAATAAACAAATGGATATAATGGTGAAACTAAATAGATAAAACATACATTTATTAAAGTACAGACATAGTAAACATAATTTTTATTACTTTATATTTATGTTATGGAATGTATTTTTTTTCGATCGTAACTTTATATTGCCGGCAGTTTACTAGTTAGGTAAATAGCTCTTATTTGAAACCCTCGCTCATGAGGTTAATTCAAACCATGATTGTGCTCTTACAATTGCCTAAACACCGGTTCATGTTTCGGTCATTCTTGGCTGAATGGTCGGCCGAATGCTCAAATTCCTTTCTCAATCATTCACTCGTTAAACACTGACGTAGACTGCAGTCAGTTCGACTAATTTAAACATGCCAGTGTCTTGTGGAATTACAGTAGTTCTGCAAAGATTCATAAACGTACATCTGCAATGCTCCTCAGCCAGTTAAACTGGATTCAGCATATAGATTACATTGTATTGAACTAGGTGGCAAACTACCGCTCACTGGCCACGCGGCGTTTGTCCAAGTAAATACAATGTTATACAATGTATTGTTTACTTATCGACAGTTTGCTTGTCTAAGAAACATTGTGGCCCTTTAACAATATCGATCGCTGGCTGGATTATCAGCTTGTTTGATTTACAGCCCGCGTCATGTTTATTGTACCTCCAGTACAAATTATATACAAAAAAACAAATACACTTCCGTATTCATCCTAAAGAGACATTTATCTCTAGCATTAAACAGACAAAATCATGTTATCGACCGATACGTTGCAGGTCTATGTTAGTCAAGCTTTTTAGTCTGAGGAATGGACTCATACAAAAAAAATAATTTATTGGAAATCCTAAAAATATTGAATTATTGTTGAAAGAGCTTGTTTTTTTTTCAAAATAAATATATAATAGTAACTTGCCTGTTCAATTGATGTTATTTACATTTTATTTATTTTCTACATTTTCTCGGACTCAGAACTTGATTATTTTAGGTTTAAACCGACTGTACTTTAGCCTGTTTCATTTGCCTCTTCAGAAGATTTCGGTAGCAAGAAGACGTCTTCTGATCGTTTCATTTACTTAAGCCTGTTTTAATTGCCTCTTCAGAAGATTTCGGTAGCGAGAAGACGTCTTCTGAACGTTTCATTTACTTAAGCCTGTTTCATTTGCCTCTTCAGAAGACTTCGGTAGCGAGAAAACGTCTTCTGATCGTTTCATTTGATCGTCTTCTGAACGCAGCTCTTCTGTCTCTTTCAGTGGGACAGGAGAAGAAGATTTTCGGAAAAATAAGTATTCCGCATTAAAATTGCAATAAAATGGAGGGTAATAATGAAATTCAAATTATATAAATGAGTGTATGATGTTGTATGAATGTATTTGGTAAAACCCAATTAATTTACAAAAGTGAATGTTTTTTTCCAGTCTGTAATATAAAAGTGTACGCTGATGATTTGAAAAGCACTGTTAGACAATACGACCTTGGTCAGTGCTGTTTACATTTAATTCCATTACCTAATGATCATTGCTTTTTTAATGTTTGTTTGTTGTCAGAAACTGTAAAGTCGTTCCAATTGCCTTTCAAAACCAAAGTAGCCGCGACGCCTATATTTTTATAGCTATCTTTAAAAAAAAACACTTCTGGAAGAGGAAGAAACAATTGCGCTCTCCTTGCATTCGGCTATGAAGAGGTTTTTACAAACTACTGTGTCATAAATGCTCTTCTGGGAAAAGGTTAATGAAACGGACTACTTGTCTTGTGATTAATTTCTGATGCAGAGTAAACCTAGTTTCTGATATCAAGTGACTGGCACGTTGTGACATGAAATTTGAATTGTGTACGGATGACTATGTTTAGTTCGGTTTTCTAGATACTACTGTAAACTGAATTGAATCGAATAAAATACATAATTATAATTATCCATAGATACGTTATGGTAATTGCATTTGTACTTTCTATCTTACATGAGTTCTGCTTTCAATTAGACGACCATTGCATCATAGTATGAAACATAATGATTCTGCACTGGTGTTGTGTACCATATTTGTCATACAGTAATGTATAGCAATTATGATCCGAAATTATATATATATAAATGATCCTATATGCGTGCTCAAATTTCAAATTTAATTTATCAAACGAGAAGGCAAACTTATATTATGCGATGCTGTGCCGTGTATTATATCATTTTTGCCAACGAGTTTATAAATTAAATAAAAATTGATAACGAATCACTGAGAAAAATTGTACATTTAACCATTTATTTACCGGATCACCTCTATGTAATAGTTAATGTTCATTAAGTATAAAATTAACAATTAAGAAACAGAAAGGGAGTGACTGCAGGGAGCGATCGGAGTTCTTCATTGTTATATTGTTACTTAGTGTTTAACCTCATTCGATAACTAATGGAATCGCTTCAATTTTCAAAATTGTGCCGCTCTTATTTGTTAAAATAGCATACAAAATAACTTACTTATTACGAATGTTCGTTCTTAATTGTTACTAAGAAGTTCGTCATCACTGCGCACGCGTGAATGGCATTGCACAGACTCCGCCAATAATTCAATTCTGAACGAGTCATGTATAATCTTCAAAGCCGCGCGAGCTATGCTTAAAACGGCCTTAGCAAACATAATCTTTCAAACGTCAATAATATCAGATTTCATCGTAGCTGTGCCAAAAGTCAGTCAAATGACCTCAAACTTCCAGTCTAATGACGTTTAACACTAAGTTCCCTGCAGTCGCCCCCTTTGGGTTTCTTAATTGTTAGGTATTACTTAATGAGCACTATCTAAACACCTTTTTTGCATATGAGACTTAGATGTCAAGCGGTAGTGAAATGAAGCGGTAATCACGCACGGTCCTGATATGTGAACTGTGATCGAGAGGTCCCCGGTTCAATTCCCGGTGGGATCACGTCCGCGATTTTTTCAAACGCACTCCAATAAGAGCTTATTCTGGCGAGGTGCTGTGAAAGTATGCATTTCTTCGGATGGGGATTTAAAGCACTCTGACCTATATGAAGGGAATCATACCCACTGCAGGTAAAATATCTCCCGCAATTTTTCTATGTTAATTAGTGATTCGAACGCGCCGTAAATGCCACTCAGAACTGACGATTCTTCTTGCAATCAATTTATGATTGCTGTAGGTATAGGAATAAAATAAGGATAAGAAAACAACACCCTTACTCCCTGGAAGATTATGAGTTGTAGTAATACAATAATGTTTAAATGCTAAAATGTATTTTGGCTGGTTGCATTGTTCTGCCGTAGGTCAATCCAAAATATGTTATACCTATGCCTAAGGAAAAAGTCGATAGAAGTATACTTAAAGAGTACAACTTATAATCTCTGTAAAATGTGTCTGAAGTACATAAGACGCAACCTACTCATAAAAGTTGAGACTGAATGTAATTTAATTGTTTAATAGGAATGCAAGACTGTCAATTAACCATTGTTTTTGCTACATTATTTGCCAACAAAAGCAATCAAATATCAGTTATTGTACGTGAATACATGCTCTTTAATGAAATTGTGGAATATTAAAAAAAATTACGAATGTTTCGTGTACAAGGAATACATCATAAACTGGAGAAATTATTGCATATTGTGTCCGTCTTTTGCCTGTCAGTTCGAGGATTATATTATACGTCATTTTCCCGCATTATCTTTTTTTTTATTCACTGGGTATTGTTTTACTAGTATTGATTTTATAAATATCACTTATGCAAGCATACCGGATATATTTCTGTCTAAATCGAAGTTATTTATTCGTTAACAGAAAGGCATTTTTTTTAAGAATGTTCATGGTCTTACATTTTAACTGTCATTATTAATCCGTTGTTTGATTAAATATTCGTTTGTCTTTGTTAAAATGATACACTTAAATTACATTTAGGTGGGTTATTTTCGGATAATGCCCATACATTTTTAAATAAAAATAATTTTGCGCACATAAATTACATCAATTCTATTAGGGAATGCCAAAAATAATAAAGTCCTATTCAATTTACTTGACATGAATAATTTTTATTATGCTCCATTAGTTTAAAACGTTTTTGTTATTAAAATATTACTGTGATATACAAATATTACATGCATATATTATCTATTGTAATAAGATGACATATTCAGTAAATTGAGTTATACTTTATAGTTATATCTTTTAAGTTTTAATTCTATTAAATTGTCAAAGAATCGCATGCCATTATTTGATTATCTTTTGTTTACCGGGCTTTATGCCAAATGTATAGCCCTGCTTATGCCGCTTTGCAGTGCTGATCACCGCCTAAAATGATCTTAAGCGAAAGAGGCTACTTCTACCAACCCACACTCGAATTTCTTTTCTTTTTTCATGTATTTTATATATAGAAGTAGAAACAAACCAAACACAAATATATCGTCGGCATTGTATTATGCCTTTTTTTTTAAAAAATAAAACCAAATGCTATTCTGGCTTTCAGTACTTAGAATGCTTTGATTTTTTTTAATCTTTTCAGATGCTCATTCACAATGCATGTTATATATATGGAGATAATTATTTATTAATAACCAGGATATAAATGTATATTATCTCCATATATATTCACTACACACTTGTGTTTTGTTCTTTGTTCTAGATAAAATAAGGTCTAGGTTTTCCATGGCCAAAAAAATAGTTCCTCATATAATTTTTTGTAAAGTTTTATTTTCATAGCAGGAATGAATACCCACATAAAAAATGCACTATAGCTGGTAGGTTGACCATCTTGTGTATTTTTAAAGAGAATGGAGTGGCATATTTAGATTTTTTTAAAAAAAAGAAGTCCTCAAATGCTCATAAATACATGCACATGCCTATGAAATGCACTTTTTTATCATCAGTGATTCTTATTACAGTATATGCTATACCAACTTTTGCTCTACTCATCAGCAGCAAGAAATCACAACCACTATGAACCATTTTGAAAATATTTCAAAACCAAATTACATTTAAGAGCAAGAATCATGTTACCGTGGTTGGAAAAAAGGGGAGGTAACTACATAGTGCTAGTTTTCCGTCAAAAGATACGTGGAAGACAGTAATTCTAAATATGAACAAGAACAATGTTTTGAGAGAATGTGTCAAACATTATCGATTGAGCAATGCTTCTCCACCTTTAACTTTCAAGGCCCTTGTATTCTCTCGAGGCTCAGTCGTAAGTACCCGTCTGTGAAAATGTATTGTTTCAGTGTGGTTAAGATAATATACAATCTTTTTTCCTATCATACAGCCGATATATATAAAAACTGTACCTTATAGGTTGACAACCTTATGATGATACATCAAATAATGTTTTGTGCCGTCAATGAATGTGGACGCAGGCAATTATCGGCAGTTATTATTGGACATATCTTGGTGCAGTGCTTTAATAGATTAATAAGTCAATCACCTGCCTATCAAATTATAAACCGTCAGTCCGGACTTAAACATTATCACCCAAGTGCATGTATGTTAGCTGCTGTAAAAGCATGCCATAAACTTATCATGTAAGTGTGTAAGTTAAGTGAAGGTGACTAATGGTATTATATTCCAACAGTAACATTTGAATTATGCAGCTAGTCTTCGCATTGTGCTCAAATCAACCAAAGCAAATTTACTTGTGATCATTTATTTCAATATGTACTTCATTACCAGTCCATTATATAACTAGTTCGAGCCATGTGTTTTGTTCCGACAAGATCGATAACTGGATACAATCTGTCTTATGGCTCTCGATTTTGTATGCTTACTAGTTTACTTACATACATTGGTATTTTGGTACAAGATCAATTATTGGGTACAAACTGTCTTATGGATCTCGATTGTGTATGCTTACTAGTATACTAACATATATTGGTATTTTGGTACAAGATCGATTATTGGGTACAAACTGTCTTATGGCTCTCGATTTTGTATGCTTACTAGTTTACTTACATACATTGGTATTTTGGTACAAGATCAATTATTGGGTACAAACTGTCTTATGGCTCTCGATTTTGTATGTTTACTAGTGTACTTACATATATTGGTATTTTGGTACAAGATCGATTATTGGGTACAAACTGTCTTATGGTTTTCGATTTTGTATGTTTACTAGTGTACTTACATACATTGGTATTTTGGTACAATATCGATTATTGGGTACAAACTGTCTTATGGTTTTCGATTTTGTATGCTTACTAGTGTACTTACATATATTGGTATTTTGGTACAAGATCGATTACTGGGTACAAACTGTCTTATGGTTTTCGATTTTGTATGTTACTAGTGCACTTACATATATAGGTATTTTGGTACAATATCGATTACTGGGTACAAACTGTCTTATGGTTTTCGATTTTGTATGTTACTAGTGCACTTACATCTATAGGTATTTTGGTACAAGATCGATTACTGGGTACAAACTGTCTTATGGTTTTCGATTTTGTATGTTACTAGTGTACTTACATATATAGGTATTTTGGTACAAGATCGATTACTGGGTACAAACTGTCTTATAGTTTTCGATTTTGTATGTTACTAGTGCACTTACATATATAGGTATTTTGGTACAAGATCGATTACTGGGTACAAACTGTCTTATAGTTTTCGATTTTGTATGTTACTAGTGCACTTACATATATAGGTATTTTGGTACAAGATCGATTACTGGGTACAAACTGTCTTATGGTTTTCGATTTTGTATGCTTACTAGTGTACTTACATATATAGGTATTTTGGTACAAGATCGATTACTGGGTACAAACTGTCTTATAGTTTTCGATTTTGTATGCTTACTAGTGCACTTACATATATAGGTATTTTGGTACAAGATCGATTACTGGGTACAAGCTGTCTTATGGTTTTCGATTTTGTATGCTTACTAGTGTACTTACATATATAGGTATTTTGGTACAAGATCGATTACTGGGTACAAACTGTCTTATTGTTTTCGATTTTGTATGCTTACTAGTGTACTTACATATATAGGTATTATGATACAAGATCGATTACTGGGTACAAACTGTCTTATGGTTTTCGATTGTGTATGCTTACTAGTGTACTTACATGTATTGGTATTATGGTACAAGTTGAGGTTGTTCCGAGTTTGAGTCTTGTGTTTCTACTCGTCAAGACTCATTTAGTTGGTTCAAATAGTTATTGAAAAAAATGTATATTTATATTGCATGTTATTAATATGTATGTGTGTATACATATATATATATATATATATATATGTGACCTTAAGTTCTGTTTATGTTTGTATATGTTTTGTATTATAACATGTCGCTCTCCCTTGAGTGGAGGTAAAAAAGATATCTAATAAAGATATCTATCTGTAGTGAGATGTTATATATACTCAATGGCCCCGTTTTGTTGTAAGAATACAGATTAAACATGCCAAAATAATATAATATTAAGGGCTTTCCTATCTTTCGCTACACGGCGAGGTTGGACTAAAATATATAACTCGCTTAAAATTCCATTTTTGTGACGTATTAAATATGTCACGTGATTTTATTTTGACATTTCGATTTTAACCGTCATTCAGGTTAATATGTTATTTAATTTGTTTTATCTTTGAGTCTGTATGACGATATGAAGGTCATGAAGCAGTAATTACTTGTTGTCTATTTTCAGAATAGGGATTTCTTTTCATGTTTACCATTCCGATTAGAAATTAGATTTTTTCATGTTTTGTTGGATTTGATAAACTAAATCATTAAGATTTTATTTATTTATTATAATGAGATGCTTTGTATACATTAAAATATTTTTTAAAACATTTTTTTTTACCCTGATATACTTCCTGAACACTACTTTAACAGGTATACTTTGTGTTTGAAAGTTGGGCCATCATGACGTGACACTAAACACATAACCAGTCAAATATTAGCTCTTCGACTTTCTAAGTAAAGCGTTGCTGAAATAAAAACCAGCTTTCATTTTAATTCTATTTTTAAAGGTGAGCGAATGTAGATCATCAAAGCTTTTTTCTGTATTTTTCTTTCTTTTCTATTCATTCTTATTATTGAGAGCAAGTTTCTTCGAGAGTTAATCATTCATCACAACAACAGGCAGCTAATCACGCCTCTACGCCCGTGTCTATTCTTGTTCAATTTTCAGGATGTGATGAAAATATTGATTTGTCGCGTAAATGGATATATAATGTGTTGAAATTTACAACCTAGAAGCTCATAGCTTCCAATTGTCACCAGGCCATGAGGATGATTCAGCGAAGACTTCAAGCCACTTTTTATTTAATTTAGGATGTTTTGTTTAAGGAAATGAGTGCAGTTATGGAATCATTTATTGCGGAATACGCCGACAAGTTTTAAACTTCGAACGTAGCGAACATTTGAATTAGTATCATCTTTACTTCCTCCGAGTTAACGAACATTACATGACACGAACATTTAAGGCGCCTATTAAACACAACTACATGAACTCAAACATGACAAGAACAGCTATAATTCAGAAGCATGAACTTGAACATGTTAGCTGAATATCTTTCTATAATATTATTTAGAACTTGTGTTAAGTTATAATTATCATCATGTATAAAGTTAATTGCTCGTTGCTAAACTGATGTATCACACGCTTCCAGTATTCAGTTCTCTACATCTTCATTGTAATGGTCCAAGCAGACAACAACAAGAGGCTGTAGTACGTCGGTGGTTATTTGATCATATTTCGGACAACTATTTTAGCTTTTCTGAACAAAGCTCAAGGTGGGATATTCTGATTGCTATGTGCTCGCCGTCCGTTGGCCGTTTGACCTTGTGTGCATGTTTCACTCTGACCTTCATGTTTATTTGGTAAACACGAAAAACAGTCGGATAAACAGGTTCCTGGCTCACAAGCAGAGTGAAAGTAAAGACGAGTACCAGTTTATTCAACTTTCTCATACAGAAGGTTTAATATTATTTGTAGAAATGAAAGCGTCTAGATCATGATCAAGATCAACCCCATGCACTTTTCACAACATGTCGAAGTGAGAACGAAAATCTCATAACCTGTAGAGGTTTTTTTAGCACACCAAGGCCGAAGGCTCACAGGTGATCTTTTGTGATTGCCTGGTGAGCGATATAGGGCCACGTTTGTTCAAGACATCTTGATTCTTCAAAAAACATGGCGGCCAGGGGTGGGGTTAGTTTGCTATATAAGCTATGGTAAAAACTTAAAAAATCTTCTTGTCAGAAACTACTGGCTAGATTTAAAAATTATTTCACAGAAATGTTCCTTGGGTGACCCTCTACCAAGTTTGTTCAAGCCATCTTGAATTGTCAAGAAATATGGCCGCCAGGGGTCGGGGCCAGTTTAATCAGTAAACACTTAAAAAATCTTCTTGTCAGAAACTACTGGCTCGATTTTAAAATAATTTCAC
This sequence comes from Panopea generosa, assembly GCA_029582155.1. Lineage (NCBI taxonomy): Eukaryota > Metazoa > Mollusca > Bivalvia > Adapedonta > Hiatellidae > Panopea > Panopea generosa. The sequence continues at coordinate 3,520,632 of CM055901.1, forward strand.
AGAAATGTTCCTTGGAGAAACCCCAACTAAGTTTGTTCAAACCGTATTGATTCGTAAAAAACATGGGGGCCAGGGTGTGGGGTTAGTTTACAATATAAGCTTTAGTAAATACTTAAAACATCTTCTTGTCAGAAACCACAGGATCAATTTTAAAACAATTTCACAGAAATGTTCCATGGAGAAACCCCAACTAAGTTTGTTCAAACCGTACTGACTCGTCAAAAAACATGGGGGCCAGGGTGTGGGGTTAGTTTACAATGTAAGCTTTAGTAAATACTTAAAAAATCTTCTTGTCAGAAACCACAGGATCAATTTTAAAACAATTTCGCAGAAGTGTTCCTTGGGTGACACTTTACCAAGTTTGTTCCAGCCGTTGTGATTTGTTAAAAAACATGACCGCAACAGTGAGGTGCTAGTTTACTATATAGCCAGCTATAGTAAAAACTTCAAAAGCCTTCTTGTTAGAATCTACTGACCTGATTTCAATGTAATTTCACTGACATTTACCATGACGAACCTCTACGAAGTTTGAACTCTTCTACGCATCTGTTACATCTTCAAAACAAATCAAAATTATTGCCCATCTCTTTTTTCTGGAATTTTAAGTGTGTATATATTATATAATCTACTTAAGTAGGGTGACTCAAGGTCAGTCAGGTGAGCGATATAGGGCCATATTGACCCTCCTGTTTTGTATTTAACCGTTGAAATATGTGTTTTAAGAATCTGAGAACAAAATGCTGTTTTGACACAATATATGGAGAATACCATGTTAGTATCTGATATTATCAAGTTTATCAGGTGAGGCTTAGAAAAAAACAACAGGACGAGGCTCTGCCTTACCGACCCTGATGAAGATGATAATATTACACATCTACATGGTATTCTATTTATCATGTCAATATTTCTAGTTCGTTTTTTATTCATTTTAAGTAAGGTTAAAAGTCAAGTTCAAAATGTATAAGTATATGCATAACGACGTCCTGAAGTATACATAATGACGTCACGTGCCTGATGAACTTGTAATGATGTGCTAAACCTATGTTTATCAGGCAGGCAGTTTATCAACTGAAATTAATGCATTGACATGATCAATAGGGAATACCATGTTAGTGTCTGATATTATAAACTTTTTCAGGTGAGGCACTACCGAGACCTTGTTTTTTTCGTGCCGAACCTGATGACCTATGTTTAGCAGGCAATCAGTTTATCAACAGAAATGAATTCCTTTACACGATAAAACAAGGTTCTGCTCAGTCTGCTAAACTAAATATTTACCAACACTACAGTATATGCACACTTCTATGACTGAAACTGTATTGATCGCCTATCCAGGTCAGACCAACATCTGCAGAATGCATTTCATTATGAAAATTGTTATGGCTGTCGCCAATGCTTATCTGAATGGTCTACATGCTATTGTCAGGCCGGGTTTGTTGGTGTGAATGGTCTACATTCTGTTGTCAGGCCGGGTTTGTTGGTGTGAATGGTCTACATTCTGTTGTCAGGCCAGGTTTGTTGGTGTGAATGGTCTACATTAGGTTGTCAGGCCGGGATTGTCGATGTGAATGGTCTTCATTCTGTTGTCAGGCTTGGTTTGTTGGTGTGAATGGTCTACAGTCTGTTATCAGGCTGGGTTTTTGGTGTGAATTGTCTACATTTGGTTGTCAGGCCAGGATTGTCGATGTGAATGGTCTACATTCTGTTGTCAGGTCGGGTTTGTTGATGTGAATAGTCTACATTCTGTTGTCAGGCCGGGTTTGTTGGTGTGAATGGTATACATTAGGTTGTCAGGCCGGGATTGTCGATGTGAATGGTCTACATTCTGTTGTCAGGCTTGGTTTGTTCGTGTGAATGGTCTACATTCTGTTGTCAAGCCGGGTTTGTTTATGTGAATGGTCTACATTCTGTTGTCAGGCCGGGTTTGTTGGTGTGAATGGTCTACATTAGGTTGTCAGGCCGGGATTGTCGATGTGAATGGTCTACATTCTGTTGTCAGGCTTGGTTTGTTGGTGTGAATGGTCTACATTCTGTTGTCAGGCCGGGTTTGTTGGTGTGAATGGTCTACATTAGGTTGTCAGGCCGGGATTTTCGATGTGAATGGTCTACATTCTGTTGTCAGGCTTAATTTGTTGGTGTTAATGGTCTACATTCTGTTGTCAGGCCGGGTTTGTTGGTGTGAATGGTCTACATTCTGTTGTCAGGCTGGGTTTGTTGGTGTAAATGATCTACATTAGGTTGTCAGGCCGGGTTTGTTGGTGTGAATGGTCTACATTCTGTTGTCAGGCCGGGTTTGTTGGTGTGAATTGTTTACATTAGGTTGTCAGGCCGGGATTGTCGATGTGAATAGTCTACATTATGTTGTTAGGCCAGGATTGTCATTGTCAATGGACTACACTCGGTTGTAATATCATGTTTGTCGATGTGAATGATTTATATTCTGTTGTTAGACGAATTGACTACAATCTGTTGTCATGCCAGGTTAGTCATCGTGGATAATATAAATGCGGTTTTCACGTGGAATGTGTTAACGTGAATGTTCTACATTCGGCTGTCGTGCCGGGTTTGTCGATGTGAATGATTAACATTCTGTTGTTAGACCGGTTTGTCGAAGTGAATGATTATAGTGTCAGTCTGCCGATGCTTGTGGTCTACATTCGGTTGTAAGGCCGGGTTTGTCAATGTAAATGATTGTAGTGTCAGTCTGCCGTTGCTTATGGTCAACATTCTGTTGTCAAGCCGGGTTTGTCAATGTGAATGATTGCAGTGCCAGTCTGCAGATAGTTATGGTCTACATTCGGTTGCCGTACCGGGTTTGTCAATTTGAATGATTGAAGTGTCAGTCAGCAGATAGTTATGGTCTACATTCGGTTGCCGTACCGGGTTTGTCAATGTGAATGATTGTAGTGTCAGTCTGCAGATAGTTATGGTCTACATTCGGTTGCTGTACCTTGTTTGTCAATTTGAATGATTGTAGTGTCAGTCTGCCGATGCTTGTGGTCTACATTCGGTTGCCGTACCGGGTTTGTCAATGTGAATGATTGTAGTGCCAGTTTGCCGGTGCTTATGGTCTTCATTGGGTTGCCGTACTGGGTTTGTCAATGCGAATGATTGTAGTGCCAGTCTGCCGATACTTATGGTCTTCATTGGGTTGCCGTACCGGGTTTGTCAATGCAAATGATTGTAGTGCCAGTCTGCCGATACTTATGGTCTTCATTGGGTTGCCGTACCGGGTTTGTCAATGTGAATGATTGTAGTGCCAGTCTGCCGATACTTATGGTCTTCAATGGGTTGTCGTACCGGGTTTGTCAATGTGAATGATTGTAGTGCCAGTCTGCCGATACTTATGGTCTTCATTGGGTTGCCGTACCGGGTTTGTCAATGTGAATGATTGTAGTGCCAGTCTGCCGGTGCTTATGGTCTTCATTGGATTGCCGTACCGGGTTTGTCAATGTGAATGATTGTAGTGCCAGTTTGCCGGTGCTTATAGTATGCATTCGATTGCCGTACCGGGTTTGTCAATGTGAGTAAGTGTGTGCCAGTCTGCCGATGGTTACGTTCTACATTCGATTGCCGTACCGGGTTTTCTATGTGAGTAAGTGTAGTGCCAGTCTGCTGATGGTTACGTTCTACATTCGATTGCCGTACCGGGTTTGTCTATGTGAGTAAGTGTGTGCCAGTCTGCTGATGGTTACGTTCTACATTCGGTTGCCGTACCGGGTTTATCAGTGTGAGTAAGTGTGTGCCAGTCTGCCGATGGTTACGTTCTACATTCGATTGCCGTACCGGGTTTGTCAGTGTGAGTAAGTGTAGTGCCCGTCTGCTGATGGTTACGTTCTACATTCGGTTGCCGTACCAGGTTTTCTATGTGAGTAAGTGTGTGCCAGTCTGCTGATGGTTACGTTCTACATTCGATTGCCGTACCGGGTTTGTCAGTGTGAGTAAGTGTGTGCCAGTCTGCCGATGGTTACGTTCTACATTCGATTGCCGTACCGGGTTTGTCAGTGTGAGTAAGTATAGTGCCAGTCTGCTGATGGTTACGTTCTACATTCGGTTGCCGTACCGGGTTTGTCAGTTTGAATGATTTAAGTGTCAGTCTGTCGGTGCTTATGGTGTACATTCTGTAGTGATTTCGATGTGAATATTCTTTGTTGATTTGTCACCTCATATCATACCGAATTGTCATATTTTCTCCCTTGAGCCTTGTGTGCACTAACATTGTACTGGATCTCCACAAGACTTACTCATAATTCACATGATTATGATATCCCTGACAATATACTGAACTGACCAAACTAGATAATTCTGTCATTGTCTCATAAAAATCACTTTTTGAAATTGTGTGTGCCCCCGCACCCAGAGGTATCATTCATTTATATCTGCCAAATATACACAGTAGCTATACTAGTATAACCATTGCATCACATATATGGTCTTGAAGCTGTCAATACATAAAAGTGAACAATGCCCGAGTTATGTTTCTTATACGAGTCTATCAGAGATTGATTTATTTTACGCTGTGTTATTCTAACGACAGCAGTTTCGCACGATATTTTCCGTAAGATCTCGGCTAAATCAAGAAATACTGTTCAATAAGTAAATAATTAAAAGTTAAGAAACCCAAAAGGAGCGACCACAGGGAGCTTAGTGACTTGGTGTTAAACGTCATTTGACTGACTCGTGGCGGCAGCTATGATGAAAGCTGAGATGATTGACGTTTGAAAGCTGATGTTTGCTAAGGGCGTTTCTAAGCATAGCTCGCGCGGTTTTTTAATTTGTACATGACTTGTTTAGAATTGAATCAAGGGCGAAGTCTGTACACTGTCATTCACGCGTGAACAGTGATGACGAACGTCTTAATAATTAAGAACGAACTTAATAATTAAGATATTTTTATATGCTGTTTTAACAAATAAGAGCGGCACAGTTTTGAAAATTGAAGCGATTCCATTGGTTATCAATTGATGTTAAACACTTACTAATAATGTTGTAATTTATGGCTCTTGAATTAAAACATGTTTGAATTTGCTTGAGGTCGCATGTCATAGTTGAGCGATTTAAATAAGTCACCCTGGCCCTTTGTTGCAGATATATATATATTGACGCGACGTTTGTAACACACCACAGTTAGTAAGATGCACATTTCACTTGTTTGTGTAATGAATTTTCGACCACAGCCACGCTACGTGGAAAACTACAAGAATTGTGAATATATATTTCTCATATACATATACATATATGTACTTAACTAGATATTTAACTCTTTCAGAAAAAACATCGACAGTTGTGAAAACGTAGGATATCAATACCACAGCAACGATTATTACCTCTAACATGCGTCGTCACCCTATATCCATTTTGTTTTGGGCATCTCACACCAATGGATAAATGGTGACTCGAAGAGCGACGATACGGCAGCTAATAGCGACCTGTTGGATCTACCAGGTAAAAAGCATATAAATTTAAACTTTTTTATTTTACTTTTTGTGAAACAAGTTATTACAACTATTAAGAAGTATACCAAGTTAGAACCAGTACTAAGCATATGCGGATAAAGTGATTTGCTCAAGGCCACCATACATAGTAGTTGCGGAGGATCGACCTTCCAATCATTGGTCAAATGCTCGGCCACGTGACCACGCACTCCACTGGTGAGGTTCAATATAATCTAGCGATAATTCTAGCAATGGTCACATGCTAGCGATTGTTAATACAATCTAGCGACGGCCTCAATCTAGCGATAGTTAACACATTCTAGCGATGGTATACACAGTCTAGCGATAGTTAACACAATCTAGCGATGGTTGACACAATCTAGCGATGGTAAACACAGTCTAGCAATGGTTAACACTATCTTGCGATGGTAAACACAGTCTAGCGATGGTAAACACAGTCTAGCGATGGTTAACACAATCAAGCGATGGTCACAAATTTTAGCGAACGTTAACAAAATTAAGCAATGGTCACAATCTAGCGATAGTTAACACAATCTAGCGATGGTCACAATCTAGCAATGGTTAACACAATCAGGCAATGGTCACAATCTAGCGATGGTTAACACAATTTAGCAATGGCCACAATCTAACGATAGTTAACACAATCTAGCGATGGTCAACGCAATTTATCAATGGTCACATTCTAGCAATGATTTACACAATCTAGCAAAAGCCACAATCTTACATTCGTTAACACAATGTAGCAATGGTCACAATCTAGCGATGGTTAACACAGTCTAGCAATGGACACAATGTAGCAATGGTCACAGTCTAGCGATGGTTGACACAATCTAGTAATGGTCACAATCTAGCGATGGTTAACACAGTCTAGCGATGGTTAACACAATTTAGCAATGGTCACACTCAAGTGATGGTTAACACAATTTAGCAATGGTCACAATTTAGCGATGGCTTACACACTTTAGCAATAGTAACAATCTAGCGATGGCTAACACAATCTAGCAATGGTTGACACACTGTAGCAATGGTAACAATCTAGCGATAGCTGACACAATTTAACAATGGTCACAATCTAGCGATGGTTAACACAATGTAGCAATAGCCACAATCTAGCATTCGTTAACACAGTTAAGCAATGGTCACAATCTTGCAATGATTAACACACTGTAGCGATGGTCACAATCTAGCGATGGTTGGCACAATTTAGCAATGGTCACAATCTAGCAATGGTTAACACAATCAAACAATAGCCACAATCTAGCGATGATTAACACTTAAGCAATGGTCACAATCTAGCGATAGTAAACACAATCTAACAATAGCCACAATCTAGCATTCATGAACACAATTTAGCAATAGCCACAATCTAGCGATGGTTAACACAATTTAGCGATGGTCACAATCTAGCGACGGTTAACACAATATAGCGAATGTTAACATAATCTAGCAATAGCCACAATCTAGCGATGGTTAACACAATTTGGCAATGGTCACAATCTAGCGAATGTTAACATAATCTAGCAATAGTCACAATCTAGCGATGGTTAACACAATTTAGCAATGGTCACAATCTAGCGATGGTTAACACAATCTAGCGATGGTTAACACAATTGAGCAATGGTCACATTCTAGCAATGATTAACTCAATTTAGCAAAAGCCACAATCTTGCTTTGTTAACACAATCTAGCAATGATCACAATCTAGCGATGGGTAACACAATTAAGCAATTGTCACATTCTAACCATGAAATACGATATAATGGTTTTCCTCATATTTAGAAAATAAAACTCATTATACTCAAGTTTCAAGCTGGTGTACCTCAGGGCATCGTCTTAGACCCCCTTTTATTTTTAATATTCATTTATGATTTGCCATTATCTGTGCCAAATACTGTCGTTGATATGTTTGCAAACGATACTACCCTTTCTGTTTCAAATAACTGTCTTCCAAGTGTTGTTCAATGCTTAACAGCGGATCTCAGTAATGTTGATGCATGGTGTGTAGCTAATCGCATATCTATCAATGCAGCGAAATCTAAAGTAATGTATATTTCTCCCAAAAACAAAGTTAACTGCATATGTAATGAATATCACCTAATTCATAACAAAGATGAAGCTATTGATATAAGTATACATGAAAAATTACTTGGAGTTATGATTGATAATACGCTGTCTTGGCATACTCAAGCCGACAATGTTATAAAGAAATGTAATTCATTACTCTCGCAACAAAGTATTTCCTTCTGTACCAATGAGTAAGTTGTTTTTAAATACTTACATTTTATCACATTTAGATTACTGTTGTGTAATTTGGGGAAACTGTAATGTTTCACTTGTAGATAAAATTGTTAGGTTTCAAAAGAGAGCTGCTAGATTTATTCTCGATAAAAATTACGATACTCCTTCTACAGAAGTATTCACAGAGCTTAAATGGATGGCGTTTCCTGAAAGAGTTAAATTTCAAAAAGCAGTACTTATATATAAGTCATTTAATGACCAGGCTCCTGCATATCTCAAAGATTTATTAACTCTAATAGCTAATGTTCATACACGCACACTACGGTCATCCTCTAGCCTACAGTTGTATTCTATTCAACCTAATTCTAAAATGTTTCCAAATTCGTTTGCTTATTCAGGCTCTTCTTTGTTGAACACTGTTCCGTCATATATAAAAAAAATGCAAGTTCTATTAATCAGTTCAAATCATAATATTTACAATGGAGTAAAAAAATTAGCAATTCTATTAAATTGGGTAACTGTCATCAAAATTGATATACATTCAAACACATATATATATCTCCTGGTTTACTTCTTTTGTTTATATGTAAATTAATGTTGTACTTTGTAAATATGTTGAGGGTCTCATGGAAGATTGAATTTATGCAAATGTGTTCTCTCATTAATAAAAGTCTTTATTATTATTATTAACACAATCTAGCAATAGCCATAATCTAGAATTCGTTAACACAATCTAGCAATGGTCACTTTCTAACAATGGTTAACACAATCTAGCAATGGTCACAATCTAGCGATGGTTAACACAATTTAGCAATGGTCATAATCTAGCGATGGTTAACACAATCAAGCAATGGTTAACATACTGTAGCAATGGTCACAATCTAGCAAAGGCGGAAACAATATATCAAGGGTCACAATCTAGCAATGGTTTACACACTTTAGCAATAGTCACAATCTTGCGATGGTTAACACAGTCTAGCGATGGTTAACACAATTTAGTAATTGTCACAATCTAGCGATGGTTAACACAGTTTAGCAAAAGCAACAATCTAGCGATGGTTAACACAATTTAGGAATGGTCACAATCTAACGACGATTAACACAATCTAGCAATGGTCACAATCTAGCGATGGTTTCACACAATCTAACAATAGCCACAATTAAGCGGTGGTTAACACAATTTAGCAATAGCCACAATCTAGCGGTGGTTAACACAATTTAGAAATAGCCACAATCTAGTGGTAGTTAACGCCATTTAGCAATGGTCACAATCTTGCGATTGTTTATACAATCTAGCAATAGCCACAATTTAGGGATAGTAAACACAATATAGCGATAGTTAACACACTTTAGCAATGGTCACAATCTAGCAATGGTTTACACAATCTAGCAATGGTCACAATCTAGCGATGGTTAACACAATCTAGCAATGGTCACAATCTAGCGGTGGTTACCAAACTCTAGCAATGGTCACAATCAAGCGATGGTTAACACACTCTAGCAATGGTCAAAATCTAGCGATCGTTAACACAATCTATCAATGGTCACAATCTAGCGGTGGTTAACACAACCTAACAAGAGCTACAATCTAGCATTCGTGAACACAATCTAGCAATGATCACAATCTAACGATGGTTAACACACTTTAGCAATGGTTACAATCAGGCGATGGTTAACACATTCTAGCAATGGTTAACACAATCTAACAACTGCCACAATCTAGCATTCGTGAACACAATCTAGCAATGGTCACGATCTAGCGATGGTAAGCACACTTTAGCAATGACCACATTCTAGCGAATGTTAACACAATCTAGCAATTGCTAACACATTTCAACAATGGTCACAATCATATTATAGCCACTATCTAACATTCGTGAGCACAATCTAGCAGTAACCACATTCTAGCGATGGTAACAACAATTGAGCAATGGTCACAATCTAGCGACGGTTAACGAAATCTAGCAATGGTTATACTCTAGCAATGGTTAAGACAGTCTAGCAATGGTCGTAATCTAGGGACGGTTAACACAATATAGCAATAGCAACAATCTAGCGATGGTTAACACAATCTAGCAATGGCCACAAACTAGCGATGGTAACACACTTTAGCAATGGTCACAATCTAGCAATGGTTAACACACTCTAGCGATGGTCACAATCTATCGATTGTTAACACAATATAGCAATAGCCACAATCTAGCGACGGTTTACACAATCAAGCTTAAGCCACAATCTAGTGACGGTTAACACAATATAGCAATAGCAATAAACTAGCGATGGTAACACACTTTAGCAATGGTCACATTCTAGCGAATGTTAACACAATCTAGCAATTGCTAACACACTTCAACAATGGTCACAATATAATTATAGCCACTATCTAACATTCGTGAGCACAATCTAGCAGTAACCACATTCTAGCGATGGTAACAACAATTGAGCAATGGTCACAATCTAGCGACGGTTAACGAAATGTAGCAATGGTTCCAATCTAACAATGGTAAAGACAGTCTAGCAATGGTCGTAATTTAGGGACGGTTAACACAATATAGCAATAGCAACAACCAGCGATGGTTAACACAATCTAGCAATGGCCACAAACTAGCGATGGTAACACACTTTAGCAATGGTCACAATCTAGCGATGGTTAACACACTCTAGCGATGGTCACAATCTAGCGATTGTTAACACAATAAAGCAATAGCCACAATCTAGCGACGGTTTACACAATCAAGCTAAAGCCACAATCTATTGACAGTTAACACAATATAGCAATAGCAACAAACTAGCGATGGTAACACACTTTAGCAACGGTTACAATCTAGCAATGGTTAACACATTCTAGCGATGGTCACAATCTAGCGATTGTTAACACAATATAGCAATAGCCACAATCTAGCGACGGTTTACACAATCAAGCAAAAGCCACAATCTAGTGACGGTAAACACAATATAGCAATAGCCACAATATAGCGAAGGTTAACACACTTTAACAATGGTCACAATATAGCGATGGTTAACACAATTTAGCCATAGCCACAATGTAGCGATGGTTAACACAATTTAGCAATGGTCACAATCTAGCGAAATTTGAACATATCCCTTTGATTTGGATTTTACTACAAATATTAAATGTGTATAAACCGGTTCCACTGTACGCATGGCGTGTGTATAAAGCGATACAACTGTACGCATGGCGCATGTATAAACCTATACCACTGTACGCATGGCACATGTATAAACCGGTACCACTGTTCGTATGTCGTGTGTATAAAGCGATACAACTGTACGCATGACGCATCTATAAACCTATACCACTGTACGCATGACGTGTGTATAAACGAATCCACTGTACGCATGGCATAAACACGTGTACGGCATGATACGGCTGTGCTGCACCCAATAAGTGTAAATGGTGCGGAATGCCAATTATTACCACATGAATATTGAAAAAAAACGACTATATGGTTCTGGTTAAAATGACGACAAATTTACGTAAACAGAAACTCAATTTTCCTTCACAGTCATTGTGTGGCATGCGCGCTAATATTAGTGTGTGTAATGGAAAATAGTGTTTATTGCCCACATGTAAAAACATGGTTTTGGTATTATGTATACTGTTTATTCCTTGACAATTGTTCCAATTTACGGAATAAGTATGCATTTCTTATCATTCAAGCAGGGATATTCACGTACACGGGTCTTCTAAAAAAAAAAGTCGATGAATTATAGAAGCAAATAAAATGGCATGGCTCTATAATCTTACAGGACCAACAAGGGCCCGACCAGGGATTTGAAGCCAAATTTGGTCATATATTATTTGGTTCAACAAATTCCTATGAGCAACGGCTTTATGTTCTCAAAAAAAAAAAAAAAAAAAAAAAAAAAAAAAGACTAAAAAGACTTTCGTTATTAATATATGGGGAAACCAGAAATCATTTTTTCTCATCTACTTCAATTGATTGATTGATTGACTATTTAGCGTCATTTTTATGCCATTGAGGGCTAACAGACGATCAGTTAACCTAACCACTGTTTCCTGGGATTAACCAGTACTCGAGCACACCCCATTTCCACAAGTAACTGATAACTTTACCACTTGAATCAGTGGTGAGAGACAAACGATAATGAGAGAATATGTCGTATATCAATCATCACGGAGACTGTTGCCGGGTGGGGGTTTCGGACTCACGACCCCTGGATTGATAGTCAGACGCGTAACCGACTGAGCTAATCGGCCGGCTCAACTACTTCAATAAAAGAGTTTTCTAAATTTTCGTCTCAACAATAAGCTAGATATAGCAAAATGTGTTGACAAAAGTATCACCTTAAGTAGATGTCTTAAATTTACTCAGATCAGATGGAGAAAACAGAAGGGGTTTATTTTTTGCAAAGGAGTATAATTAGCGTTAGTGGTCCAATTACGCTTATCTCACATGAGCACAGCTCAATGTAAGCTATTCTGAATGATCGTTGCCCGTCATCCATCCGTCAGTAAAGTTCTTTTGTGTGCTCTCTGGCACCCGTTATTTATTGGGTATTCGCCGAACTTAGGCCATCAGAGTAGTTTCGTAACAACAATAACCATAATATCTCTGGTTTAAACCGGTCAATTCGGAATATGTTATACAAGACGTTATTACTCATAAACATCTGGGCCTTACTTTTTATAATTATGGATCATGGCATGAACACATTCAATACATAAAAGAAAAGGCATGGAATATATAAACATTATGCAACTTTTAAAATTTCAATTAGACATAAAATCACTTGAGATTATATATACTTCTTTTATACGTCCAATTCTAGAATATGCTAACATTGTCTGAGATAGTTGCAATTTGTATGAAGTTAATGAAATAGAAAAGATTCAGTTGGAAGCAGCAAGAATAGTAACGGGAGCAACAAAACCTGTTTCTATATCATCTCTGTACAAAGACACCTGTTGGGAATTCTTAAAAATAAGAAGACAAAAACACAAACTTATCCTTTATTACAAAATGCATAATGGATTATCTCCTTCGTACCTATGTTCACTATTACTTGAAAATGTTGGGAATCTTGTTGGCTATAACATTCGAAATGCACAAGACCTTAGGTCGTTTTCATGTAATACTCAATTATATTTTAATTCATTCATACCTTCTTCTGTGCGTGAATGGAATAATCTTCCTTACCTCATAAGAGAGTCGCCTTCCCTTAATATATTCAAATCAAATATTAACGCTTATAAACAAAAGGTTTCAAATCATTATTATACAGGAAACCGAACTGCCCAAATATATCATACACGACTTCATACAAATTGCAGTAACTTGAATCAACATTTATTCAATAAAAAACATAGTTGCAAGTCCAAATTGTCTTAGTGGTGAATTTGAGGACACATATCATTATTTATTCAGGTGCAGACTATTTCACCAATATAGACAAAGAATGATGACTGAAATAAAATTAGCTTATCCACATGATCTTTCCTTGAATGATTTTCTGTATGGTAATGAAAATCTTACACTAACTGACAACAACTCCATTTTCATGACAGTTCAAAATTATATTATAAAGACCAAACGTTTTGAGTATCACACACAGTTAAATAGATAATGACTTTTCATGTTTTTTACTTACTCAATTATAACAACACGCCTCTATTTGATCTTGGATAGAAAGAAACAACGGTTAATGAATGGATTGGATTGATAAACATAAACTTGCAAAATATCTATCTCCTGTATCGGAATGAACCGATAAAGAAAATAAAATCAGTGGAGTCTCTTTCTTTCTTTCTTTCTTTCTTTCTTTCTTTCTTTCTCTGCAACCAATACTATCTTTTTTATTTTTTGAAATATTCTGAATAAACCATAATTCTTTAATCAATTTTTGCACATTTGGCCAAATTGAAATTATTTCGGAACAATATGATAAAGTCTATAAGAAAAATAACTGTTATGGAAGCAGATTTACACAAGCTTCTAAAGCTTTTTTCTATATCCTTTCCACATAATTCGTTAAACGTATGACTTTATTGTTAAATGTATGCTAAATATATGTACTTATGTGAATAAAATATTGTTTGAACCAAACTATTATTGAAAAATTGCATCATTTGACAGTGTGCGCATTTAGCACCCGCATTTTTCACCAAACTTTCACAGTAGATCTAGTTGATTATTAATCATAATAGTCTACCTCAAACCAGTTTTTAACCTAATCGAAATCTGTGTTTAATGAAATGATTTGATTGTAATTTTGAAATGTTTGCAATCTGATTGGATAGAACGTCTTGGTAAACCACTGTTCGAAGAGCAACTGTCTGACAAAAAATCGTAACGTCAATTTTTTGTGACGTGTCTAACGCAACGCTAAAATGGTTGCCGCCGACCTTTTATGACGTTCTCTGGTAAAACGTTTTATCCAAATGACGTCATTTGTTCAAGTTTGAAATATGAAAATTAAATTGACAATAAAAATGTCTTATGAAACAGAACGTCTCACCAGGGACCTTGAAGAGAAAATTGCACAAAAATTGTCTCATCCAATCGTTGATTCCAATATGATAGGTGTTATTCTTCCTTGGCAGGAAAACATGAACAAGGTATTTTTTAAAAAAAAATCGATTCTTCGTTTGATCTAGATCTATGTGTATTTTTGTTCGATGTTTAAGTATATCAACATGTACATCTATAATAATAAAACACTAAATATATACTCAATTGCAATTGAAATGGGCAGATTATTATTTTGGTATATTTTGATTATTTGATATATATATAGCCTTATTCAAACATAAGATGTAGATCTAGTGTTTTTAAAATAATAATAGGAGACTGTAGTGGATCGTCTGAGCAAATTATTGCGTTGTTTCTAACCCAATGCCAAGAATGCGAAACTACAAAATCTTGTCCAAGGCGCATGTTTTAGTCTACGAATATTATTGGTTTTTCTGCTGAATGTTAGATCTAAGTTTTTAATTCAATGCAGATATTTTTTTTTGAATTAAAGAAATTTTAAAGATAAAAATCATATAGATCTCTATTCATATTTAAACGTGCCTTACTCGGCTATATGGGGAATATATTTACCTCTATAAATAAAAAAACAAATATGAATTAAAACATACATATCTCCTATATAAATACATTGTAAGGAGCCATTTCAAGTGATCTATAAAGCGGCATAACTAGTAACTGAAGATATTTCATTATAAAGAAAAAAAACTTTATGAATGACACACATTTCCGTGAATTCTCATGGCCTCCGATGCATTCATAACACTGCACATTTCTGTTGAGATAACTAACAGCACTCTAGCTCTCCTGATTGTGTCCGTTAAATAGAAATGTGGGGAAAGCGGCATTTGAGCACGTTGATTGATCAGTTGCTTCAAATGAAAGTTTGAATGACGTCACAGTTTAGTAAGCGTCTGATTGCTATGAATTATGGGACAGGCATATTCTTCTCTGCTTTAATATTGTGCGGTAGACCAGATTCGTGAGATATCGTGTTCTGTAAAATCTGATCGTAACTGTAACTACCGAAAAGTCGAGTATATAAAAAGCGAACTGAGCGTGTTATCATTTATTCGTCTTTTACGCCGCTTTATGCTTATAAACAGTTCAGTCAGGCCTCACACGGTCACTATAGTACGCAGTCCTGCTCACTTAACGACAGCATAGCAACGGCGAAAATAGTCCGCTTTTAGCATCCCAAGCTATGGTAAATCGATTTTGGTCGCAATTTTGAGGGGGGGGGGGGGTGGGGGGGTAAAATGCAGGGTAAATTTGAAATTGTGGTGTCAATACCGCGGTTTCAAGTTGCCGTTCGATTCCTAAATTCTCATATTATTCATAGAATGCTATAATACATGTACTTTTAACATGAAATATAAAGCCCTTTGTTTATAAGATATCGATTTGAACCCGCGCAAATGCCACTATTTGTGCTTAACTGTTCCTTCGTTCGTGAAAATCGGTCATTTTCTATTCACATTTACGCTATTATACGAATGTGTTGGGGGTTTTTTTTTCGTTTTTTTGTTTACATGTACTATAAAATCAGAGCTTTTAGTAAGCCTGCCACATTCAAACCATCATTTGTAACGACGAAAAACATACAAAATATTAGATTTTTAACGCCACTTGTTCGATATTTTTTTTGGTGGTGACAGTGACAATTCACGCCTATTGATTTTATATGGGGGGCCGGCTCAAAAGTAAAAGAGAGGCAACCCGTATTATCGCTGTTATTTGTTTCCTTCTTTCTTTCTATCTATCAACCAGAAGCACTTGATTGTAAGAGTTTTTATTAAATAAATTACATTCATTGCCTGTAACCTAACGCATAAATGCAAGCTGTTGATAAGTGATATCCCAACTAAAGTGTGCAATTTTACTAAACAACCGATGACGGTGTATAAGTAACTTATTACTGAGTAAATTAATCTCCCTTTTTAGATTCTTTCCGTGTACAAGTTTCTGTTGAAATGATTGTAAAACTATTTCTTGCGGGAACCTCATTTCTGAGCAAGGTCAATGTTCATTTGATTCACAGATTAAAACTGAAGTTCAGTGAGATATTTAGGATGCACTGGATCTCACAGGCACTGCACATGGGACTGACTCACTGATTCCAAATGATGGCATACTTTTACAGCACCCTGACTGAATAAGGTATAGTTGGAGTGTTTGAAAAATTACTGCGAATCAAACCGGGTCTTCAAAGGAAAAAAAGCTATAATTTTTTTAAAAAACTAATTTATTTTTAAAATGGATGAAAAGCTTCCCATTATGATTAATAAATAAAATAAAAATGATTAAGTATGTAAAATCCACAAAAACCAAGCACAATTGATATCTAAATTGGAGTGATTGACTAAATGAAACACAATTCACATTCTAAAAATAGACAACTCAGTGATTGACGATCGTTGCATCGTCATTCTGACTCTTTCTAAGATAAACAATTATAACATGTAAACCTGTGTTACAAATCAAATTGAAATCAAATTGAAAGCATGGATTTCATTTAATATGTCACAAATATGTTTTTAAGCTGGAAATCTATTTTAGTCTAACTAGAAGCGTAGCCCAAGTTAGAAAATCCCTTTTCAATACATTATTGTGGTATGTTTAATATTAAATAGATATCGTTTTGGCAATAAAGGGTCAATGAGTTTATAAAAAAAACATATTAAAGTGGAAAACGTGTTTTTACTTTTAGCCAATTTTAACAATTTGAAAAATCCTGATATATTCCCTAGCAAGATGCTATCAACTTTCTCAAAATCAAATGGACATCTGAAACTAATTTTGACATTAGGCTAATTTTTTTATACAATTAACAGAATAAAAAAAAATAATTTTGCGGAAGGGGATTTTTTGTAAGAAATTAACTCTATCCAACACTGACTTCTTTTCCACAAACACACACTTTATTTTCTCAACTAAAATTTAAAAAAAATATATTCAAATATATCATATCATAATTTATTATATTGCAAAATTACCATGATGAATTTAATTTAGATAACGAATTAAAATTAATGCAAACAATACTGTTTCAGAAAATAAACAGAGGAACAAAAAACAAAAGGACCAAGATGGCCCTATATCGCTCACCTGACTGACCTTGAGTCATCCAACTTAAGTAGCTTATATAATACATGTACACTCAAAATTCCAGAAAGACAAGTAGTTAGAAATTTAAATTGTTATGAAGATGTAAAAACGGATCAAAAATAAATGCAAACAGCACTGTTTCAGAAAATAAACAGAGGAACAAAAAAAAAATGCCTTTAATTACTTTCGAGACAACCCCTTTAAATGATGCCATGGCATATTCAATACCAAATGATGCATGAATAGTACAATTACATTTCTAAACCGAAACACCGTGTACTAATTAAAAAATAAATCATTTTTACACTGATTAAAAAAAAATTAAACAGTTTCTCACAATCGGCTTGCTTCAAATAACACGAATTATTCGATAATTCTCAAAAATATACGGGGATAAACAATCTTCCTTCCATAATGGACATGAAAAATAAATCTATGTACAATAAATGAGTATTTTCATTTGTTTTATTTTTTGTTTTTTTGCCCCCCCAAAAAAGAGTTACTGCCGCCCGTCAGACAAATCAGATCTGACGGCAATCACTGATCACATGGCCGCATTAAAATTAATGTTTCTAATGAATTAAACAAATAAAACACGCACTTACCCTATTGTTTATAAAAGTCCATCATCATTACAAAAGCATTCACGAGCCACTTTTTGCAGTAAGAGCGAAGTAAATGCATATTTTGTGCTTCCTATATGTTAAAATATGTAAACGAAAATGGCATTTCTTCCAAGGTCATCAAACTCTGGGGATCCCGATGTTCCGGTGCTAGGCTATATGGAATTGTCGATCGAAATATTTTTTGACCAATTTGGTATATTTTTAAGTTTATACACATTTAATTAAAATAGCAAATGTTTATTATGTTTATTCAAATGGGTTTGTTGTAGTGATTTTTAGCATGGTGTCCCGGCTACTATCAAATCTGGTGATGGCATTTCGTTGTTGCTGACAACACTTTGATAGGTACCATATTTCAAAAGGTGCAGTGAAAATACATCTGTCTGGTATCTATCTTTTTTCAAAAATAGTGGTTCAGATAATAAACTATCTATATTAAAAATTAAAAGAAAATTTTTGCTGCACCTTTTGAAGTTTTGTCAATTTTACATTTAAAAAAAAAAAAAAAAAAAATTACAAAACAGCCGACGGCGTTACAAATATCAAATCCCAGAAGATTTGAATCTGGTATACATTGCGTCATGTTCCAATTTATTTTTAAACATGTATTGCAATTTTGAGGGCTTTGGTCATGTCAATATATCAATATATTCAATTTAATGTGGTACTGAAATTTCAATTAAAAAGCGCGCTCCTTTAATGAGACTTTTTTGTGTTAAACTACTGCACAAAAATGACCAGGTATTTCGGTGAATCCACGTTGTTTTTTTCTCATTGATCCTGGCTGGTTATAAACTAGTCAATGTTATTTTCAAAATAGTGTCTCATGTGCGAAAATAAAATGTCGCAAGGTACAACAAACAAAAACTTTACATTACTTGATATATTTATTGATGAATCCTCATGTTCTGGTATAAATTTAAATAAAAACACAACATGGTGGCGATCTGAATGTTACATTGACTGAATGGAAATACAATGTTTTATGGTAAGTCGTAAACAGAACTGATGGTGACATAAGATGTAAATGTGAAACCTGTTCCATGCAGCGAAGATATATTTTTGCACATCATCATAATGCTATAATTGTTTAAAAGATGGGTTCCAATGGCAGAAAGTTATTTCTTCTTATGTAAGTCAGTAACTCGAATTTGGGGTGCCTTTGCCTATTGAATTGTGTAATTTCGATATCGAATTATCCACGCCAGTTTAGTTGACATTGTTACTATTTGTTATGTATTATATTTAGTTAATTCGAAGCTGTACGGCAATCCAACATAGCCAATATACTCGTAGCTCTATAAGTAGTTAAACGTATGCCATGTATGTTGAGTTCCAAAGAGGCTTATGTTTTGATGTGCTGTATGTCGTTTGTTCACAAACTGTTTTTGTGTATATGACATTTATACAATCTAGAACAAGTTTTTCGATTTCTCAGATCCTGTAATTAATGAATTCAGGCCTTTGATTTTGTATTGGAAGCCGTGTATGGAACACTGTAGGAACATTATTGTTGCTAGGGAAATGAACAAAAATAGACTACTTGTTTAGTGGTTCGATCTCGGATGGACCAAGCGACAATCCGCGTATATACCAGTTATACTATGTAGGAATATATAAAGATCGCCGGTATAAATCTGAATTGAAACTTAACCGCTTACCTGGATAATCGATGATGCCCGGAAACTTCTGGTCGTTTACGGGTATAATGAATAAATCATTTACCTTATTCCGCGGGTCATGTCAAATTCAAATATGGGCGATAAGAGCGAGTTAAACTACTTGTTTTGTTTACTATAATTTACGGTATTATGCACCAAACATGGTCTAGATATTCACAATTAATACTAAATATTACAATATTTTGTATTGATTTGAACGGACATAAACACTGCTTATGCCGCTTTAACGAAATCAATGAATAATGACTTGTATTGGTTAATTACGCTTAAGGTGTGGTCAGTATCGGCAATAGTATGATATAGTTTAAATACTAGTGTTTTATTAGTAGCTTTGTAATAACAACAAATACATTACACGCCGTCCGTTATCCTGAGCTTAACGATGTTGCGTTCTCGGCTAGCTCTGTTTACGCCTGTGATTGACCACAGGGCTGCTCTTATGGTAGAGCGTCGGTCTCACATGCGTAATGTCGGGGGTTCGATTACAGGCCAGGTCATACCAAATACTTGGAAAATGCTTACTCGCTTGGTGTTCAGCATTTAAAAGCCTGTTCCAGGTTACTATATCAAGTATACATCGTTGCGATATGACTCAAACATTGCTGAAAGAGACAATTATTGGAATCATAATTTCTTTCACTCCTGGCCCAGTTTACACACTTAAGGTCCGGTTTAAAGATAGTTTGGCAATGGGGACGCGACAGAAAGAAAAAATATGTCATGATTATGTCGTGGGTGGGTCGCAAGTCAGTCTTACGACAGTCGTGGGCCCATCGTGAGTTGTCGGACATTGTCGGGGTGGGGGGGGGGGGGGGCTGTTTTTCACTCAAGACTGCCGCACAACAGTCGTGGGTCACTCGTGGGACGCTGGCGCGTCCGTATCCCGACTATACAGTTTTTTTTATTTCCAAGCGTCCATTCGCCCGAGCTATATACCCCTCAAAAATCGAAAATATGTTGCAAGTCTAACGCCCGATAGACATGCAATGTTGTGAGAGCCTCTTACAAAATACAATACTTGTGAGTCAATCTTGCAATCGTAGGACAGTTGATCGACAGTCGTAAGATTGATTGACTGGTACCCACGACAAGATATTTATCGGACAGCCACAAGACATAGATACCATAAAAAATCGTCGAACAAAAATGTGCATGTCCAATTTTGCCTCACGACGTCAAGTTGGTGCCACCGTAATCAAACTTTCGTAGGGCTGTCTTGCGACGACAACCGATGATCCACGATTTGCCTAAATTTTCTGTCGAGCCGTCGCACAAATGAGTCGCGGGTTCGCTGTGAGCAAGTGTTTAGCTGTTACCGTTGGGTAGTGAAAATGGTCCAGTCATCCAACGTCTGTGATTGTCCATTAACGTTTATCTGCATTATTGCAATCGTAATTTATTTCACTCCTGGCTCAATTCACACACTTAGCTGTAACCTTTGAGAAGTGAAAACGGTCCAGTCATCCGAACGTACTCTTCATTTTATCTGATTCTTATATGTCTGTCTGCAAAAATTATTCTTGACATCATTTTATGACAAAATCATGCATTTGAATGTTAAAACACATTGATTTAAGGTAAAAGTTCTTGCAATGTACATTTGTATTAAACAAAACTGTGTCTTTTGACCTAGTTTTCAGATTTAAGTCATTTGTTTCCGCCTGTGTGCATCCAACATATATGCCTTTATTATGGAGTTTATCATAACTAACCAAAACAGTTTTTTAGCTGTGTAGGACCATCTCGGTTAATATTAGTATCCCGTGGTTGTATTCTCCAACCATTCTTGAAATTATTCTTAGACTTGAGCTTCAATATCCAACCTTAGATATTTAGTTTACCATGATAAATAGAATAATTGTGAGTGTTTTTTTACTATACTTCTATTATATTTCCCTACATGCTTATAAATTTTGGCCTCAAGAAGTGGTCCCTAAGTGATTTTTTTTTTCAAAATTCATTCTTCAGTTGAATTTTAGGATATTCTTAAGAATGGTTGGTGTATGTTTTCTATACAGAGTTGGAAATGATAAATGTTAATTAAATTTATGTAAGTTATTCATTACAATTTGACTGTTATGTCTATGTTGTGTCCCTTAATTTGTTTATACAATTTATTCTTGCTTGTGTCTGATAAGCACAATAAACGGTCCTTTTATGAGATTGTTAGCAGTAACTGAGCAGTTATGTTGGAACGTAAAATCTGGAACACGTACTTGTTTAGCTCAAATTGATTTTTAATGTGTTACTTGCCTTGAATTGATTTTCTGAAACATTAGTTATCTCTAGATACAATTTTGCGGGGAGTGGGGTATAAAACTGGACATCGTCCGTGCATCCGTCCTTGCGACAGAAGACATTTTGACATAGAACTCCGTTACTGTTCAATAGTATTTCACTATAATATTTCGCCAGCTCTTAATTACATGTCAACCTAGAGGGGGAGAGCAAGTTTTCATGTTCAAATTTGTTCTGTTACCAAAGGAAAAAAATGGTCTATATTACAAAATTCTCCGTCACCGGCGCACAACTCCGAAACCATTCAAGACGACTTTACAAAACTTTGTTAATATGTCAACCTCGATGTCTAGTACTATACAACTATTTACCTTTTAAGTGGTCAGTGGTTAAAATTATTTATTTAAGGAAAATAACTATTGACTCACACCAGGAGACAATTGACCGAGACGAAGTATATATTATATTATAATGCCTTTTGATAGGAGGTTTTTTTTAATTTTATTATTTTTATTACCATGTTAATACAAATGCCCAAAAATACGAAATTCTCTATTTCCGGAGCATAACTCCAAAGCCGTTGAAGATAACTTCACGAAACTTGGTATGAATGTCCACCAGGTGGTCGAGTGCGTATTGCATTTTTTTCTATAAAGGAATTTTTGATTTTCAATATGAGTTTTTCTTTTAACACGTAAACTTATGTTACCTGTTGAACAATAAATGGTTTAAATAGGTTAGCATCCAAGTGAAACATAAAGTTTTAGATATGAAATTTAAGTAAATGAATAAATAGGTTTATGTATAAAGCATGTAAAACAATCGAAGAAGAGAAATGTTTCTTAATTAAATTTTTAATTCTTATATTTTCTTGTTGACAGTTTCATGAGCTATGTTGATAATTGTATTTTATGTCCAAGTTTTACACAATACTACATATGTTCATTTATAATAATAATAAAAATAGTAATAATAATAATAATAATAAATAATATTAATAATAATAATAATAATAATAATAATAAAATAACAATATAATAATTATAATAATTATGATAGTTGTAATAATAATAATAATAATAATAATAATAATATTGATAATAATGATAATGATAATAATAATGATAATAATTATGGTTATTATTATAACGGTTAAAATAATAATGATATTAATAATAATAATAGTTTTGTTATTGTTTAGCGTCGCTTTCAGCTCTCAGTTAAATCATGACGGTGTCTACTTTAGACATAATTCTGAGCGATGTCACACTGAAGTATCATGCCGCAGACACATGGCATGATACCCCAACCAGTCACATTATACTGACGCCGGGTCGACCAGACCTAAGACTATTCTTTAAACATTGAGCGCCATGCGAGGAAGTTTCTACTACTATTTTTCGAATTTTCGATATGACTCGGCCTGGCATCAAACCCACGACCTTCTGTGTACGAGGCAGACGCTGTACAACAAAACCACACTGGGGTTGATAATAATCATAAACATAATAATAATAATCGTAAATACTCTCGCATATCACGTTTTGCCATACATGACAACGAACACATAAAATATGACGCATTTTAATCATTTTCGAGAGGCATACCCTTTGCAACATATGACACGAAATTAAAGGCCCGCTTACATACCGAGGTATTATGATTTCATATTTTAATCATATAGATTTATAATTCTGGATAATATAGATTAAATTAAATAAAAACTCTTCAGAATAGCCGTCAGTCCCTTTAAAAAAACGTTTATTGACACGTGTATATAGTAGTATAGTACACTTCGCCACAAAAATATAACTGATTAACTTAGTCATCATTTCTGGGTATTGTCAAGAGCGTACACCAGTATTCGTGGAAACAACGTAAAGGAAACCTTTAGGCGGACTTTGTATTCCAGGTTGGAGTGCAGGATGCGATCTCAATTATTCACAAGTGGTGTTTTCATTTGGCGATGTGAATTGATAACATACTTCTAAAAATATGTGTAAACACATACATACGTGTGATGGTGGAAATATATTTAATGATAAAAAAAATAAAAAATGGCAATTGTTTGAAAATAAAAATCGCATAGAGATTACCATAGATAAGAAATTTACAAGTAGAGACTACAATAAAAAGTTCAATCCATTGAAGATTTTATTAAACAAAATTCATCATTTCATGTGCTCAATTTTTTTCTTTAATTGTTACTCTTTTGCAACATTTTAATTATTGTTGTCCAATTTGTGTAAATTGTTCTTCTGATCTCATGATTTCGATAGCCAAACTCAATAAAATACCTGCTAGCATTACGGCGGACGACTATGTTGACGTATACACCGTCTTCGGCAGTGATTTTTTCCCGAATTGAAACGAATTTATTTTCCTTACAGAGTTTAATATCAAAAAGCATTGTTTATGTTGTATGGGTTAAACGTGATATGGGATTGTCTACGATGTTGATGTTGACCGACTTTCTCCTTCCTAGGGCGATTGTATTGGGTGGGGATGTAGGTCAACAGCTACTGACGTAACCAATATAGGTCAGAGGTCGTAATTACGGCCGGATATGAAAGTTTAATTGCATTTTATATATGACTATTATTGTAACTTTTGTATGTGACACTGTAATAAAATAAAAAAAGTCTATATAAAAGTCTATATAAAAGTCTATATAAAAGTCATTAACTGTGAATGTTCTTTTTTGCTTTGTCTTCTGTGTTTTGTCACTTTGTAAACTCGTCGTTATCTCGTATTGACAGGGAAAATGATAATACACAATAATATTTTAATTTCAAACATTATATTATAGATTAATTGTTTGTCTTTGACGTGTTTTTATCATTTGTATAGCTATCTTAAACAATTTATAAATAATCATTTTTGCTATTGAATAAAAAAAATATAATATCTTAAAATAATACGATCCTTTCATTTAACGTTCAAGGTACATTTTGTTTTTGAAGGATAATATTTGGAACTTTTACCACTTCCAGTACCTATATTTTTTATAGTGTATGCTCTTGTGTTCCGTTTCGGCAAGTCATATCAGTCATAGTGCTATACATGTGGCAATATTCTTCTAAACTTTGAGTGTACATATGTTTTGCAATTTGAATGGTCATATCTTTTATTTCGTGTGTATATATGTAAATTGATATTGAATTATCGACTTGGTATATATGTTTGTTTGTGTTGTATATATTTGACTGATATTTGATTGTGTGTATGTGTATTATGTGTCTGGTATATGTATTGTATCCCCATGTTGTTGTTTATATGTCTGTACTCTCCTGTATATTTGCGTTATTGAGGAAATAAAATATCAATAAAAATATCAATATATTTTGAGAAAGCTCGACAGCATCTAATAAAACAATAATGGACGATCACCACCTACTAGTCGAGACTCATTAAAGGACACATTTGGAATACATTCTTGAAACTTAAGATTTAATTCAGAAAATGTGTTATTTATCCCGAAACTAAATTATTTAAAAAACGTTGCCATATTCAGGTGTTTTTATTTGCTATTACGTTATCGACTTTATAAAATAACCAACTAGTATTTAAAAATTAAAAGTAAATATTTTCAGTAGACCAGATCATAGCATACCAATCATCAATAATAATAACCTACAATATTTCTATATTTTCAAATTCAGTAGAAAAAATGATCGTTTGTTTAATGTTAATTACGTGTTAGTGCTTCTTGTTTAAAATGTGTTGTTGAGGACTCCAGGGAAGAATGCACTTAGTCAATTTGTGTTTCCTCGTTAAATAAAGTCATAACAAGTATCAACATTATTGTTAGTTGTAGTAATAGTAGTGTAATATTTATTATTATTATTACTGTTATTAGTATTAGTAGTAGTAGTGGTATTAGTAGTAGTGGTAGTAGTGGTAGTGGTAGTAGTAGTAGAAGTAGTAGTAGAACTGAGTAGTAATAGTAGTAATAATAGGAGTAGTTGTAGAAGTAACAACAGTAGAAGTAGTAGTAGTAGTAGTAGTAGTAGTAGTAGTAGTAGTAGTAGTAGTAGTAGTAGCAGCAGCAGCAGCAGCAGCAGCAGCAGCAGCAGCAGTAGTAGTAGTAGTAGAAGGAAAGTAGCAACAGCAGCAGTAGTAGTAGTAGAAGTAAAAGTAATAACACTAATAATAGTACTGAGAAGTTGTAGTAGTTAGGATTTGTATTATTATTGGTATTACTATTTTTGATAAAAAGTATTATTGTTTTATGGTTCTCACCATTATCATTATTGTTGATAGTATCATTATCATCATTATAAGTTATATCATTATCACCCGCTTTATCCATTTTGTCTATTTAAGGTATCTGATAACCGTATAATGAGCGCGTTGTTACGTTTTTATATTTTATCTCAAATAACAACTTCCTTGTTAGAAAAATAGCCACTTCGTGTAAAGTTGACAGATAAAACACCTACAGTTTATGGTTTATCTTCCGGTGTTATACATATATGCAGTTGTTATCTTCCTCGTTTGTGTGATTGTAAATATTAAGGGTAGCAGGATAGAAGGATATGGAGTAATTAATACACTCTGGCTGGACTATTTAATTGTCGTCTGTTTGATCATATTTCCAACAGACGTTACAAGTGTGTTATCTTGTGTAACCATGTGTATATAGGATTTAATGTATGGTAAGTGTAACTTTACTTAAGAACTATATTTAATGTTTTGTATAATTTGAATCACTGGGAGGTCAGAGTAACCCATGAGAAAATAAACCAATACGAATTAACACTTGTTGAAACTGGTTTAAAAAGTGTTTATGCAGAAATAATTGTGTTTTAAGATATTAAGCATAACACAATGTGCTTTCTAAAATTGGTATACAACTGAATATTATCTGTACTGAAAACAATAACGTTTCGGTACGAGTTGAGAAACAATTTATTCTAGGGATGTAAAGTAAATATTCAAAGTGGTTTTCGAAGTATTTTATTCGTAAGTCATATCGCATCTCCAGATCCAGGAAGTGTTACTACATTCTGGTACTAAGTACTAGACTGAGACTTTTAAACCCACGTGTTATCTTTTCATTTCGATATATTTTACAAATCCATGACAGTCACAGAGCATTCCAGATTAGTTTAAATTCTCCCCCAAATTGTGTAAAACAATACTAACATTCTATACAAATTTAGATAAAAAGACGACTCGATCTACTTGAATTCTCCTCCAAATGACGTTAAACTTTACTTAAATTGTCCCCCTGAATGATGTTTATCTCATTTAATCATTAAATTCATTACATTCTCCCTAAAACAACGGTAAAAGCTCCTCAAAGACATTTAACTCTACTTGAATTCTTCACCAAAAGACGTTAAGTGTATTTCCCCTCAAAAGTCATTAAACTCTTACAAGCTTACGTCATACGAATTCTTCTCCAAATGACGTTAACGTCCCATAAATAAATTCTCCCAAAAAGAGGTTGATTTCTACCTAAGTTCTCGACAAAAGACATTAACGTCTCTTAAATGAATTCTCAAAAAAAGGTTGATTTCTACTTAAATTCTCCTTCGAATGACGTTAACGTCACATAAATGAATTATCCCAAAAAGAGGTTGATTTCTACCTAAACTTTCGAAAAAATTTGTTAAATTTTACTCAAATCCCATTAAAAACAAGTTGCAAAAAACGTTAAACTCTACCTTAGACACTACTTATATTTTCACAAAAAAGACGATGACCACCCCTAAACGACTTTAAACGTAAGCTTTTCACAAAAATGTTAAACTCTACTTAAATTCTTTAAAAAGACAATAATAATTGAAACATTAATTCACGCTCAAAAGACGTTAACTTTACTTAAATGCTCCGCAAAAGACATAAAAATATGCTTAAATCCGCATCCATCACCTCTGTTTTCCGAGAATTTATTTTAGTGAAATACTCAAACACGCAGTTTATCTGGAGTACATGTAAACCTTTTCATTAAATTCTTCCCAAATGGTCGATACACTATACTTATTTATTTTTCCAAAAAGACGATAAACTCTATTTAATTCTTTCCCAAAATACATTAAACTTAATGAAGGAATAAAATCAGAATTTTTTTAGTTTTCATCGGGTGATGAAAAAAATTAGGCCAGTTTATTGTTCATGAAACCCGAACGGCTTTTTGGCAACATTAAACTAGCCTTATGTTTTTACGCATAAAACCGCAAAGCCAATGTCATGAATGTAACGGCGACGTTGTCAACATACTGAATAAGTGCACGCATTTGTAAGACAACTTACGGCAAACGTCACGTGAAACTAACGGCAACGTGACGTCTCACCAAAAAAACAAAATCATGCAACCAGTCAAATGCAAAGTGGTCCTTTTAGCTCCGCCCAGCTGCAAGTGTTTTTCATTAGGAAATGAAATGCAGTAAATCTGTATAGTTCATTAAGGCCGATTGAAGTGGGAATGTAAATATATCAAATTGTTCCCAAACAGACGATAAACGTTATGTAGCTTCTTCCAAAAAGACGATAAAATATATTCACATTATTACAAGAAATTCTTTCCTCAAAATGATAAATGATAATTGTTCCCAAATTACGCTAAAATATACTAATATTCTTTCCAAGAGACGATAAACTATATTTCAATAATTCAAATCTCATTATCATATATGTATTTAAAGCATTTTCATTGGACAACGTCAATTTTTTAAAGACTTTTATTTTTCGATAAAACCCTAGAACTGGACTCCTTTTACGTTTCTCGCGTAAACAAAGAGGCATCGACATTTTGATGGTCGATTTAACAAAACACGAACTTAAATGACGTTCACAATGGTTCCAATAGTATTTTAATAATAAAACACAACGAAAACAAATGTTAGATCTGGTCCTAGCTGTTTTCTTCGGATTATTGTTTGATAGATTTCTTTGGTTCAGCGATTTAACCAGTCGTCACAATCAGACCATAAGTTGTTTTGAGAAACAATGAAGTAAGTCATAAAATGTTCAGATTTGAGATGTATAGTGTACCATTGAACACAACCCTGGTTTACCAAGCGTGAATGCTAGCCGTTGACAAAAATTTCCACAGGAAAATTAAATAAAAACATGTAGGGCCTATATGTAGTTGAAGTTCAGAAGAGGACGATCGTGAAACAATGTAAATACGCAAACCTTGCACGTAAAAGTCGTTTAAAACGTTCAAAATTCGGATTCTCTATCAATGAGCGTGAATTTATATGACCTTCGTAAATACTGACACATTTTTTTAAAAACAAGCGTGTGGACAAAAACTAAACTATGACCTAAGCGTCTACGTATATATATATACATACACTGCGTGGATATTTCCGGGAATTATTGATTTTTTATTTGTCTAAAACGAGAGATAAAAGGCGGTTGTTTAATTTTTTCACCGCAATATATTTCGTCATTTTACAATAAACCAACTAATGTTACAGAGTTCATCTGATAATGGAAACAATAGCCGTTACGATTTATTGGATATTAGATCTAGAGAATTTGATGTCAACCAGGTCAGAGGTGATGTATTCTTACGCGTTTACTTTGTAGCGTATAGCTATTTTTTTTATTTATTTTTTTTTTCACTTGAGGAGTCTCAAATTAAATATAATCATCAGGATTGGAATTATAAGGATTAAATTCATTTTTTTCTAAAAACCAGAAAAAATGAATTTAATCCTATAATATTTCTAAATATACAATAAATTCTATTTGAATTCTTCCAAAAGACGATAAACTCTCCCAAGGTTTCTTTGTAATATTTTAAGTCATTGACTCTACTTAAATTGTTTACAATCAACAATTCACTTTATTTAAGTTATTAACAAAAGACATTAAAATCTATTTGAATTATTCCTAAAAAAAGACGAACTCTTAATCTCCACAAAAAGTCCTAAAGTGTATTTCATTTCTTCAATCCGCAGACGATGAATTCAATTTAAATGCTAAATTTAACAAAGATGTTACAATTAATTTCTCTACAAAAATACAACAACAAATAAACAACAAAAAGCGTTCAACACTATTTTAGTTCTCCCCAAGCGATGTATGCTAAACTTTGCTTAAATACTTCCTGTGATATGTTAACATTTACTTTCCCCAAAATACGTTAAACTCTGCAAACAAAAACTGTTTATCACTGTTCTACTAAATGCCTTACTTTGATTAAACTAGTCTATATCGAAAGCAGATTCTTGATTTGCACTATCAGTATTGTATCAAATGTTGCTACTCTAAAACAAAAAAGTTGCTTCTTGCACAAATGCAGATGCCTGCAACTCAGAACTTCTTGTCTAATGTCAATTAATATTCAATTTTGTTTGAAAGTAGTTATTGAAGAAATTTTGTTAGAGTAACTAAAAAGTGTACTTTGATTTTGATTAGAATATGTTTTTTCCGTTGCAAGCTGAGAGTTCGTTCTTACTTCACCAGTTGACAAAGTGCATGATCTTGATCATCTAGACGCTGTCTTACTACCTACAAATTGAATAAACTGGAAGTCGTCTTTACTTCACTCTGGCAATAGCAAAAGGCACGAACCGTAATAACCGGGAACCGGATTGTTTGGCAGTTTCATGTTTAGGCATATTACCACCATTGGAAACAGGAAATGCTTCCGTGGGGTAGTCGCATAATGGCGGTTATAAAAATTTAATAATCCTCGTTTTTTCTTCTTTAGAAATGCATTTGTCCATATTTTAATGCTCATTTTTTTATTTGAACGGCATTATTGATGTATAGTCAAATCTGTGTAAACGGTTACCTCTATTAAGCAGTCACTTGTCTTAAATATGCACATTTGCTATTTCACATGTCCATGCTTTCAGAGCAAATTAACCCGTTTTAAGCAACAGCCTGTCTTAAAAAGGCCACATTTGCTCCTTCCCTTGATTGGCTGCTTAAGACAGGTTTGACTGTATTTTGAAAGCATTGTCACATTCGAAATGTGTATTAAAATAAAAGATGCTAGGAAATTGGGGTATGAATACGTGATATTTCGGGAGTCTGCTTTCACTTTGTCAACATTGTACAAATTGAACAGAAAAAAAATCTCTTATATGACGCATGGCCGCTACTTTTCTCATCATAGTTTAGTAGTGCAAAGTTTTACAACCTTTAAACTTGTATTATTTACTATACCTTTTCCGAAATAGAGGGATTATGAAACATTTGTTTGGATACGCATGTATTAGCTATGTTTTTAGTGAAAGGAAAATTATGTGCATAATGGGTAAGCTTAAAATCAAAATTGTTTTCATTTTCCACCATTTATTTAATGCAATACGCAAATACGCAGCTTATCTGGAGCACTACAGGCTTGTAAACTTTTTTAAACGTATTCCCGAAAGACGTTAAACTCTACTAAAATATCCCTGAAAGAAGAATTAGAAGTATCCCGAAAGACGTTAAAATCTATTAAAATATCCCTGAAAGAAGAACTATAAGTATCCCGAAAGACGTTAAATTCTACTCAAAGTATTGCCGAAAGATCTAAAACTCCACAAATAAAGTAGTAAAAAATCCGTTAAACTCCTGCTTATGTACTCCCGACCCTGAAAGACGTTAAACTTAGATAAAAATAGCCCCGGAGGACGTTGAACTCTTTTAAAAGTATCCACGAGAGACGTTAAATTCTATTAAAAGTATTCATGAAAGACGTAAGACTCTTCTCAAAGTATCCACGAGAGACGTTATGCTCTTCTAAAAGTATCCACGAGAGACGTTAAACTCTATTGAAGGTATTCATGAAAGACATAAGACGTTTCTAAACGTATCCATGAAAGACGTTAAACTCTTCTAAAAGTATTCACGAGAGACGTTTAACTCTATTAAAGGTATTCATGAAAGACATAAGACGCTTCTTAAAGTATCCACGAGAGACGTTAAACTCTATTAAAAGTATCCACGAGAGACGTTAAACTTTATATTCCCGAAGGACGTTAAACTCTATTCAAGGTATTCATGAAAAACGTTAGATTTTCTAAAAGTATCCACGAGAGACGTAAAAGGGAATATATCAGGGGAGGACACGCTTTAAATGTCTTAAAAGATGAAATGATTAAAAAAGTGGATAAAAAGCATAGCATTATTATAAATAAATAAAATCCGAATGGTTAAGTATGCTAAATCAGCAAAACGTGACAAAATCGATATTTAAATTGGAGTGGTAAACTTTTGAAGTCTTGAAGCGAAATCCTAATTCTTAAATAGACACCACTTAAAAATACTGCTTGACGTCATTCGAACTCTTTGTAAGAGATTTTTTTTTACTGTATGTACGTGTAGTCCTGTACAAGTTGCGGATCTACTTTTTAAAAACCCTCGCGTACGTTCCCTACGACAGTCTTACTGGGAAAAATCCGGGGAGCATGCCTCCGGACCCCGACTCCTATACAAAAGTGCCTATACATCGTTCTCAGCCAAGTTGTACGGGGGCGGAGGGGATCCGGGGGCATGCTTCCCGGATTTTTTTTTCAGCTTGATTGTCGTAAGTGCCATTTTGTCTATATTTTTTATGTTTTTAAGGGCCTGGTTATCTCCTTAATATTCACCTATAATCAAATAAATCGACAGGTTGATTGACTTACATAAAGGGGAAAGTAAAGTAGCCTTCTGTCTCATGGTTTCTAGTATCTACAGTCCTTACACTGTCTATACTATTTGTTTACCACCGCCCACCCCCAGCACCGCACCCACTTTTTATATAAACAAATATAGGCACGTGCCTACAGTGCCTTTAGGAAGCTACGCCCCTGGCCAAATAAACGCCTTGATTTTATTGAAGTTCACTATGTTTCTATTGGAAAATGTGAGTGCCCGTTTATGTTTTGTTGGTCACCTCCAAACTGGAATCCTGGATCTGCACCTATGAAAAACAATCATATTGAAATCAATATGAAATCAAATGACCCATTTAATACGTTACAAACTATGATACAGCGGGGAATCTAATTTAGTCTAACCGGGCTAGGCGCCTAACCGAAATGAGGAAATACCTTTTTTAATATCTTATTTTTAATATCTAATTTTGGCATGTTTAAATCCTTTTGGCAGTACAAGTTTAGTGAGCATATCTAGGAATGATCTATTGGAAAAATATGTTTTTAGCCAATTCTAAAAGTTTGAAAAAATGCTGATAAATTCCATTTAAACCCTACAAAAATATCCCGGAAATACGTTAAACTTCACTAAAAGTATTCACTAAAGACGTTAACTCTACAAGTATCCCAGAAAGACACCAAACTTCACTAAATTATCCCCGTAAGATCTTATACTTCACTTAAAATCTCCCGAGAAGATATTTAACTGTAAACACATAACTGCGGGAAAAAAAACGCAGAAAAGCGACGGGGATTGGTTTTAACATCTTAATGCAAACACACTTTTTAAAAAAATCATTAAAAATACAATAACAGCACGACAGTATCTTAATTTCCATTTGTGAACGAACTTAATGAAATGTTTAGCCTTTATAGTTCTTCATTGCTTTCACACAACAAGTTGTTTTGTAAATTGATAACGTAAACATACGGTAAAGAATATAAAACAGGCTGGGTGTATGAGTTTTACTTTGACATACTTGTTCAGTTTTAACTTAAATTGTGGTTACATTATTGGAATGATTTTAATACACATGTTTACACATCGCGTGTTGATGCATTTATCCAGATAGCTGCGTCGTTATGATTATTTCCAGTCTAAAGCTATATTAGCAGGCCTGCTATAGAAAAGATTAATGTTGTACTTTACTATTTAGCATTGTTGTATTAAATAAAGCCGGGTCCGATTTGCTCAGTCTGTTACCCGTCTGACTTTCAATCCAGGGGTCGTGAGTTCAAATCCCTGCCCGGCAACAGTCTCCGTGATGATTGATATACGACATTGTGTCTCATTATCATTCGTCTCTCACCGCTGATTCAAGTGGGGAAGTTACTTGCGGAGATGTACTGGTTAACCTTTCAGAATCCCAGGAAACAGTGGTTAGGTTAACTGATCGTCTGTTAGCCCTCGATGGCATAAAATGACGCTAATTATTCAGTCAGTCGATCATGTATTCAATAAACTATCATTTCTACACCAACATTTCGAAGAAGCGGGGCTGGATATACGTATCCCATTTATATACGCTAGTAAGGGTATTGAATCCAATCTAGCTATGACTCCAATGATAAACCAATACAGAACATTCTTACCTTGTTTTTCAATTATATTTCAACAGTTTGATCACTTTTAAACAGAAAATGAACAAATTTATTGATTTATTAACATATATAAACCGATAGAAATAACAGCAGATCTGATATAAAAATGTATTCAATATTTAAAAACTTTCGTTTTAAACGAGTCAATTGTAGTTTGCGCTTTGTTTGTCATTCAGTCGGGCATGTCGGCTGATATTCTTATTACTTTGAAGTGTTCATGGTTCGTCTTGATAAGCTTTTGACCCCTTTTCATTTCGGTTTCGGTAGGTCAAATTATCAAGGAGATCGTTACTATTTATAGAAATCTAGTTTTCATCTGATATTTTGAGAACAGATTGGCTGAGGTCCTAAGGGGTATTTTGCTTTATTTCCAAAGAAACCAGGTAACCAACAATGGACGGGGATGGACATGCATGTTTTACAATGATCTCCTGTCACTTCATGTAACAAATTCAGTGCCCTTTT
Source organism: Panopea generosa (assembly GCA_029582155.1). Taxonomy (NCBI): domain Eukaryota; kingdom Metazoa; phylum Mollusca; class Bivalvia; order Adapedonta; family Hiatellidae; genus Panopea; species Panopea generosa. The sequence continues at coordinate 3,555,157 of CM055901.1, forward strand.
GGCTGTAATACGAGTTTCCAAATTAAGTCAACATATGGGATATGTCAGCGTATAAATAATATTACTACTAATTACTACTAATGAAAAATGTTCTGAACACTTACATATACTCATGGGCTAATGATAATGGGGCCTCTCGTTTTTGTAGATATATTACAGTTTAATCATGTTTTATGTTACTGTTAAGTTAAATCATATTCTATAAGATATATTATATTCAACGAACTAGTACTACATAGACAATAATTTGTTGGTTCTAGTGAAAGATATATTGGTTCTGGTTCCAACCAGAAAGGCTTCGAGCGTGATTTGCCTAAGTTGTAAGATCTTGTTTCACAATCAAAGTAAAATAAATACATCAAACTAAATATCATCATAATAAGAGTACCGATATAAAAGGGTATATATAAGTATATATACTTGGATATAGCACGGTAACGATAGCGGGGCGGTTGTCTAATGGATACAGTGTTGGCCGGGATGGGGGTGGTGTATTTGTGGGGGAGGGAAGACCTCAGAATGAATCATAACTAGAACCACTGCCTTCCGCCAGTAACTGGCAAACTTTGTCACATAATGTTTTTGGAGCGAAAAGGACTCGAATCCACGGCCTTGGTGGCGAGAGGTAAGTGACCTTGAGACGACGCCACTGACCACTCCGGCGGTCTAGAAGGACCCCTTTGAGTAGATTTAATTGGTATTCAACTGAAACCGACTATTCTAATTTTAGGATTGAACCGTTTTAACCATTCGTACAGAACAGAATAGAACATTCTTAATTTTGGCTTAATCATTAATTTTTTTACTAATTCGGAAAAATATGTTTTAGCTTACTATCTTAAAAAAACAGAGTGTGTTTGAATGTGTATAGACGATGCAGTCAACAAATACAAATAAAATTGACAATTATGTAAATATCTATCGGAAGCGTTTAAATTAAGATGTTTATTACCAAATGTTGTTACAGACTAAATACTCTTATATTGCTTGGAAAGAGAGCATCATCTTATGGACACTATATCGATTTATTAAACATTTAAAAGGTGCGAGGGAAACATTATATAATTAAACTGTATGTTATAACTTTGTTCAGATATGACACGTGTGTGCACGTGTATTTATTTTGTCATATATTTGTAATGATGACAAGCTGTAATAGTTAAAGTCAATAAAATATATCCACCTATCTTATAACAGGGGCATAGCTTCTATAGGCACTGTAGGCACGTGCCTACACTTTATTCTGAGAAATCGAAAAAAAATATGCCAAAAAAATTTAATCGAAATCTGACCTCTAATCTACTTCATTTTCCCCTTTATTGAATTAAACAAACATGAAAACGTTACATTTATTTGGTTACATAACAGTGAATTCAAGGTTGATTAAGGATATCCTTGCCCCTAGAAACATAAGAAATTTACATCAAATCGCACCCGCGACAGTCTAGATGAAAATGTTTTTCGGGGGAGCATGTCCCAGGACCCAGTACAACTGTGCTTATACATCTTTTTCAGCCAAGCTACGCCCCTGAATAGTAAACTGTTTGACCAGTGTGAAAGTAATAGCCGTGAGAGTGAATAACATGGCAAATGGGAGCATATCAGGGGGGCGGGTGGGTGGGGGCACCATACATTTATTTTTAAGTCATTGAATAATTATTGAAATGTAAAACAGCATCTGATTATAATTAATAAATAAAATCCGAATGGTTTTGTACGTCAAATACACCAAAACGTGACAAATCGATATTTGTATTGGAGTGGTAAATTTGAAACGGAATACACATTCTAAAAATAGACAGCACTTAAGTATACTGCTTGACGACATTCGACTCTTTATAAGATGAAACATTTTACTTGTGAACCTGTATAGCGAATCAAACTGAAATCAAAACTTAATCATGCGATATATTTAATACGTCACAAACTATTTTGCAATTTTAAGCTGGAAATCTAATTTAGTCTAACCAAGGCGCGTTGCCCAAGTTAGGAAATTCCTTTTCAAGATATTATTTTGGCATGTCAGTGTTTATATATAGGCATGACATATTAGAATGAAATGTTTTAAACCAATTTTATGTGTTTGAAAAATCATGATAGATTCTTCTTTTAATTCAAAATGATCAGTTATGTTTTAGCATTTATAGATATATGCATATACAGTTTCATTGTTGTCGCTTTTTGTTCTAAATACCAACACGGATATTTTGAAGAAGACAATTAAATATTTGATATTGATATTACTAATAGAAGTACCAATCCTATCTAATGGGTCGTTTTTATTAATCATATTATTTTCTTGCATTTTTAATTTGTTTGAAGTTTGACTCCAAAAAATAAATGTTTTTTGAATATGCTGGGTTTATAGATATACTGTTTTGGAATATATTGCTTACGCAGATCATTATAATGAGGACATATTAGAATGAAGTGAAGCTCATCTTCTACAAAGTTTTTGTTACAAAGTATACATTTCCTTTCTTTTATATCTATTTTTCTGTGACGTCCGATGTCTATGCACAAACTGTGAAATGACACTTTCATTTTAGCTATTCTATTTCTATATGTTTTGTTGTTCAATTTTAAAAGCACTCTCATAATATTTGGTTAGTGTGTTAAATATTTTTGTTTAAAATCAACAAAGAGTAGGTAAGAATAGTTTCATGCCAAAGTTTCGCAATTTTTAACTTATCAAATAAAATCCTTCCAATAAGAAATCTCTGAATAATCAGTCTAAACATAAACGAAAACAAAAAAAACGTACAAATATCTTTTTATCTCGTTTCAGATGAACACGGTTATGAACAGACAGTCTGGAACTTCAAATGAGAACGATATTAGAATGAGAAATAGCCGTGCTGGCGCCTCTAATAACGACACCCCTCCATCAAGTCCCGCACAGACGGACGAACGAGCGTCTCGGGCCTGCTGCTTTTGTTGGTGCTGTTGTTGTACTTGTTCATGGTAGAAATTACGTAACTTAGAGAAACATGTAGTAAATTTAATGAAACCAACCTCACAAATCTAGATAGGCTACCATAAATTTCTGTTCAAATGAAAATGAGATTCAATTAGCTCGGCAAATGTGGTTTACGAGATGAGGGCAATGTTTTATAAATGGTGATTCACCTCAGTGTTTTTTCTCAGATCATTAAAACGATGCATAATTGGATAATTCTCTTTTTATCAGCAGTTATATAAAAATAATTGATGCTCATTCGATAGTCAATATTTGAGTAACAATGAAATTTAGTAAATAACCAAAATTAATGTTTATGTCATGACTAAATGTAACTAATAATTTGTTTCATGTGGAAGCAGCGCATGTGTCGTCAAATCACATTTTTTTCGTATTGTTTGTTGAGGCCCTGGTAAATTATTTGATGAAAAGTCATTTATTTCAAAACTGAAAAGGTGTGGTTATTGGGGTTCGCGAGATATTCGGATATTTTGGTCAATAGACATATTACTAAGATCAAATGCAATCACTGAGTAAATTGAATAGTCCAATCCTAGATCTAAATTCCTCAATATATTGAGCATGAAAATTGGTCTCGAACTCAAAAAATCATACATCTGAAATCCAAATAACATAATTAGTTTAATTTTTTACCCTTTTTTCCATTTAGAGGGTTTACAAAACAATTTAGATTTTAAGTCTGAGTCCAATTTACAGATTCTAAACATTGATGACTTTTGATCGAGAGTTTCAGTTACAGTCACATAAAACCGTACCCCGTGACCCTTCTCAACTGGATATAATTCGAGTACTGGGATAAGGGCGTTCATACTTGGACGTCTTCCCTAAAACATATATGTTTGTATTTTTGAAATTAAATTCTTGTCCAGAGGACTCCAACAACATATTAGGTCGAAAATAGCCGAAATTTGCTTTGAATGTTCAGTGTGGGATCTAGCTGCGGATGTCCTATTTGAATTCCGGTTCAATGACTTTTTTTTGTCACATTTGTGAACATTTTTAATGTTGGAATAAAGGCTATTGTCTAAGCTGCATCTATTCAACCATAGTTTGAAGTATTTATAAAAATGTTGGGGTAGTACCAGCATAATGCATAGTCATTTTGCATTCTGGTTCTGTTGCATTTGGCTGAGCCTTTGAATTTTCAGAATGGAATATCTTCTCATGCCTTTTCTTTCAAACAAACGACCATGATTTGTGAAAATTTGATGCATATAATTGATGTGCATATCCATCTTGCTATTCGGTGAAACATGTCTTGCATCAGTCCCATGACAGGTTTTTAATAATAACATTTAAGACAAGTCTAACAATGATATGAGGGGAGACATAGTTCATCACAGAAAAATAATTTCTTTTTTACTTCATTTTCATTTGCCTCCTTCAAGATATACAATTATACAATTGAAATAACCTTTTCAAAATACCGTACATTATGTTTCTGTACAGGAAATATGTTAAACTATTTGGAAAGAATCAATTTATCACCTTCAGTCGGGACCCACGAGAACACAAAAAACGTGGATTCACCGAAGTACCTGCTCATTTTTGTACAGTAGTTAAACACAAAAAAAGTCCCATTAAAGGAGCGCGCGCTTTTTAATTAAAATTTCAGTACCTTATTAAATTGAATATTTACATGACCAAAACCCTCAAAAATGCAATACAAGTTTGAGAATATATTGGAACATGACGCAATGTATAAATATACGAGATTAAAATCTTCTGGGATTTGATATTTCTAACGCCGTCGACTAGTTTGTAATTTTGGTGGTTTATTTTTTGAAATGTAAAATTGACAAAACTTCAAAAGGTGCAGCAAAAATGGGTATCTTCAAATTTTCTTTAAATTTTTTAATATAGATAGTTTATTGTCTGAACAACCATTTTTGAAAAAAATAGATACCAGACAAACGTTGTATTTTCACTGCACCTTTTGAAATATAGTACCCATGAGATTTGATAGTAGCTTCGACACCATGCAGAAAATCACTGCAACAAACCCATTAGAATAAACACAAATTTTGCTATTTTAATAAAATGTGTTAATAAACTAAAAAATATACAAAATTGGTCAAAAACAATTTCGATCGACAATTCTATATATAGCTTTACACTGGAACAACGGGATCCCCATAGTTTGTTGACTTTGGAAGACACGCCATTTTTGTTTACTTATTTTGACATGGAGGAAGCAACAAATATGAATTTGCTTCGCTATTTCTACAAAAAAAAGGCTCGTGAATGCTTTTGTAATAGTTTCTGATGATGGATTATTATAAACAATAAGGTAAGTGTGAGTTTTATTTGTTTAATTTATTAGAAACATTAATTTTAATGCGGCCATGTGATTAGTGATTGCCGTAAGATCTGATTTGTCGAAAGGGCAGCAGTATTCTATTTATTTTTTTGGCGAAAAAAGCAAAGATAATTGTGAGTAGATATTCATGTCCATTATGGAAGGCATATTGTTTATCCCCGTATATTTTAGAGAAATGTCGAATAATTCGGCCTCGAGTTATTTGAAGCTAACCCATTGTGAGAAACTGTTCAATTTCATTTTTTTAATCCGTGTAAAAACGATTTATTTCTTAATGAGTACACGGTGTTTCAGTTTAGAAATGTATTTGTAGTATTCATGCATCATTTAGTACATAAATATATAGCTAAATGCTTATATATATATCTCTTTGTTAATAAGACAACTGGGCCGATTGAATATGCCATGGCATCATTTAAAGGGGTGTCTCGAAAGTAACTCAAGGTTTTTTTGGCTCAACTTAGCCGAAGGCTCACAGGTTAGCTTTTGTGATCGCCTGGTGTCCGTCGTCTGTCGTCCGCCGTCCGTCATCTATCGTCCTTCGTTAACTTTTAGCTTTTAACAACTTCTCCTGCTTGTGTTTGAAACTCATAAGCATATTTATTGTGCTGGAACTGCGGATTGTTTCATGCCCAATAGTATAGTCTGATGCTTTAGTTTGGAACCGTTCTCAAACATTACAGGTTAGTTTTGTGCTGGAAATGAATTTTTATCTTAGTTCGAAGACTTAGGTTTTGAACAGTCTCCAAACGTTTAGGCAGCTATAGTAAAAACTTCAAAAGCTTTTTGTCAGAATCTACTGACCTGATTTTGATGTAATTTCACTGACATTTTCCATGGATGAACCTCTAAGTTTGAACTCGTCTACGCATCTGTTACATCTTCAAAACAAATAAATATTCTAACTACTTGCCCATCTCATCTTTTTGTAATTTTGAGTGTACATGTATTATATAAGCTACTTAAGTTGGGTGACTCAAGGTCAGTCAGGTGAGCGATATAGGGCCATCTTGACCTTTTTGTTTTTTGTTCCTCTGTTTATTTTCTGAAACAGTATTATTTGCATTGACTTTTAATTCGTTATATGAATTAAATTCATCATGGTAATTTTGCAATATGATTTATTAGGGTAAAGCTATATTTTAATCATTTCTTTTTTAATTTTTAGTCATGGTAATTTTGCAATATGATTTATTAGGGTAAAGCTATATTTTAATCATTTCTTTTTTAATTTTTAGTTTTTAGTTTTTTAAGTGTAAAATATACAATAATAATCTCTAGTATTGATGAAATGTAACATTTCAAAAAACATAACTACAGTATATGTCACTTACCTCAAACCACACTGCTTTGTTTACTTGAGGTGAAAGTAAATTAGAAATTCCTGTTCCTGTTTAAGTTATGCATTCCTTGTATCTTAGGGCTACTGTATAATTTTTGAAATGTTATTGATCTTTGCAAATGGGAAATAGTATTAAATCTTTGATTTAGCATGACAGGAATAAGAAAGATGTAGAAAAGGAGATATTTTTTACAAACAAAATTTATTTTGGTGTTGGTAAAGGGAGCTCAAGCATGCTTAACAAAGAAACATTTTGAACAATTTGAAAATATCAGTATACCAAAATAATTTTGATTAAGAAATTTATAAATGAATTTTCTTTTATTAAGAAATAGAAAACAATCAGTAATAATATTAAATGTCCCTATCTCTGATATATTTTCAACGTTTGATGTACAAAAAAATTGGATACATATTGTTTTTTTAAGAAATCCAATTAAGAATGTAATGAATTAATACATAAAATATATTTTTCAGTGTTTGATGGAATGTGGGAACCTCAAATAAATACATAAGTTGTTATATTCCATGTTTGGTGATCTCATACAAACACACACATACATTTAAATATTTACTTTATCAATGTGTGGGTCAATGTAGTGTAGTGACTGTGATTGTAGTTTTGACTTCTCACGCCAGAGTTGCGGGTTCAATCCCCAACTTAACCCGAAGCAGACTCAAGAGAGATTTCATATATTAAGCTTTGAGCTTTCTTTGCAATCGAGCTAAAATAAATTAGTATAAAGTAAGGGTTCAATGCTCACTAGAAATTAAGTGTGTGTTGTGTCCTTGGGCAAGTTATTTGATCAGTATTTGCTTATAACTAGAGTTGAGATATTTATTTTGATAATTGCCATGAAAATTTATTTTACAATCAATGTAATTATATAAGCATATATTTTGGAATAAGTTTTTCAGTGATCAGTAATGAAATTATTAATTAAATGATTTACTTGTATGCCTTTTTTGTGAAATCCAGAGATACATGATTTATAAAATTATTTGTGTTACTGTACCTCTGAATTGTATTCATAAAAACAAAACAAACTATACCAGAAACATAATAACTACTTTCTGAACTTTGAATCATAGACATTTTTGTATTGAATTTGTGTCAAACTTTATCTAAGTGTTTAGTATCCCTTTCAAAAAAAAAATATAGTTATATCACAACAATGTCTATTGGAGTCAGTATTATGTAAAGTTATGTAAATGCTGCCACGCTGGTTTATTATGCCGCAGACACATGGTATGATTCCCCATCAAGTCAAATTATACTGACACTGGGGTGACCAGGCCTAGAAATATCCTCTAAATGCTAAAAACAAAATGATGAAGCCTCAAATACCATTTTCCAAGTCTTTTGTATGACTCTGTATTGAACCCATGACATCTGCCTTGCATGCAGATGCTCTACCCCAAGTCTAGACCTCCGCTGTAGTTCAGCTAAACAAAGATTTATATTCACTCTGACTAACTGGATTGAAGTCACACTTGTTCCATAACAAAAAAAGATTATTATTCAAATAGAAATAAAGATTACATATGTCAACTTTCCATGTGCAAAAAAAAGTATCACATACATAAATTATAATGACATATTTAAAAAAAAAGGTTGTTTAAGTATTGCTTTTAGGGGAATTATTAATCAACTGTAAAATAAATGTAAATGTGTATGAATAAATTTTGTACATGTAATATAATGATATTTTAATTTAACTCTTTAAATAAATTAATGAATGATACCAGCTTCTTACAAAGGTGACCTTCACATTGTCAATATTTATTTTTAGCTAAACAATTCAAAGAATAAAGAGAGCAATTCTACTCTTGCATAAATATTATGAAATTGTTGCCATTGGTTGACTCAGAAATTCTGTTTAAATTTTTGCATGCAAGCACCGTCAAGTCCATATCACAACATTCATTACCACCCAATGTATTTGATTGAAACTGTACATATGGCTTTGAAACCAACTAAATTAATCAAGTGGGATAATTCTTGTCAGATCTTTTTGCAAAATATGGCCTTTGTTTGGCATGTATTGGATTGAACATTTATACAAGGTGTTGAAGTTATGAGACCTACTCAACGTAGTTAGTTAGATAACTCCAGCTGTCAGCTCTTGTTCATACAATCATGACACCTGCGACTAATTGACATATACATCTTATGGGAATGAAGGCCTCAATATTTAAAATTTTATTTTTCGCAGGTATCTGAAATTCAGTTTTTAATAGATAAACATACCACAGGGTAGGTAAATAAACATTTGGTGAATTATAGTCTATAACATTAATGAAAATTTCAATGAAAAAAAACACATTTGCTATAAATATTTTTTCCAGATTCATGTTACAGTGGAAGACTGGATATGATCAATCACAGGATTAAGCAACATTGGGTGTTTAATGAGAGAAACTGAGGTTTCACAAGAAGATGGTAAATATTTACATGTCTCTGTATTTTTGATTTTAGATATAATGTTTATATTTAGTCATTTTGTTTATGTTTCATACAATGTGGGCTTTAAGGTTGGCCGTTGAGGGATTTTGACATTTTTATATTAAAAAACAATGAAATGATACAACAGACTAAACTAAAAAAAGGTAATTAAACTTTTTAGCTCGACTATTCGTAGAGTAGGAGTGCTTTTGTACTTTCAGGTTTTTTAATATGCAAACTCCTATATGAGAAGATTGAATAAAGTGGTACTCACGTCTACTTATACTCTGCTTATAGTTTGTGAGGTACAAACCGTAATAACCGGGAACCGGTTTATCTGACTGTTTCACGTTTATCAAAATACAGGAAATGTGAAACAGCTGTTTAGATACGCAGTGTATTAACAATTTTTTGCATGGAAGGAAAATTATTTACGTTATGGGTACGCTTTATAACAAAATTGTTTGTGTTTTCCTTTGAATTTATTTGAGTGAAATACCCAAATACGCAGCTTATCTTGACCACTGAATATACACGGTTTATGATGTTTTTATCTCGACACTTCGCAGAATAGGGGGAAGGGGGTGGGGGAGCTGTTGTACTCGCCCCGGCGTTGGTGTTGTTTTTTTTGTTTAAAGTTTTTAATCAGGTAAGGTATCTATGCAACCACTCATTTGATATGAATGGAACTTCAGACGTGAGTTCAGCATCCTCAATGGAACTCACATACATAAGACCCATAACTCTGGGTTGCATTTTGCAGAGTTATGACCCTTTTAGTTATTTACTTATTGAAGAAATTGGTGTTGGGGGCAAAACGCAACTCAAAATTTTACTTTGATTCGGTTAAAACTTGTTTTTTCCATTTGCAAACTGAGATTTTCGTTCTCACTTTGACATTTTATCAGAATGTGATCTTGGTCGTTTAGACGCTTTCATTACAACCTACGAATGGTATAATGAGACGATTGAATAAACTGGTACTCGTCTCTACTTTCACTGTGCTAATAGCTGGTGAGGTACAAACCGTAGGAACGGGGAACCAGTTTATCTTGCTGTTTAATATTTATCGAAATACAGAAAATGTGAAACAGCTGTTTGGATACATATTGTACATGTATTAACAATGCTTTGCGTGAAGAAAAAAAATATTTGCGTAATGGGTCACTTCAAAACAAAATTGTTTGCGTTTTCCATGAATTTATTTGAGTGAAATACGCAAATACGCAGCTTATCTGGAGCGCTGCTTAGGTTAAATATCTATGCAACTCATTGGATATGAATTAACTTCACATGTGTGTTCAGCATCATCAAAAATTTGATAAAATTTTTCAGCAGGTTAAAGCTTTCGAACAGGTACATATTTCATCAACCTAACATTGGATATGAATGAATCTTTATATGTGTTTAGCATCATCAATGGATTGTACAGATACAAGAACCATAACTCTGGGGTGTATGTTATAAGAATTAAAGCCCTTTCGGACTTGGTAAGTTTGGTTTAAGTTTTTGAGCGAGCTCCAGTTTTTGAGCAGGTACATTATATAATTCATCAACCTGTCATTGGATTTGGATGAAACTTCAGTGTGTTTGACATTATCTCAAAACTCATAGAGACAAGAACCCTAACTTTAGAGACAAGAACCCTAACTTTTGATTGCCCTTTGACAGAATTATATCCCCTTTAGACTTAAAATATATAGTTACAGTTTTTAGATGTTTGACAAATAGGATCAGTTTGTGGTCCTCTCTCAAATTTGTTCAAAACCATAGACCTGTTAACCTTCTGCTTGTAGACGCGATAGCACCTTCATTTTTCATTGAATCTTAACCAAACTAGCACAGCAGTTATATAACCATACGATCTCGAACGAGTTCTTCAAACAGTCCCATTAGACCACAAAATGCCCCCGCCACAGGGCTTATAAGCACATTTTCAGGAAAACTTTAAAAAACATTTTCCCTGAAAGTTTGAGGCCTATACCTAAGATATTGTACATGTGCCATTGCATGGATGTCCCCTTAAAGATTTGTTGAAGTCTGATCCCTGGGGTCAAATTTGGGGTCGCCACAGGGGTCACTGTTTTACATAAAGATGAATGATAAAAAATAGAGAAAATGTTGTAGACGCGATACTACCTTCATTTTTCATTGAATCTTAACCAAACTTGCACAGCAGTTATATAACCACAAGATCTCAAACGAGTTCTAAACCAGTATCATTTGAGCACAAATGCCCCTCGCCCACAGGGCTTATAAGCACATTTTAAGCGAACTTTTTAAAAACATTTTCTCTGAAAGTTCAAGGCCTAGGCCTTAGATATTTTACATGTAACATTGCATGGAGGTTCCCTTAAAGATTTGTTGAAATTGGGTCACTAGGATTATATTTGGGGTCGCCACAGGGGTCACTGTTTTACATAGAGTTATACAGGGAAAATGTTGTAGACGCGATAGCATCTTCATTTTTCATTGAATCTTAATCAAACTTGCACAGCAATTATATAACCAGAAGATCTTAAACGAGTTCTTAATCCAGTATCATTTGAGCACAAATGCCCCCGCCACAGGGCTTATAAGCACATTTTAAGCGAACTTTTTAAAAACATTTTCTCTGAAAGTTCAAGGCCTAGACCTTAAATATTTTACATGTAACATTGCATGGAGGTCCCCTAAAAGATTTGTTGAAGTCGGGTCACAGGGTTGTATTTGGGGTCGCCACAGGGGTCACTGTTTTACATAGAGTTATACAAGGAAAATGTTGTAGACGCGATAGCATCTTCATTTTTCATTGAATCTTTACCAAACTTGCACAGCAGTTATATAACCACAAGATCTCAGACAAGTTTTTGACCCAGCGTCATTCGACCACAAATGCCCCTGCTACAGGGCTTATAAACACATTTTAAGTAAAATTTTAAAAAACATTTTCTCTTAACGTTTAATACCTAGACCTTAGATATTTTACATGTAGCGTCTGTTGCGATTCAGGTTCTCTTGGACCTCTTGTTTATTTATTCATTTTCATGAATGTTTAATTTCATGAAAGGGTATCCAGCTGTGATAAACTGTGCATGCTGATACAAGATTGTTTCAACTATAGATCCATTATAATATTTCATGAACTGGTACCGATATATTGCTCTATGATATGAAGTATGAAGTGCATATTTTGTATATGTAAAACATTGAAACAATGTAGAATGTGATAGGATATCTAGCTGTGATAAACTGCGAGCTGGTTTAGGTCCATTTTCATAAACTGGTACCGATTTAGATTGCCCCATGATGCGCAAACATTATAAATGTAAAACAGTGAAAAAACGTAGAATGTGAAAGGGAATCCAGCTGTGATAAACTATGCATGCTTTTACATGATGATCCATTTTCATGGACTCGTATGGATATATTGCCCTATGACGTGAAGTTAGTGAAAAGGCCTATATTGTATATATATAAAACTTAATAACTTAGAAAATAGGAGGATACCCAGCACTAATAAACTGAATGCGTTGTAACAAGAGTATAGATCCATTAACAAGAACTGGTATATTACCATATGATTATGATTATTTAATTCCATTTGATACTTATTTCCTGAAAAAGCTGTTGTTTAAGATGTTCAACATCAAAAAGTCGAGCGCACTATCCCTCCGACAGCTCTTGCTTTTTCCACTGTTTAAAATAATGAAATCGAAAAACTGTTATCATAATGAGATTTTTAATGATATTTATAGGCGCCCTTTATTGGGATTTCGAATTTTACTTGGGGATATTATGGGAACAGAAAATTCTCATTATGTTCAATTTCGTTCTGAAGTATCATCTAGTCATAGAAAAATAAAAATAAGGTTTGTACAAATTGGGGTGTGTTGGGTGGGGGAGGGGAGTCGGGGTGGGTAACTTTCGATAAGGGTCCAGATGGAGCTCACAAATGGGTTGAAATTGAAATTCCAAAATAATTTTCTCAAAAACCTGTCAGTTATATTTTTTTCATATGTGTTATGAATAATCCCCATGAGTTTGGATAGGAAGTTTGTTCAAATCAATGGGCTAGTGTTGACAGGGGCCCTGTAAGGGAAATTTGAGTTTTACATCCTTTTTTTTTTTTTATCCATTTGTGAAAAAGTATTAGTTTAAGGTCTGAAACATCTTCTGATCACGGCGAATAAAATTTAGTTTAGTTCATATGCAGGATTGAATTTCTGTAAGGCCACAAAAGGGTTAAAATTAAAATTTTTAAAACTTTGCTTATACTCGCCCTATTTGGTAATGGTCAAAACATTTTTGTAAAATGCATAACCTATTTGGAAGGAGCGGGAAGGGGGCGTTTAATTGGGTGAATATGGTATCTGGATTAATTTGTCCATATTTAGATGAATAGAAAGTAAATTTACAGCAGTTTTGTGTACATAAAAAGCAAACTTACTTATTGTGCTGGTAGAACTTGAGGTTCAAGTTACGTTCCTAATATATTTATCTTATTATTTTCAGGTCTGGTCAATTTCGAGAAGGAAGATCTAGCTGATAACAAGATAACAAACTGCTGACTTTATTTTTTTCACTTGGAAATAGTTTAAGCAATAAAGATAAATAATGCTTACTTACTGTTTCCTTTTATCTCAAGTCTTTGTTTTATATGGCAAATGCTACAATGTATTAGACAAGGGAAGAAAAAGAGAGAAATATGTTATTTTCTGTTAAATTACTTAAATACTGTTAAGGAAAGGCATATAGAAATTTGTACAAACGACCGAAGCAAAGAGCAACTCAACAGAAAAATGAGATAAACTAAAATGTTCACCAAATATAGGTACTGTTTATTATATTCCAACTGCTGATTTTCTTTAGATTCAAAATGACCAACTTAAATGAATGTATTAAATGAAATTGTCCTTAACCCAAGATGTTAGCTTTATTAGCCAAAGGTCACGAGGGCTTGTGCAATGGCATTTGAGCTGTTGAAACAAATAGAGGGGTCTTCTGTGACCGAGTAGTCCAAGGCGGCGCTCGAGATCACTTGCCTCTCACCGCTAAGGTTCAAGTAGCGCTTTCTTTAAAAACTTTGTGAGTCTACGGAAGGACAGCGGTTCTACTCGGATTCATTCTGGGGTCTTTCTCCACCAATAAAATTGGATATGCCATATATAACCTTAAATGGGTTGAAACCCCCTTTAAAAAATGAAACAAAATTAGTCCTGTTGAACATATGTGTTACTTGTGAATATACAGAGGATTTTTTTTCAATCCAAAATTCAAAATTGGGGACATTACTAAAATAACATCTGTAACATACGATATAATAATGCTTAATAAGAATGAATTTTTGCTCACCTGAGCTGAAGGTACATTATGGTGAGCTTTTGTGATCACTCTGTGCCTATTGTTAGTCGGTATATTTTGCTTCAGACATCTTTTTCTCTGAAATCATTTCAAATATTTTCACCAAATTTATTACAAGACTCTCTCGTGTTTTTTTCAAGTCAAAGTTGGCCCCGGGGCCTGGTCCAGCATAAGTTTTACATTGGACAATTTTAATTAGAAGCATTTTTTTTTAATATTTGGTATGAATGATCCCTGCGAGTAGGTGTTTCAAGTTTGTTTATATAAACCGGTAATCGGGTTAGGGTCCATTGTAGCCTTATAAGTGGACTTTTACATAGGAATATTAAAGGAAACAGGAAATTTTGTTTTTCACCTCTATTTTCCGCAGCATTGCAATCGTCGTATTTATTAGTATATAAAGCTTTGTTTAGTCATAGTAGTTATACTAGGCTAGGTCCTTTAGGAGGATTTGATATCTGTAAGGGTCTAGCATATGTGTTCATATAGATCTAATTATGGTAATATTTGGTATAAATAATCCCAATGAATATTAAAGGATTTCAAGTTTGTTTAGATAAAGGGATAAGGTCCCAAGGGAACTTTTATTTTTACATAAGAATACTATTAGAAAACAGGAAATATTTGGCAATATTTTAATCATCTTGATGTCTAAAACATTGTTTGGTGGAGTGTCGGTCCTAAAAAGGGGACGTTCACAGTAAAATAAAACAATTGCCTGTGGAAAAAATATCAAACACAATATAATTGATTGTGAAACTCTTCAAACAATAATCTAAAGATTTTTACCCCCCCCCCCCCCCTCCCCTCTTTTTTAACAATGCATCGCTCCACAGGTGCGTTTATTCTGTAGAATACAATACTAAGAGGCCAACAGAAGCCCAATACTGGTTAAAAATGTGAAATTTAATAAAATCAAATTATTATGCCATGGGATGCTGAAATAGAAATAAAATTAAGCTCTCACTAAAATTCCATGCACAGGAAAAAAGTTATATTGTCAATATTTGTACACCGGGCTGCTTCTTTGACATGAAATAAATCCTATCAAGTGAAAATTTAAAAAAAATGTTTGTTAAGACGATGAAAAATAGTCCTAAACAAAACAATAATGTCAATGTACCAATTGTTCTTACGAGTGTGTATTTATATATTTTTAATAAAGAACAGAAAAAGACACAGGCATTAGGATCATTTGGATATTGAAATTATTGTTTCATACATTAGGCCAATTTGTTCATCATCTTAAAATCAGAGACATAAAGAGTTTAATTTAGTCATTGTTAAAACTCAGTTGAATATGCATATTTAAAATGATATATATTTTTTTACACTTAATGACAATTCAATGTTAATTGCATTTACTGAATCGATGTCAACATCATAGACCAGTCAATTTGTTGCTTTAATACAGAGTTTTTTAACAAAAAATGAAGAAATATAAAATAAATATTGTTTTATAAATGACTTATTACTAATACAAATATTGATTTTTCTAATCTTTAAGTGGTAAGGACATAAATGTATACAATTTTAATTATCGTAGTGTTTGCTTGTTAATATCATAACAAATCTGACCTACCAAACACATGATTATAGCTTTATGGTAGTTGCAATTGAAGTCTAATATATAAATGAAGCTACGATCATAAATTCATATAAAACAAAATATTTGAACGACGGATGCAATTTATTTAATAAAAACGCCTACATTCAAGTGCCTCTTGTTGATAGATATAACACAAGTTGCCTCCCTTTTACTTTTGAGACGGCCCCCATTTAGAATCATTGTCACTCTCGCCACCGCAAAAATCGAGCATGTGGCGTTAAAAATTTTAATATTTTTTTATGTTTTTCGTCGTAACAAATAAAGTTTGAATGTGGCAGGCTTACTAAAAGCTCTGATTTTATAGCACATGTATAAAAAAAACAACACATTCGTATGATAGCGTAAATGTGAACCGAAAATGACCGATTTTCACGAACGAAGAAACAGTTGAGCACAAGTAGTGGCATTTGCGCAGGTTCAAATCGATATTTTGAATAAACAAAGAAACTATACTACATGTTTAAAGTATTCTCGCATTTCTATGAATAATATGAATGTTTCCGAATCGAACGACAAGTTGAAACCGCGGTATTGACACCACAATTTCAATTTTCCCTGCATTTTGACCCCCAAATTGGCGACCAAAATCGGTTTATCTTAGCTTGGGATTCTGAGAGCGGACTTTTCACCGTTGCTATACTGTCGTTAAGTGAGCAGGACTGTGAACTAAAATGACCGCGTGGGTCCTGACTGCATTATAAAAAGTAAGGGGTAACTTAATACCCCAACCCCACACTCGTTTTTAAACTAAGAAATATTAATATGTGTCATACTTTAAATCGCATTATCTCGGGCTCTGTGTTTGCTTTTCAGTTTCATTTGAACAGAATATGGTGCTTAACATTGAGGATGTTGGATAGTAAAATGAAAGTAATTCGTTTTTATTCTGGTCATAACTGTATTATCTAACGTATATAATGGAAATGTTCACGAAATAATCACGTATGTTAGGCGATAACTACTTTAATGTGATATTTTGTTAATTTCTTTCAAGAGGTAAAAAAAGCAGTTAATTTTTTTTTTGAAAAACTTCTTTATCATCCAAATATTTCTTGATAAGAAAAGGATGCCAAAAGTTTAACATCTTTATTAGGAAAAATGTAAAAATTGTTTATAAATTAGCATAAAAAATATTGGTTTCTTGAATGAAATGGACCTTCAGTTTTAGGTATAAAATTCATGAATAGGAAATTCTGGAAACTTCCCAGCCAACACTCTTAAGGTATTGACCCCAGTAAACTTTCATATGTAAATTGTATGACACGCCTCACTTAAAAAGACGTGTCAACAATAAACACATCGTATATTTCGTTTGCAGTTTATATGTCCAAGACTTAAAATAAGTTTAATATGTTTACTTACAGGTCATATCAATGGAAATACTTAGCTGATCTTACTTAGATTAAAGTCAGTTTAAATTATGAATGCTTCTCTCTTTTGCTTGTTATTATTTAGAAAAGCTGATCAATAATGAGTTTGAATGATATACAAACAATATTTCTGAAATGATGCAAGAGCTCCCGACAGATGTATTCCATTCGTTTCAAGATTATGTTGTGTGGGTGATGGGTACTCTGCCTGATGCATGATATTTCATTTGACAGTATTGTGTCTCTGTCTTTAGTTGAAACCGTTGTACTATGACTTGAATTCTGTTGAAAGAGACAATTAACACCGGTCAGTACAATCGCCGTGATTCATGAATAGTATCAATAGTTACATGGATGCCTCCATAATTTATCCTTTCATCATTAAATATGGTTACAACAGCACGCACGTGTGTACCTGTAGTGATCACGCGTGTCTGACATTGAGGACGCATTGGTGTTTTTTTCTGTCATTGAAAGAGTCTCCTTGAACAAAAAATACGATAGTTACGAATACAAAACCATCAACGACATCATTTTCATCTTTATATCTATGATGGGAAAATGAGTTAGGTACTGTTAGGTACTAAGTTCAAACCTCAAGATATAGTGTCTGGTGATAGTATCAATATTTGAATGGAGTATAATGAAGATGTTGTGATGATGTTTCTTGAATTTAATCAAGATTATATTTAACGTAAAAAAGAGAAGGTAAACCAATTTTAGAATGCTAAATTGTCAGCTTCGTATACTTGTCTTTCTGGTAAAGAGAATTTACTGATATTCAGATTTGCAATAATTATAATAATGATAATATTAATATTGATAAAAGTTATTATAATATGTCTGGTTCTACCCAGGAGCGGTTCATATAGGTTGAGACCTTTCTTTGCAGTCGAGCTAAAATAAACAGATAAGTATTAAATTCATATCGAAGTGTTAAAAACACAAACACAAAAATCAAGCAATTTCGGGTATGCGTTACATATCGAAATGCAAACAGACATAATTCTGATAAACCATTTAGTAATTATGGCTATAATGTCATTGACTTTTTAAAACCTAACAATTTATATATTACAAATGGACGAACTAAGGGTGATAATGATAGCCATGTCACTTGTAAAAATATTAGTACTGTTGATTTTTTTTGTTTTATTTCAATGAATTTCCGAAATGAATGGTTTAGATTACTGCCATTTATTCTCAGATGTTCATTACCCTGTTGAACTTATACTAAATGTTGATAGTATGGTGGCCCAAGTAAAGTCACCCTCTCACACAAAGAATAAATTAAGGGACGAATGAAAAACTGATGACTTTATTAGAAATATTGATTTTGATAAAGTTAATGAAATATTTCGTAAACTTTGCTCTATTGAAGCAACACATGTTTACAAGATGAGACAATAAACAATACAGCAACACGTATTACTTCTGTATATAAAATTAGTATCGACATTAGCTTTAAAACGAGTCATAAAAATAATAATATGAATAAAACGAATATAACTCCAAAATGGTTCAATAATTAATGAAGGTCTGCTTAACAGAACTTTCCCAGATCTAAATATGTGTACAAAAAACAACGAAATTTTGATGAACTAAAAATCAACTTAAAACTAATAGTCGTTTGTATAAGAAAACATGACGTATATATTTTTGGTAAATTTCAAAAGTTGTAATGTAATTGGAAATCAGAAGAATACAGAAGCTGCTGTACTTGATCACTTGGCTTTTTTTTTCAAAAGTTTTTTGAAAGTGTCCATAAAAACTATAACGATGAAGACGAAAATATTATTAACAAAAGTGAATTTTACAATCTAGATAATAATACATGTATACTAAATAACGACATTTCTCTTGAAGAAATTGAAATGACAGTTATCCATCTTAAAAGAATAAGGCTTTTGGCTTCGACGAGGTATTAAATGAACATATTAAGCAATTTTTCATTAATGAAGCATGTATATCACAAATATTTCAATGTTATTTTAGCTCTATTGCCAAAAGGTCAGAAGGGCGTATGCGATGGCGCGTTGTCCGTCGTCTGTATTCTGTCGTCTGTCGTCCGTTAGCTGCACTTTCTCTGAAACCACTTAAACTTCAAATGAATAATTCTTCTGCATAGGAGACTTTACAGAAGATTTATTATTTTCGATCTGAAATGTAAGATAATTGCAGTTAAAAATAAACTTAAAAAAAATTATTTTCTCATAAGCTCGCTCAACATATTTGAAAAAAAAATATGTAGAAATTATAACCAACTATAGTTCTAAAGGACTTGATCATATGATGTCCCTGTGATTAAAAAGGCCCGCCCCAGAGAGTTCAATTAGGGGACACATGTAGTTATAATAAATATTATTATTTTTGTTAAATAACGGAACTGATTTTGCCTATATTTTCACAGAAGCATTGTTTCAGGATAGAATTAATGGCTTGGTTCAATTGTCTTGAGTGGTCGTTTTCTTAGGAACCGGTCAGTCAAATTTGTTCATGTTTGGCTTAAATAATCTCTTTGTGTAGGAACTTGAATGTAAGTAAGTATTAAGGGACTAATATTATAGGGGCCCTAGCATCAGCTAGTCATAGAAAGTAAGCATTGGTTAAATAAGGACAATTGACTTTCCATAAGGGGCCAGTGTGGGTAAAAAAAGAGTTAAAATAGAATATTTTCAAAAGTATTCTTCTCGATAACCGGTCAGTCAAAATTATTCCTATTTGATATAGATTATCCCAAGAAGTATGGGTTTATCGTTTGTACAAATCAAGAGGTGTATATCTATAGGGGCCTATAAGAGGACTTTGAGCTTTACATAGGCATACCATAGGAAAACTGAAAAAAATCATTTTTTTTCCAATCTATTATGGTTATTTTTATTCACTTTGAGTTCTGAAGCATTTTCAAGTTATAACAAATAAGATTTTGTTCAATCATAAGACGGATTGACTTTCTAAAAGGGGCCAGGAAGGGGTCACAAAATGGATAAAATTGAACTTTTTTAAAAATCTTCTTCTCAACAATTTGTCAGTCAAATTTGTTGATATATGATGTCAGTTATCCATGTGAGTAGGGGTTTACAATTTGTACAAATCAGGGGCTGGTATTTATAGTGGTTAAATCAAGGGGCTGGTATTTATAGTGATCAAATCAAGGGGCTGGTATTTATAGTGGTCAAATCAAGGGGCTAGTATTTATAGTGGTCAAATCAAGGGGCTAGTATTTATAGTGGTCCAATTTGTGCAGACTTGTTATTCAATTTGAGATCTGAAGCATGTACTTATCATAGCAAATGAGATTTAGTTCAATAAGAAGGATTGAATTTCTATAAGGGACCAGGGGTCACAAAAGGGTTTAAATTGAAAATTCTCAAAAGTCTTATTCACAACAACCGATTAGTCAAATTTGTTCATATTTGATAAAAAATTTCCAAATGTTTTAGAGTTACATGTTTGTACAAGTCATATAGGGACACTTGGATGTATACAGGCCCTGAAGGGGACTTAAAGTTTTACGTAGGAATACTGTGGGGACACGGAAAATTCTCATATTGGTCATCCATTTTTGTAAATATGCTGTTTAATTTGAGATATAAAGCATTGTCTAACAACATTAGGTTTGATTTTGTTCAATACAGAGGATTGAAATCCCGCTAGGTGAAGAAATAGGGGAGGGGGTTGGGGGGGGGGGGGGGGGGGGCGTAATATGGTTTAAATTGGGAATTTTCATTAATCTTGATAACCTTTATGTCAAACTTGTTCATATATGATATAAATTATCTTTGCATCAGCAAGGGATTGAAGATAGCGCAAATCAAGGGGCTGGGATATATTTGGACCCTGTAAAGTGACTTTAACTTTTACATAGGAATATTATGGGGAAAAAACTTCTTTTTAAAATCTAAAGTATTTCTGCTTATAGCGGGGACTTTATTGTTTTACAGACGAATGGTATGAGAATTTGAATTATTTCCTTTATATTGCAATTTACTTTTTGTTCAGTAAGGGTGTAGTGGGGTATTTATCCATAAGGTGTTGAAACGATCCCCAAAGAGGGTTAATATTATCATGAGCCAGTAGAGCGTCCACAAGTCCTCTCTGGCCTATTGTTAATTCTGGAGTAGTACTAATAGTGATTGGACTATAAGTGTCATCAAATTAATATATAAAAGTAAAGGAGAATCTAAAGACCTGTCAAATTATGACGTTGCTTAGTTGTTAAGGTAAGACATCCAAGATTCCGCAAAGGTTAGTCAACTACAGATATTATGTTTGTGTTAAATATGTTAATAAGCTTACTCAAAAATAGTAAATGCAAACTTTTCTGTGTCTTTATTGTCATTAAAAGTGCGTTTGATACTGTTTGGAGAACAGGACTATGGTCAAACTTTTGTCTTATAATATTGGTGATAATTTTGTAAATGTTGTTAACATATTTATATATATAACAATGCCAAATCATGTGTCTCTTCAAATAGTCAAACGTCAGACTATTTTTCCATTGGTGTCCATTGGTGTCCGATAGGGTGAAAACCTTTCACAAATTTTACTTAAATGATTGCATGTAGAATGTGTCAATAGTGAGTCGTCAGGTTCTTAATATGTATGTGTATTAGATAATACTTTAATTGAATATGTAAATTATTTATACTGTTACATGCTGATGATACCGTTTTTTTTTCGGAATCTGTTAGGGACTTGCGAAATGCTCTTTTGTGAACTTTGGAAACTCGCTCTTAGTACATCAAAAACAAAAGTTTTTGTTTTTGTTAATCATATACCGCAGTTTTTTATGTTCACCTACAATTACATATTAGACAATTACATATATTTGGGTATCCTTTAAAGTAGAAATGTGTAAATTCTTTAATGTTAAAAACACTGTAGCAAAACAAGCACATAAACCGATGCACTGTCTGTTAAAAATGCTAAACATCTTCGTTTGCCCTTAGACCTACTTATCGATTTATTTGACAAAACAATAAAAGCAACACCTTTGTATGGTTGTGAAACATGGGGAAACGGAAATATGTCATTGCAAAAGTTCAACTAAAATTCTCGAAATTTATTTTAGAATTAAAATCAAGTGCACCTTGCTTGGTGTCAAAACCCTAATTATTGAAACTGAATCACGTTTTATTTCGTATTGGTCACGACTTGTAGTACCCAGTGAAAGGTATCAACGTGTCCTCAGAAACTTTGTATATTCAAACTCGACAAGTCGATGCAAATGTCCATGGATACAAAATGTTGAAACAATAATGATACATTTGGTTCGGTAAATGTTAAGAACAGTCATGACGTTCCGAACCATAAATAGCTTTATGCAAATGTTAAGCAAAAACTCACTGACCTGTTTCCAAATGAGTGGTACTCAAGCATAAAAAATTCAAGTAAATGCGACATTATAAATTATTCAAACATGATTTAAGGTTTAAGGACCATCTTATTAAATCACCTTACAAATGGTTCTAACATGTAATTAAATAAGAAACACCAGAATACCAATAGAAATTTGGAGCTGGAATAGAACTGAGCGTAATTACAAAAATGTCCCCTTTGTAATTCTACATCTGGCATCGGTGGTGAGTTCCACTATTTGTTAGAATGCAATATGTTATCGGTATCACGAAGAAAACTGATTGAATCAAATTTTTACAAAAAAAACAAATATATTATTATTTGACAATTCAATGAATCTGAATGTTAATATATTTCCAAAATACAGGAACTAATGTAAGTTAATAAAAGAAATAAAACATATTTACACTGACATCTACCCATGATTTATGACAGTCAGTAAATGGTTATATTGTTTTTTGTTATATACTTGGTCACATAATTTTTTAGTTACTTTCTGACTACACAAAAAGTTTAAACAGTTGAACAGGCAAAAAGTTTAAAAAGTGTAAACAAGCAAAACGTGTAAACAGTTAAACGAGCAAAAAGTGTAAACAGTTAAACAAGCAAATAGTGTAAACAGTTAAACAAGCAAAAAGTGTAAACAGTTAAACAAGCAAAATGGACTGCAGCTTCATAAAGTTTCGTATGCTCAACTTCTACATAGAAAGATATCTAATCAGACAATGTGAAATACTCCAGGCCGAGCAGATATTCGTCACATAGGACAAGAAAAGGCAAAGTACATGTACTTAAAATTACTGATAGCCGGCCTATAACAAATATGCATACAGCTTCCTAATTTGATTGATATCATTGTAGCGCTTGGTTTATCTTATTCTACATTTTTAAAAAAAAAAAACACACGACAAAATGAAATGTCCACAATATATGTTTTATTGCTTTCTGAAGATGTCCTAAAATGAAAATCAGGGAATAAAAAGTAGTCCCTGTCGGGTAGGGAGATTTAAACGGTGGTCGACACTGCAAAGGTTGATCACGATGGCATACGCTTTGGCATAAAGCCCGACTAACAATCAATGTCCTGATTGTGATTGCATTTCATATCGATAGTCACATAGTTTGTACTGATCTGCTATCCATTTTTATATAAAATACCGTCTACATTAATTAATAGAAGTGATAATTCTTTTATTTTTGTTTTTAAAGGTATGGGGAATTAACCTGACACTGATTGTCAATAAAATACATTTAATCAGCAATCGAAAGTTTCAAAGGCCGCCATTTTCCTTATAAAAGCGAACGGTCTCGAAGAATAGTGGGGGAAGAAAATTGGCCTGACGCGATGACGGTTATCACTCTGCCAGCCACGTGTCATTGTTTGTCCAAGTAAATGCAATGTTATGTTTACGGTGTAGCAACCGCTATTGACTGGATCACGACTTGTTTGATTGACAGACTGCGTCAGGTCAATTTCGGTGGGGGCTAAGGCAGTATTAAATCGTTAACAAAATACAAAACTAAAACTGTGTTAATATGGCAAAGTATGTTTCTTTCAATTATGCATTCTCGACATTAGGCTTATACGATCGATTTATAGAGTTGTGCTACATAGTTTCGATTCCGTTTGTGTTATGTATTCATCAGTCACCGATCTCCTCTCTCCATGTATTTAAGAAGTGCTTTAGACATTCCGTCACTTGTTGCACCTTTGTGAATCTATGATAAATACATGTAAAATGTACATTGTAATTTCAGCATGATTAACGTCCCAGTGGAAGTCAGCAGCCCACACACATCTCGGTGGCATGCATCCTTTTAAAGACATATCAGAGTATTCGTGTCACTTCTGTACTAGCAAATAAACGTTTTCGTTTAAAATCCAATAATGTCGCTGTTCATTTAAATCTAATAGATCAAGGAAAAAACTTAGAGCGAATTACAAACTTAATGACATTTGGTCTTAAGGTATTACATTAAACCTAACATTTCTCCCATTCCCCAGCGTGCCCACATAATCTGACTATTTGCTACACGGATACTATAGTCATACTGGTACTTAATTGTGTGATGATCCATCTCTAATATTCATTGACAAGTATTATTTCTTGTTCTGCATTTTCTGTGTAATTGTTTAATTGTTGTATGGTGTTTAGCGTCGCTTTCAACATTTTTTTCAGTCATATCGCGACGGTGTGTACTTGAGACAGTATTCTAAGCGCTGTCACACTGGAGTATCATGCCGCAGACACATAGTATGATACCCCATCCTGTCACATTATACTGACACCGGGCCGACCAGACCTAGAACTATCCTTTTAATGCTGACTGTCAAGCGAGAAAGCTTATAGTACCATTTTTAAAGTCTTTTGTATGACCCGGTCGGGGATTGAACCCACGACCTTCCGTATGCGAGGCGGTTGCTCTACCACTAGACCACGCTGCGGTCTTTATTTGTTTAGAAAAAGGTTTGGATTTCTACCGTAAGTCTTGTTTAAGATCGTTGTTGAGGGCCTCAGAGAAGATTGGACTTAGTGCAACTAAATATTATATCATTATTATACATCTATGCTCAACTCTGCATGTATGTATTTATCACTCAGCAATGATTTTCTTACTAAACTCGGATGTTTAGTTTGCTCTCTTGGGGCTGTATCAATTCAATGTGCGTTTATGTGATGATTACGTGTCCGTCGCATTTTCCACCTGACTGTCGTCTGTGATCGTGTAAATTATATTGCTCATAGATGTAAACAAAAAAACGCAGGTAGTAATATAACAACTGTCCCTTAATTGTCCCTTACTTGCTTGTGTGTGCGTGTGTGAGAATGTATATGCATAATTATACATGCTGTTTCAGTCTTGTTTATACAACCAAGTCGATCGACCGTTGATCGGATGCCCTCCAGTTAGTACAACATACATCGTTTTGTCGAAACTTGAATTGTGCTACAACACAAACGTCTTTTCTGGACCATATTGTTG
This sequence comes from Panopea generosa, assembly GCA_029582155.1. Taxonomy (NCBI): domain Eukaryota; kingdom Metazoa; phylum Mollusca; class Bivalvia; order Adapedonta; family Hiatellidae; genus Panopea; species Panopea generosa. The sequence goes on from CM055901.1 coordinate 3,580,913, forward strand.
AGGACCTCATGGTAGATTGAGTTTTTCAAATGAGTTGTCTTGTCTGGCGAAGTTTTCCTTATTACTATTACTATTCTTCTTCTTCCTTCTTCTTCGTTTTTTTCTTCTTCTTCTACTTCTTCTCATTATTACCATTATTAAAATGACCATTATTACTATTATTATTATATTATTATTTTTATTATTATTATTATTATAATTAGTATTACTATTATTGGCAAACCGGTTCCTTTACATTACCGCCAGTTTCCTTTTAACATTCTCATAAAAATGGAAACATGCAGAAATTGATAATAATATCGATTGAGATTTTTTGTGAACTTTAATTTATGACTTACTTAGAGAAGCATACAGTCGGTTGTCGTAGTAATTATAGAGACGATTCCACTGGTAGATGTACAAATGCTTCCACCAGTAGGTGTACAAAGGATCCCACCAGTAGGTGAACACATGCTCCCACCAGCAGATGTACAAATACTTTCACGGAGATAAATACGAGTTCTCGAAGGAAATAAATTCACGTTAATGCAGACATTTTCACAGAGTAATCAAATTAAAAAGACGTTTGTTTATACAGTAAACATACGTCTGTAATGATTTTAAAAATGCCCGAAACTGCTGTTAAACACAGAAATAGAGGTGCTGTAAACATTTAACCAGGTATTCGGAGAGTGATGAAAATAAGGTGGTATTTGGGGATACACCCCAAAGATCTCAACAAATCAACAGTATTTCAGTATATAGTTACTGAGAAAAAAGAATAACAACCATATTTTTAAATCAATGTATTTATTAAAGTCTAAAAAAAGTACAACTAGACCCCACACGCTGACTAGAACCGCCTTAAGCGGCATTCTTTTCTCGGGCAACACTGATGTGCTCGCGCCATGATTCCGAGAAATAATAATTATCTGGTTAATAATGACCTTTTAATTCTTATTGGCTCTTTTTCAAAGAAAGGTATATTAGTTTTATTTTAAACATCTTATCACTTGTACTACAGATAATTAACATTAATTGATAATGCATATCTACATATAACATACGCACATGAATTGAACTAGAAGTTATAACAACTTTAGTTACAGTTCTCTCCATATCTTTAAGATTGATATGATATATATACCGGAAAGAAATGTAAAAACTGTTGTTGTTTTTTAAATTATCAAAGCGCTGTGAGCTCTAAAAGTCGCGGGCTACTTATGGCTTGGTATAGAAGTAGTTTAGACGTTTTTCAAAATTCTACTCCAAACATCATTGAGTTTTAAAAATTCTTCTCGGTTCATTTGGATTCAAGAGCTAACTACTTTTCGTCGCGCATTCATTCTTATAGAGTACAGTGTACGTTTGGGTTGGCAGCTAGTTGATTCAGCAATAGCACTTTGACCTTTAGGGCAAGCCCCAGGCTAAAAGCGAAAGTAGTACATTATACTAAAGTACTACAACTAATTGATTCCACCAATTTACAAATAGCTTTAGCAGCTAGCTGTCCAGGATTGATGATCTATGTACAGCAATTTGGTTACTTTTTTTTCTGTTAGATCTTTTGAGCTCTTTAAACTAATTTGAAGCCCGTTTTACTGACATTTGTAAAGAACGTACGAACGTCTTCTACGTAGGCTTCAAAGCTGAGGAATCGTTCCACTGTTGTTGCATAACCATTGCGTTGATGAAATATATTTAAGTGTCTTTATTGTTCATACGAAAATCTCAAAATTGCGAAGGTTAGTTTAACGGGTCCCAATGTTGTTTCCGATGAGGTCGTTTCGGTTCAATTTATTGATATGTGTTCAGTAGCAGTTGATGATTCCAGGTCATGCACCTTTGACAAATACCCTCGGTATCGTGTATTTATTAGTTAATATGGTAGTCTCTTATTTACATTTTCACGTATACAACATTATGATAAAATAGAAGCGTTTATGCTGTCTCATAATGGCCATAATTAGACCATTTTTACCATAATAGAAGACAATAGGTAAAATCTCGCAAGTGTTCATTATGTAATTTGTCATTTTTTTTAAGGTAATACTTCTATTTCAATACATTTAAACAACTATAAAGCAGAACTCGAACATTGAAGTATTACAAAGTTTAGTTTGTTGCATCTGTTATATACAATTACATGAATAATAAAAAATCAGTTATATTTATATATAGTGCAAATTGGTCGGGCTACAAGTAACAACAAGTAGCAATATCACCATGTGGTGCTGCAATGTCTTGGTTTACAAAATACTACTTATGTATGAAAATACTATTTGAATATATTGAATACGTTTGAATTTGATCAGTTGTGGTAATGTACATTGCTACAACTGTTTTGTTTATGTTAATGCGTTTTGCGGAAGATTACCAGGTAACCGATCAATATTTGATGAAATCTTTTATTAAAACTAATATAATTAACAGGCGGTTTTACCCAAATACGCCAATGTCATTTTTTTACGTGCCAGTAAACACCCTTATTCAGTACAAAAGTCAAAGTCTTTTTAAGTAGTAAAGTTGCTAAATGGGCACAAATGGCACTATTAGTCACTGTATTACCGCTTTAAAGGGACATACGAACTTTTTGATAGTAAAAACCGAAGGACATATCAATTTGTTTTTTTCCTTTGTCCGTTCAAAGTCGTCTAAAAATTGATACAGCATTGAAATTATTCATCAATATACTTTAGTTACACCATAGCCAAAGTTATTTAGTTACACCATAGCCAAAGTTATTAGATAGTATAGAAAACCCAGCAGTAATACGTTCATCATGTATGAATGATCTTCCTTCTTTTCCTTTGCGCGCATGCGATATTGGTGTAAGATTTGCTATTCCCAGCGTTGATCCAGGTGTTTTTTAACATAAATTTGGCATTTGACATATCTGAAAGTACAAAGGAGTAAATAGTCAAGATGTCTGTGTTAAGTTTTGTAGGTATCATAATAATTTCAATACAACATATGAATTGTTTCTACTGATAACATCTGTTTGAATGTTTGCCATTCAGAGCTACTTCATGAAACCATTGTTTTTCCACAAGGTAATGCTTACGAACTGACCTGTGTCCTAACGCATGAAACCTGGTACGTGTGTTCATTAGAACTATTTAAATTTGAAGTTTTCCCGTAACAAGTCAGGAGTATCTCATTGAAGTAATTTCTCTTGTGAAACGGCATTCAAAAACTCTGTTTGATCTTTTTTAAATGGTGTTATGAATTTAAGAGATAAGAGTTAGTGCCGTCTCTTTCAGAAAACTTGTCATAGTCAACAATATTTTTGGTACGAATATGATTCGGGGCGAAGTTTATATGTTTGTTATATACTATTTATATATATAAAATGATATAATCTTTATTCAAAATATTTGCTGCAATTTATTAGCATTTACTTCAAGGAAATATGACATCTGAGACAATTTATGAGAATATTTCAATTCAAATAATCCATGCCTTCTTACCACCCCGCGCGCTATAATAACTAACCAAAAGCGGTTAGTGATGTATCTTAGCACACCGATCAACCGGAGCTAGTGATGTCATCCGTGAAAACACATTGTCATGAAATGGACAGCATTTGTTTCTGCCTACTGTTTGCAAGCATGCAGTTATTATATATATGCCATTAATATCGTAATAATTTTAACCAAAGAAACGTATGCAGAAAACGCTCCCTGAACAATGTTACCACCTATTCACGGGTTAATACCAGCATTTGTGAGAAATTGTTTTTGTCTGAGATTAAAAATCCAAATTTTAACCCTAGATATCTGCCATGACAGTTAGAATAATTATTGTGAGAGTTTATTTTACTATTTAGTAGGCATCCCTTCGTGCTTACACATTTTGTTCTCAAAAAAGGTCTCTAAGTATGTTTCTCAAGATTCGTTCTTTCTTAAAAATGGCTGGTCTCGTCACACAGATGAATTTCCTCGTAGATGTTCTATATGGAATCAAAATCTTTGTAGCACGGAATGAATCCTGGCCAAACAATTGACAAATGAATATGAAGGATAAAAAAATGTCACCGGAAGGGTCAAAATACTTACCTATTTATTTATCTCGTAACTGAAGTAGTATAATAAGCGATGTAGAACTCAACTGTTGAACTAATTTTTAAAGCGGTAGAATTTATAGAACTTCTTCGGGTTTTGGAAGTTATTATTATGTATAGAATAGTTATCCTTAGATGCTCTGAAACGCGACTACTTACTTTTTGAAACTTGCTCAGGTAATAGGCCTGCATCTTCTGCAGTATCAATATCCACATTGAAAAAAAAAGTATTTTATCCATAGCAGGAGTTTATCCGCTCATAACCATGCACGATAATTAAAATCCTCAACTACTCTGAAATACATCCGGCTGGCAAAATCTTATAAAATTCGCATTATCAACACGTGTGATATATATTCTTCAGTATATAAAATTATCATCCCAGCCTTTGTTCTATTCGTCAGCAACAGGAAGTCATATAAACTATCAACCATTTTGAAAATATTTCAAACCAAATAGATTTAAAACGAAGTTACATTGAAAATTTTACAACTTGTGATGATGTCTTATTCAGCATTTATTATCATAGTCTTTATTCTATTCGTTAGCAGCTAGAAACCACAAAAACTATGAACCATTTGGATAATATTCCAAACCAAATGTATTTTACCAAATTGTATTGAACCTTTTAGCAAAATAATTGTATGACCGTCACTGAAAGAAGTGAGACGCTATGCGCATTGCTCGATGAGAAAGCTGTGCGTGGCTTGTTTTATTGCTTACAGCAGATCAACATGCCTGGTATAACCCCCATTGATAGTTTTTAATTAGTTTTATAGCGTATGTTTCTATGTTTAATATACTGCTTATTTATAGCGTTTCGCATACTTTCACGATTATCTTATCTTTGCAATTTATTATGTACGTTTTATCTCCTTCCATTGTTAAGATACGGTTCGTCTCTTTGTTAATTTGCTTTGTTTCGCAGCAAATCAATTTGCGAAATAAGATAAAGATATGTGCTATGTGCAATATCTCACGTTTCGCTGTTTCTTCTGCATGACACTTGTAAAAATTATGCAGACGGTTGAAATAACTTGAGCCCCAACTCTATTGCATGTTGAAATGAAATATGTTTAAACAAAACTAGCAACATTTAAAAAATGTCGGAACTCTCAAACAGATCTAGATGCCCCTCTATCGTGTTAATTGCTACCGTCACATTTACCGCAGATTCATATGATACCAAAGTAATCTGTTTAATGTTTAATAGCAACGGACTTAGATATCTGTTTATATTTTGTGTTTTGCTATGGCATTATGTTATGTGACTGTATGGTGAAAATGACTGACGTATCATGCCATGTGTCTGTATAATGTAAATGACAGTGATGCTCTGCCATGTGTCTGTAGAATGTAAATAACTTTGGTGCTATGTCATGTGTGTGTATAATGTTAATGATTATGATGCTATGCCATGTGTCTGTATAATGTAAATGACAGTGATGCTCTGCCATGTGTCTGTAGAATGTAAATAACTTTGGTGCTATGTCATGTGTGTGTATAATGTAAATGATTATGATGCTATGCCATGTGTCTGTATAATGTAAATGACAGTGATGCTCTGCCATGTGTCTGTAGAATGTAAATAACTTTGGTGCTATGTCATGTGTGTGTGTAATGTAAATGATTATGATGCTATGCCATGTGTCTGTATAATGTAAATGACAGTGATGCTCTGCCATGTGTCTGTAGAATGTAAATAACTTTGGTGCTATGTCATGTGTGTGTATAATGTAAATGATTATGATGCTATGCCATGTGTCCGTATACTGTGAATGCCATGTTTCTACGACATAACTCTACACTCTCCAGTATTTCAGTAACTGTTGATAGTTTTCACTTGAGACATAAAGAAGCGAAGCGGTAGTGTACGTTTGAAGTAAAAAAATACTAGACAACGACGAATTAACAATAGAAAGTGAAATTATATACAGAGGCTGATAAACATTTTATCTAGCTATATTTATACTCTAAGTCATTGTTTAAACTCCCGTTACATTGTATTGTTTTATTGTGGGATGTAATGTCGACGAGCCGACTGCATTATCCATGACATGTTAAACTGGGATATTACATACGTGTTGTATGTATTTCTGTTGCATTGTTTCATCAAGAATCCATTTCATGCTAAATTTAGCATACTACGTTTCAATATGTCAATTGGGCATGATTGTTAAATCAAAGTTAGCCTTTTGTACTTGAAAATATCACAAATATCGCGGTGATTCTTTATCGTGATTGTTCCGTTTAAAATACAATATCTAGATACTCACTTGTGCGTTTGTATGTTTGTATTACATGTATTTATATAGTCAATGCGACAAAATAAAGATGCAGAAAACGACAACCAATACACGACAAAAAGTATTGTATTCTATATACACAAGTCAATTATTACTATCAAGGGCACTACTGTATGTTATATATGAGTGAGCGAGTATTATCAAGGGCACTACTGTATGTAATATATGAGTGAGCGAGTACTATCAAGGGCACTACTGTATGCAATATATGAGTGAGCGAGTATTATCAAGGGCACTACTGTATGTAATATATGAGTGAGCGAGTACTATCAAGGGCACTACTGTATGCAATATATGAGTGAGCGAGTATTATCAAGGGCGCTATTGTACGTAATCTACAAGGCGGAAAGTGCCATAGTCATTTTTAACCATCTATGGCACTACTGTATGTAATATATGAGTGAGCGAGTACTATCAAGGGCACTACTGTATGCAATATATGAGTGAGCGAGTACTATCAAGAGCACATTTGTATGTAATATATGAGTGAGCAAGTACTTTTAAGGGCACTATTGTATGTAATATATGAGTGAGCGAGTTCTATCAAGGGCACTACTGTATGAAATATATGAGTGAGCGAGTACTATCAAGAGCACATTTGTATGTAATATATGAGTGAGAGAGTACTATCAAGGGCACTACTGTATGTAATATATGAGTGAGCGAGTACTATCAAGGGCACTATTGTATATAATATATTAGTGAGCTAGTACTATTAAGGACACTATTGTATGTAATATATGAGTGAGCGAGTACTATCAAGGGCACGTTTGTATTCTATATACAAATCAGTTAATACCATCAAGGGCACTACTTTATGTAATATATGAAGGAGCAAGTACTATCAAGGGCACTATTGTATGTAATATATGAGTGAGCGAGTACTATCATGGGCACTGCTATATGTCATATACAGGGCGGATAGTGCCCTAGGAGGCACCATTGTATTTTATATACAAGTCAATTAGTACCATCAAGAAAACTACTGTATGTTATTAACGAGTCAGTAAATACTATTATGGGCATTTGTATGTTCTTTGTGAGTCATTCAGTAACATCAGAGGCATTGTTGTACGTAGCTTTGAGTCATTAAGTATCATTAGGGGAATAGTGTTTGTTATCTTTGTTGATACAATCAGTGGTACTATGAACAAGTTAGTACCATTAGGCGCACATTTTTGTGCGTATTTCTAATCAGGCCTTGAAACAAAGTGTGAGCTGTACAACGATACTTTTAGAATATCTAGTAGTACTGAAACTAAATAGACTAATGTGGAAAGAGAAATTGAAACTCTTCATACATTGTGAATAGTGTCTGTGCGAATTTCTTCAAATATTGCATATTTGTATAAAGCATATTGTCATATCCTTACAGAGCAGTCACTATTGCTATTGTGGTATCTCCTTTGCAAAGTCTGATCTCTTAATTTGCATTATTCATGTCGATCAATAATATCATATTGCTGTTATCATGGCCGATAGTCTAGATTAATTACAATTTCGCTGAATATGTCAATCAAACGATAGAGATTAGATACCGGTAACTGGCATGTGTTTAAACATTGCTGGCCGGGCCCGATTATCTCAGTCGGTTACTCGTTTGACTATCAATCCAGGGGTCGTTAGTTCGAATCCCCCGCCCGGCAACAGTCTACGTTATGATTGATATACGACATTTTGTCTCATTATCATTCGTCTCTCACCACTGATTCAAGTGGGAAAGTTATCAGTTTATTGCGGAGAATGGGTGTTGATCAATTATATGTCGAATGGTTTAATGTTAGATATTTTCATTTGGTGATCTAGAAGAATGGTTTTAATGTTTAATACCTCTATTGATTAATGAGATGAATGGTGTAATGTTAGATATTTTCATTTGGTGATCTTGAAGAATGGTTTTAATGTTAAATACCTCTATTGATCAATTAGATGAATGGTTTAATGTTAGATATTTTCATTTGGTGATCTAGAAGAATGGTTTTAATGTTAAATGCCTCTATTGATAAATTAGATGATTGGTTTAATATTAGATATTTTCATTTGGTGATCTAGAAGAATGGTTTTAATGTTAAATGCCTCTATTGATTAATTAGATGAATGGTTTAATGTTAGCTATTTTCATTTGGTGATCTAGAAGAATGGTTTTAATGTTAAATGCCTCTATTGATCAATTAGATGATTGGTTTAATAGTGGATATTTTCATTTGGTGATCTAGAAGAATGGTTTTAATGTTAAATGCCTCTATTGATCAATTAGATGATTGGTTTAATGTTAGATATTTTCATTTGGTGATCTAGAAGAATGGTTTTAATGTTACATGCCTCTATTGATCAATTAGATGAATGGTTTAATGTTAACTATTTTCACTTGGTGATCTAGAAGAATGGTTTTATTGTTAAATGCCTCTATTGATTATTTAGATGAATGGTTTAATGTAAGCTATTTTCATTTGGTGATTTAGAAGAATGGTTTTATTGTTAAATGCATCTATTGATTAATTAGATGATTGGTTTCATGTTAGATATTTTTATTTGGTGATCTAGAAGAATAGTTTTAATGTTAAATGCCTCTATTGATTAATTAGATGATTGGTTTAATGTTAGATATTTTCATTTGGTGATCTAGAAGAATGGTTTTAATGTTAAATGCCTCTATTGATTAATTAGATGATTGGTTTAATGTTAGATATTTCCATTTGGTGATCTAGAATAATGGTTTTATTGTTAAATGTCTCTATTGATTAATTAGATGATTGGTTTAATGTTAGATATTTTCATTTGGTGATCTAGAAGAATGGTTTTATTGTTAAATGCCTCTATTGATTATTTAGATGAATGGTTTAATGTTATTGTCATCTAGAACAATATTTTAATTGTTAAATATTTCTATTGATTAATAAGATGAATGCATTAATGTTAGATATTTTCATTTGGTGACCTAGAAGAATGTTTTTAATGTTAAAGACTTTTATTGATTATTAGGATCAATTGTTTAATGTTAGATGTGTTCATTTGGTAATCCAGAAGATTGTTTTTAATGTTTATTGCCTTTATTGCGTTCTTTTTTATATAAAGTAGAAGACTGTTTAGGCAGTAACTGTTAAGACTTACTTGTTTCGAGTCTAAAGTGCTTCTCTGTGAGGATTTATAAGTATGTTTTTTGAATGTAAGATCCTCTTTCATATTCTATGATGTTCAAGCATTGCTATGATAGTTTTGATTGCTTTTGGATGGAGATACTACTCTGTTCCAATTTAGAATACATTTAGTGGAATATGTTTCTTTATGATTTGTATTTGTTCTGAAAATCCAATATTCATCTTTGAGCAGAATAATTAGAGTTCTTTAGTTTATAATAAGAGTAACATGGTCATGTACTCTATTTGTATGTTAGTAGCATTTTTACATTTGCTGTTTGGAATTGTCTTCAAATGTTTCATATCAGTTTTAAATTAGTCATTTCTTATATTGTGTATATAAATAACGGTTTTTGGATATTTAATAGATTTGTTTTCCTATACATGCATCCTTTTTTAGGTTCATATAAGGTCGTCTCACTACACAGTTGGATTTTGTTCTTTGTTCTTTATATTATATGGTTTAGAATGTCCATGGAAAAAAAAGAATTCGACATAGATTTTTTTTTAAAGTATTTTTTTCAAAGCAGGAATGTATACCGACATAAAAATGCACAATAACTGGTAGGTTGGCCAGGTTGTTTTTTAAAAGAGGGTGCAGTGACACTCAATAGAACAAAATATGTATCTGCATTTTTAGACACAATCTATGTTGTGTTATATTAGCTTGCAAATTATCTTTAACTCCCGCCAGCAGTGACCACATCGTTTGTTTTGAGTCTTCTAACGTGTACTCCCACAAAGTTCTCATGTTATCAACTGCATTTTCTATCCGTTCGTTATAACGACAACAACCTTATAGACGAGGTCGCGCCTACAGCACCACCGATACATAAGTATACTGTCAACAGACATTTACCCACACCTTATAGCAGCGTGTGTTTACTAAACTATTATGAAGATTCGGTAAGCAGTCACTAATGCACTTCTTAGTATATTGATGACAAATATGCTCTCTGTGTTTTTGTGAAAAACTGTCTTCAGAGTCCTAGGAAATAAACATAATATAAGACTAAAAGGGGATTTTGTAAACTATAGGGGAAAAAGATTGAAACACCTGTCTTAAACGTGCACTCGGCTTCCTCGTTCGTTATTAAATGATATGTGAGTGGTTTGGAAATCGTAATCAGTATGTAAATTAAGTTAAAATTCATATATGGCACTCCATTTTATAATTTCTAAAATGGTTAATTTCAGATTAACGACTTATAAATCCATAACGACTTCCGCCACAATAATCAACGTTAAGGAAACTTTTGGCGGGTTCTGTGAGAACGCCACCACGGGGTCAAAGTTCATCACGGGGTCCAGGGTCTCAAGGGGCATGGGGGATGAGGAAGCCGTTGCCATACTTTGTTGGTAAGGATTTTTAAAGATAAATTTGCTTGTTAACTTTTCTTGTAAATGAATTGAAAATATTTGGTAATCAAGCAAACATATAAATTATCTACAACAGCAAAACCGTCATAGAACATTGAGCAAGCTAGAAACCTTATTGTAACAGAAGAAGCGTTTGTTTTTTGGAAGGCGCGCGAAGCTCTGACTTCCTTAGCTGTCGTGCAGCTCTAGCAATCTGTTATAAAGGTATCTTATGACAGTAACTGCCATATTCATCCGACCGATAAAGTAGTTCACAAGTTTCAACACGCATTTGCCGTAGCAGAGGACGTATTATACAACAAAAGATTCAAAGTTTTTTTCGGATTTTTTATCTGCATAAAAATGCAAAGATACGATACGGGAAGCATACAATTCCCATTGAAATGCTGAAGAAAATATGTATCTCTATGTGCACTAAAAAAACGCGGCAAATTTCATTGATAAAAAAATTGTTTTACGCATTTACGACTATGCATAGTGACGTCATCTGGTGGGGGGCTATAATCTCTAAAAATCATTCGACTGTAATCAGGTGTTATCATTAACGGGGTGAAATATTGGCATATTTTCGATATAACAACTTGTAACTTGAGTAAATAATGATTGTTAGTGTAATTTCATTCACTACGGAATGTCCTGTTTGATTTTGATAGTAAAATAAAGAAATTAGGTTCGGGGCTACATTTGTTGTTTATAGAAAAACACGCCAATCTGTCATCGCAAGCAGTGTGTTGATGAACATATTTAACGGTTAATTAGGTCATCCGACCGTTATGTTTGTTGTGTTTCTGTGTTGTATTTTTTAGATTGATTAAATCTAGGTCACGCAACACCGTAATGCTATTTATTGATAATTTATATTCATGTTGATTGAAAGCTAAATGAGAACAGACAGTGGTACAAACATTTATTATTTATATCTAGTTTATTTTATAGTTTATGCAACAAATAAATCGGCTATCATACTACAAACACCCCTAATACGGAAGGTTCCATCTTAAAATAATATGACGTAGTCTCAAAATAGCCGAATCGGTTTATAAAGTTAATTTACACGTAAATCTATAAGTAGGTCATGTTTGTTTTGTTCTGGACAAAGAGTTATGGATATGTGTCGTATATTCTCGGACAATCAGGAACATTTTGTGCTGAATGCGTTTCGTTATCCATAAAGCATAACTATTGAACTGGTGATATTAAAATTGACTGGAGTTGTAGCACAAAATATATGATTGCCAGACTGAAGATGATTCATGGAAAAACAAAATCTGGAGTTGAAGTTAAAACATAATATTTATCTGGAGCTGAATCGTTGAAATTCTTGCTTAAGGAGTTGGACAAGTTAAGAGTTCAAATGACTCATTTGAATTGTATATTTGTGTTTTTTAAGAATTTAACTATTTTTTAAATAAACAATAATTCATTAATTGTTGGTGATTGTTTGCACATTATTCAAAGCCACTTTAAAGCTGTACATTCTTTTTTTATGAAGTAATGGGGATAGATATTGAGCAGTGGATATGTAAAATTGGTAGTTTTTCTGGGAAGCATGTGTCGATCAATACTCTATCAAAAAGTCAAACGTCAGAATATGAACGTTTGTTTGTCAAGCTTTCATATAGGTTGTTAATGTTGATAACTTTTATGTGGAAAGGTAACCTGGACCACCACGTTACCAGTTTACAAAATTCCCTGTAAATGGCAATTTTCATCAGGGTTATCGAATATTCAGTCAGTTTTCACAGGGAAGACAGTGTGTACCATGTTGTTTAGCATTTTTTGCAAATGCATTATTTAAACCGTTTGATAGGTACTGTTAGAAAAGTATTGATATGGATTCTGTTTTGTATGCAGGAGATTATTTATACAGATACACAAAAGAAATATCAAACACATCACATTCTTTTCTAATTCCCAATGAAATGCCTTCTTACTTAACATATCAGAAGTCTAACTACGTTTCCAATTTCTCGAACCTACATTTTCGAATTAACACAAGCAGCGAGCCTTCCCTTGCCAAAATACAAAAAAATGACATCAAGACCGTTTTGTTTGTCGAAGATCATAAACTGTGTGTGAATGTACGTAGCATGTATGTTGTTTATTCAGAATCAAATGTAAACGACAGGGAACAAACTTATTGTCTCTGTCTGCCTTCAAATAAAACTGTAGAAAATATCGTAAAGATAGTGTATAATATTTTGCCAGTATGCCATTTTGATCTCATTTTGTTGATTATATATTTTATACTAAGTAAAGTAAACATTTGTGATGTGTATCTTATTCCTTTTAGGTAAAATGGTGAATCAACATATAAAGCGGAATAAATGTTTCAGATCATGTTATGATAGTGTCGATTAAGACAACTGCATGTGTATAGAGATGGAATAGTAATGGAACTCAATTGATTAACGTGTTAGTTGAAGACCATGTAATTCAATAAAAACTTCACATCTTCATTTATTGACCAAATCATTTTGTAGACCGGCTGTTTAAACAGTTGTCGTACCAGTGATAAATAGAATAGGTCAACACTTATTGATTTAAACCGGGAAGTAGATACAATCGCAAATGAGGCTTTGGTCTGATTTTTAAATGATACGTTATCTTAAAATGGTATGTCCGTTTGAGTGTTTGCGTGCTGCAAAGGTGGTATGTGTTTATCTAAATATCCTTGTTGTCAAAATATTGCAGTGTTCTGCCTTGTGCATACTGAACTCATCGTTCATCACGCTGTGTACATAACTTCGAGGTTGTTATCAAGTTTTTTTTTTGTGTTGTTTTTTTTGTACTTTTGTTTTTCACATATGTAAAATGTAAATTATGGTGGTGTTTTTACTACTGTCCGTTTCAAGGCGGTGATCCATACTGCCACGTAGTATGTTATGAACTTATTGTCGCGGTTTTGTTAGGCGTTGACTCGTGTTACCACATAGGATTGGTGTTTGTATTGAGCTTATTGTTGCGGTTTTGATAGGCGTTGATAAAATAATTAAAAGAAACCTAAAATATCTCATTGTATGAAAATAAAACAAAAAGCATTTACAAGCACATGCTTTTAGGAGTTCCTGCTTTTAACTATCCTTTTAATATATACTCCAAGGTATTCGGATGAAGAAAGACAAAAATGCAAAATACAAAACTAGTTTATTTAATTTAATAAGACATCTTCATGTCCTGGAGGAGTTCTTACTTACTTTTAAAAATCTAAACAAACAAGTACGTTTTAAAAACAACTAAAATGTAACATTAAACACATAAAAGCTGTCGTGGCGCTCTTGCTATCATTAAGAAAAAAATCAATTTCATTCACACATTTTGTATTTTGAACTTTTGAGTCTTCATACTAAAATTTAAATTAAACGTTTTTGTATGGATAATTCATAATTGAGAGAAACATTATCCTTAAGATTGAACTAAAGCATTCAAGTTCATCCTATGTTGAGGTGTCAAAGTCTCAGTTATAAATACATACTCTATTTATGAATGTGTCGATTATTTGCAGTGGGTCATTACTGATTCTCATATTGTTTGCAATACGTCACGCATTTGGCTGTTGATAAATGTCATGAGATTTTTTTATCTTCGACACATCTACATGACAACACAGAGTGCCACAATGCTAACAATAATGGTGGGCGCCATTTCTGTGACGTCACACTGCCGCCTTGTCGTGCATTGATTTTCCGTTATAGCAGTAACATCGTATTGATTGACACTATTCTTTTATTTTTAGCTCCCTGTCACCATATATAAGCCCATAACATTGCAATTTCTCTGCTGTTAGGCGATATAAGGAATCGATATTTAGAGTGTGCTAGGACTCAAGCTGTAATGATGTGATTGAGGAAGGCGTCGGTCGTCGTATAATGTTCTCTTTTAATTATTTCAGTTTAACAGTAAAGAATGGCAACGGAAAACCGGATAGATCAGGGCCCAAGGTTTCTGAGCCAGTGATAGAAGAACCGTGAGTATATATTCATGCATTACAACGTTTTCTTTCTGTGTTTGTAATAATTTATGAACGATCGATATTATTTGTCTTCCATTCTTACTTGCCTTGTGACGTAACGTCTTCTCTCGTTTTATGCCACCAACGAATTTCTGTTTGTCGATGCTTTGTGTAGTTTTTTTAATGTTTCCATGGGTTTCTTTATGGTACTAGCATATTTCGATTTGAAGATTTAAGTCGATAATTGAAAGTGAATATGTTAAATATCAACACTGAGGTTTTTGGTAATATATGTTTGCTAGGTATGTAATGACAGCTGTTTAGGAGTGGGCATGTGGTGCTTTAATATTCCACTAAATTTGTCCAGATACGGGCTGAGAATAAACATTTAAAAGGGATAATTTTACGGTCTACTGTACAATTGTCGCTTCACAAGGGTTTTATACAATGTAATACAGCAATAGACGTAGAATTCAAAGGCAACAGGCATCACAACAGCGTAAAATATTTAGATAAACACCGAGTCTAATTTATAATTGGTCGTCCACATCTTGTTAGCATAATAGTAAACAGTAT
Organism: Panopea generosa; assembly: GCA_029582155.1. NCBI lineage: Eukaryota > Metazoa > Mollusca > Bivalvia > Adapedonta > Hiatellidae > Panopea > Panopea generosa. The sequence continues at coordinate 3,596,306 of CM055901.1, forward strand.
ATTGTGTACAAATACTTATTGCTATAATTGTATGGGCAATTCATAACAATAACATATATAACATATATATAACATATATAACATAACAATAACATATATAACATATATATAACATATATAATATAACAATAACATATATAACAAATGATAACTCTGTTTCATTGTCAAGAACATTACCCTAAGTTCGAAAAGTCACAATTTTTACGTTTACTTTCATAAGATAAATATGATATCATGCAATCAAGCTATTCTAATATTAGGAAAACATGAAGCAATTAAAGCATGTGTCTTTGTGACTCGTTAGGTATTCTGTTATCCAATATTTAGATATGTTTCGTCATTAATTTTCTAGAATTAATCTTTTAAAAGAATTTTCGTCCAAAAATGTGTTTTCTATTGAATTGGTATGGTAATTTCAGGTTATTGTGACTTTTGGTTCTGGTGTAACAACTTTTAAACATATACAACTTCATGGTTGTTTGTATGATATTTAGAAAATGTTCATGATGCCTCCCTCATTTAATGCAGTATTCACAACTATAACATTTATATATTATCACAATTTCCAAAAAAAATTATAAGAAATTAGGATACCTATGAGAAAATTGGGTAAATGTAGATTAATTATTTATGGTACAATACATGTAAAAGAAGTGGCAAGAGTCACCGTCTTGGAACAGTCAGTGGCTCAGTGGCAAAGCATTAATTGGGTTACCATGGTAATTGTTATTAAGAACAGAACATAACATTATTTTTATTTTGGCTTAAGCATTACAAAAGCTTTTCACCATAGATAACATATTCAAATACATAATCAAATACATAAGGCAAAGCAAAAGTACATATCAATATTAGATACAAACATTTCAGAAAATATTGTAGTAATAGCACTTACAGTGAGAGTGAATAACATGGCTGGTTGACTTGCTATTCACATATGACTAATTATAATATAATCACAAATCTTATCTAATTAGCTCTTTGCATTAAGCATCTGTTCTAGCATTTTAAATGCTTTAGTACAATATGATGCAAGTTTGTTTAAGACATACTTTTTGTTTGACTGCAAAAGATGAATGAATTTGAACATACTCAGTTTATTAATGATATATTATTCCATTAGGAATATTTAGGTACAATTCCTTGGAACGCTTATATACACTTCATATTTGACGACTACATACTTACACACATTCGCCATACTGTTTATCGTTTCCTTAAATTAAATACATTTTGGCGTGTAAACGAACTGAATACATTCCATAAGAACTGATGTGTGAAGCTATATACCCTAAACTTGCTCAGTTTTATTACATACCTTTCATTCTTGCTTTTTTTGGCAATATCATCATTTATTTGGAGAATAAATTTCAAAACGTTAACTTCAGTCAAAACTGTGAAAACGTTAATCCGATTGTCGATTTTATGATGATCTACTTCTACCTTATTAAGAAATGCTACTATTGAAATGAACACCGTTGAGGCATAGTACCACCATTGGAAAAAGGAAGTGCTTCCGTGGGGAAGTCGCATAATGGCGGTAATAAATAATACCCTTTTCTTCTTCTTTAAAAATGCATTTTTCTTAATATTTGAATGCTCATTTTTTTGAATGGCATTATTCATGTATTTTGAACATATTGACAGCATTGTCATGTTTGAATTGTGAATTTATAAAATGAAAATTGATGCTTGGAAATTGGGGTATGAATACATGATTACGGAAGTCTTCTTTCACTTTGTCAACATTGCACACACTGAGCAAAAATAAAATCTCTTATATATGACACATGTCCCCTACTTTTCTCATCATATTTTGGTAGTGCAGAGGCTGACAAACAGTAAAATGTAAGTTTCACCTCTTTCATTTGGGTCTCTCTATGAATTACAAGCCTTTAAACTTTTTTAATTTACTATAGAATAAAGAACAATTAATCAATGGTGGGGTAACACCTTGAGATATTGTTTTGGGTGCATGTTTCAGCCAAAGGTGTGTTGGCATGTACTGATACAATTCAGTGAACTGTATTTATGTTACATATGCGCCAATACATATAGATGTCACAGGATACATATAGATATCGATGAACAAGATAGTTTGTTTGGCGTTAAATACAAATGTTTTACTTTTGAAAATTTGTTAAGTAAAAATTTTACAACAAAACTGGTTTTCTAATGAGGAAATTCAATGCAATGTTAGGTTTAACAAAAACAGCAAACATTTAGATATTTTCCATAACGTTTACTAGGCGCAAACTATTGTGATTAATGTTTTATTATTTCTTAATATAATCATTGGAAACGATTTAAACCAGGATTTAGGTTAAATTTCTGATTTGCTTCCTCATTTTGCATTGAAATATTAAATCAGACTCATCTTTTTATGATATCATCTAAAAGTATAAAAATAAATTTAAAATAAAAAGTTGTATTGCTTTTTACCATAACACAAGACTTTTCAACTGATACCTTTAAAAAACAGTTTTCCCAAAAGCCAAAATAATCGTTAGCTGAAGCAGACGTCCCATAGAATAAGTGCAAAACCGTATTCCCAAAAGCCAAAATAAGCGTTAGCTGAAGCAGACATCCCATAGAATAAGTGCAAAACAAACGTAGTTATCGCCGCATAGGAATTCTGTTGACGTTGCATCATATCAAAATAAAATAAGGATATAACTACCAAACTGCTCAAACATTATCAATACACACACTAATCTAGATAAGTACAACACAAACATAAATTCGAAGTGCCGATTCGGAAGGCCAGTACCAAAACTACGCCACTTTGGAGGTCGAATCAGGGTGATTGGTGTTCTTTACCCCGTCACCATAAACTTGGCACATGCGACTAGTTAAAGGGAGAGTATCAGAATAAAACGCTACGAATGTTTTAAAAATGAAATACTTATCAAAATGGATGAAAGGCATTTCATTATCAGTAATAGTGTTGAGTATGTCAAATCCATCAAAACGTGACAAAATCGATATGTAAATGTGAGTGATAAACTTGAAACGAAAACCCAATTCTCAAGATAGGTAACGTTGAAAAAGAGGTGTTAATGCACGTAAACCCGGATAATGGATTAAATAGAAATCAAAATGACATCACGCAACTCATTTAATACGTCACAAAATATATTTCCATTTTAAGCTGGAAATCTATTTTAGTCTAACATAGGCGCGTAGCCCAAGTTGGGAAACCCTTGTTTCATTCTAGGTGCATAGCCAAAGTTAAGAAAGCGTTTTCAAAATATCATTTTGGCATGTATAAATATATATCTTTTTTGGCAATACGGTGTCAATGGTATTTTGGAATAAAATAAAATTTGTTTAAGTAATTTAAAAAAAATGATCTAGATACACTCCCTTTAAGTGAGAATGGCGGTTAAATATAATATGTTTATAAGATGTTTCTTGAGATTAAGTTTTTTTTATTAAACCCAGTGAATAATATATGTGTGGGCCCTTAAGAATAAAAAACAGTAATATATGTAAGGTATCCATATAAGACAATTTGCAAACCACGGCCTCCGCTTCCCAAACGCTCATTCTTTTTCATTCATGATGGCATATTGTTCATCCACTTGACATGGTAGTTCTGTTCTTATAATCAAAGGATAGGATAAATCTAATGTTGAGCGAACTCTTGACCTGACCTGTGATTGCTGTTTCCACACGAACGAGCAATCCTGCACATCTTATATCAGTTCTGGTCATCATTTCGCATGCTGGTTATTTTCCAATGAAATTTGTATTTACGCAAATCACCTTTAATATACGCCATGCCTTCGTCACGGTGTAACAGATGTGGTAAGTAGGTAATGTCATATTTGCACAGAGACGCAATGGCGTAGGTATGCTTACTATTGACAACCTCTTGTCTATCCTGATCAATGGTGGTACACTTACGTATTGACCATGTCATACTACGACCGTTTTACGTCTCACTACAAATTTACGCCCTTTTTTTCTTACGCTTAAAAATTAGGCTTATGTAATTTGATTTTGAAACATTTTCAAAATGGTTCATAGTAGTTGTGATTTCTTGCTGCATATGAGTAGAGCAAAGGTTGCAATAGCATATACCGCAATAAAACATCACTTGTGTTAAAAAAGTGACTTTTATACAATTTAAACTTCTTTTTTTTTATGCATGTATTTATGAGCATTTTAGGATTTCTTATTTCCAAAACAATGCAGGGTGTCACTGCATCCCCCTTTAAAAAAACAACCTGGTCAACTTACCAGTTATTGTGCATTTTTATGTGGATTTACTTCCTTTTATGAAAATAAAATCTATGTTTGATTCGTTTTTTACCATGAAAATCATAGACCTTATTTTATATAGAACAAAAAGCAAAATTCAACTGTATGGTGATACTTTATATTATTGAAAAGGTAGCTATTGTGTATACCGTGAAATCATTAATTTTCGAGGTGGGGCTAATTTTCGTTGATTTCGTGGTGGGAGTATGGCCAAGACAACGAAATTATATCCTAACGAAATGGTTGTGGTATAAATTGTGTTACATCCGTACTGCATAGAAATTACCTGTACTTAAAACGTAGACCTATCTTGCGCATTTTGCTATCAGATCTATTAAACGTAAATTTAAATTTTGAATCGTTAACTTAGTACTTAGTACATGTACACTGATTGAGTTCAAATACTGTAACTGTATAAGTATTCTTTCCGTTCCATTACATAAATATGAGTGTCAGTATCAGAGGTCGTGTGTTATCTTGCGTGTATTTTATTTTCATCACTGTGGACAGAGCTAAAATAAACTTGAAGAATGTGTCAATTACAACAGTAGACGATTTTACGTCAGTGTGACGTATTTTTCAAGCATTGTGTCAGAAGGCTATTTCTGAAACAGACAATATGCATGTGAAAAAATACAATACATATTTTTAGTAGTTAATTGAAAGTAAGCTATTGTGTTTTTATTTATTTTTGTCGGCGAGGAATAAATATTGCTAACGAGTGAATTTGCGTTGGTCTCGTCCTACTTACTTGTGACACGCCCTCTCCAATTGTTGTTTTCATAACAATTTGATCAAACCTCATAGCGCCGTAAAACTGACATCTCTCCCCACGATTACCCCGTGTATTACCGCGTGTGTATGTGCAGGCAGGGAATACTGGTAAACGAACGTGTTATGTAATATAAAGATCTCACTGAAACAGATTTTTTTTCTAAAACTCGTGTTCAACGTTATTGAGTCCCCACGACTTTGTACTTGAACTAAAAAAACAACGAAAATTGATACCAACGAAAATTTCACAGTACTTGGTCCTTCTTATTTAAACTTAAAGTAAGCCATAGGTCGGGTTTTACCAATATTCGTTTAACATTGTAGATATTTAAACAACTTAAATGCTAATGTTTGTGAGGACTAATGTTTGTGAGGAATAACGTTTGTGAGGACTAATGTTTGTGGGAAATTATGTTTGTGAGGATTATGAGGACTTATGTTTGTGAGGACTTATGTTTGTGAGGACTAACGTTTGTGCTGACTAATGTTTGTGAGGAATAACGTTTGTAAGGACTAACGTTTGTGAAGACTAACATTTTTGAGGACAAACATTTGTGAATAGTAATGTTTGTGAGGACTTATGTTTGTGAAGACTAATGTTAGTGAGGAATAACGTTTGTGACAACTAACGCTTGTGAGGACTTATGTTTGTGGGGAATAACGTTTGTGAGGACTAATGTTTGTGAGGACTAATGTTTGTTAGGACTAACATTTGTGAGGACTAACGTTTGTGAAAACTAATGTTTGTGAAGACTTATGTTTGTGAGGACTAACGTTTGTGACACATACGCTTATGAGGACTTATGTTTGTGAGGACTAACGCTTATGAGGACTTATGTTTGTGAGGACTAACGTTTGTTAGGACTTATGTTTGTGAGGACTGACTTTTGTGAGGATGACGTTTGTGAGGAATAATGTTTGTGTTGACTGACTTTTATGAGGACTAACGTTTGTGAGGAATAACTCTTTTGAGGATTTATGTTTGTGAGGACTAATGTAAGTGAGAACTGACCTTTGTGAGGAATAACGTTTGCGAGGACTTGTGTTTGCGAAGACTAACGTTTGTGAGGAATAATGTTTGTGCTGACCTATGTTTGTGAGGACTTATGTTTGTGAGGACTAACATTTGTTAGGACTTACGTTTGTGAGGACTTATGTTTGTGAGGACTAATGTTTGTGAGGACTAACGTTTGTGAGGAATAATGTTTGTGTGGACTGGCTTTTATGAGGACTTACGTTTGTGAGGAATAACTTTTTTGAGGATTTATGTTTTTGAGGACTAATGTTTGTGAGGACTAACGTTTGTGAGGAATAATGTTTGTGCGGACCAATGTTTGTGAGGACTAATGTTTGTGAGGACTAACATTTAAGGGGAATAATGTTTGTATGGACTGACTTTTGTGAAAACTAATGTTTGTGTGGAATGACTTTTGTGAGGACTAACGTTTGTGAGGAATAACTTTTTTTAGGATTAATGTTTGTGAGGACTAACGTTTGTGAGGATTAATGTTTGTGAGGACTATGTATGTGAGGAATAACGTGTATGAGGACTTATGTTTGTAAGGACTTACGTTTGTGAGAAGTAATCTTTGTAAGGACTAACGTTTGTGAGAACTAATGTTTGTGAAGATTGTGAGAACTGAGAACTTATGTTTGTGAGGACTAACGTTTGTGATGACTAACGTTTTTGAGAATTAACATTTGTAAGGACTAACGTTTGTGAAGACTAATGTTCGTGAGGATTAACGTTTGTGACAATTAACGCTTGTTAGGACTTACGTTTGTGAGGACTAACGTTTGTGAGGACTAATGTTTGTGAGGAATAACGTTTGTGTGGACTATTGTGAGTAAGGACTAACGTTTGTGAGGACTAGCGTTCCTGGGGACATTTGAGTTTTTTTCACTCAAATCAGTATAGTGTTCTTCTTACATTGTTTTAATTCTAGTATTTACTTAGTTACTGTTGGTAAAACTCTATCATAATTCAATCGTATGTGTTTATGTATGACGTAAGCTACATTACATCTATAACATTCCAGAGCGTGTTGTTGGTAAAACTCTGTCATAATTCTATGGTATGTGTTTATTTATGACGTAAGCTACATTGCATATATAACATTTCAGAGCGTATTGTTGGTAAAAAATGTGTGTGTTTATTTATGACCTAAGCTACATTGCAAAATTATATAACATTTCAGAGCGTATTGTTGGTAAAACTCTGTCATAATTCTATGGTATGTGTTTATTTATGACCTAAACTACATTACATATATAACATTTCAGAGGTTTTGTTGTTAAATTATATTATTGCGTATGGATAATTAACAAAAGTGGACTATATACATGTCGATATCGATGGTGCCAACAACTATTACAATCTTGTTTTGTGATTAACACAAGGAGTCGTGTATATCACTATGTGTGTTTGAGGGATTGACATTTCTTATTCCCACCATGGACATGCGCATATTGCCACAGTTGTAAATGAATAGTCTAGCGGGGTTATTTGTATGTGCATGTCTCGTCGCGGGGTCAGTTTAATATGCAGTGTCTCGCTCTATGGTATTACAACGGAAAAGAGCGAGGGTACGCGATTGTTATTATTTTATTTGTATTGCTCTGATGTATGTGTACTTCGAATACTTTGTCTTCTAGGGGCCATATATTTTTCTATTTTTGTGTGTTTTTAATAAAATAGAAATAGATATTTAAATATGGACAAGAGACATTTATCACTAAATATAAGTGAGTATTAAAGAGAATATATGTAAAACATTATTTCTTTATTTTCAGCCTAACGATAGAAGAACTAAGGTGTTGGGCTGAATCATTTGACAAATTGATGAGAAGTAAGTATACTCCAAATATGAGAAATTCAGATAAACTTGATTTAAAGCGCGATAACACGGTAGTGCCGTGGATATAGTGTTGACCGCTAATAGTCTGATGGCCTCGTAAAAACAACACACCGTACAGTTTCTACCAAAGAAACGGACCCGATGGCGTTTCGTGTAAGCTTCGAGATTACTTCTCGAAGTTTTACTTGTACTTATTATGTTAATAGTTTAATATAAATTCATAAAAAATAAAACCAACATTTATTATGTATTTATTTACTTAATTAGAAACATATTCTTTTGACAACCGGTGTACAAATAAATCTGTAGAACAATTGGAATTGTTTAAGTTTGATAATTAGACAATCCAGCTGTTAACTACATTTTTGTCCGGCTTCAAAGGTGTCTAATTTTGTTGGAAAATTTAGATAATCTCGCAATGTAAAGTGATAAATATCTTTATTTGTAATATTGAATGAAAAGGTTCTATATTTTCATATATACCTGCAACACATTCCAAAAAAGGTAAACAATTTACATTTGAAGCTAATAATGTTGTTGTTCTGTTACTTATATTTCTTCATTTTTTGTAATTGTCAAGATGTTGATCTCTAATTTTATTTATTTCTTCTTTTTCAGAAGCAAGTAAGTAAATACTTTTCCATTATTTTATGGTTTGAATACTTGATGAACGAATTCCAACCTAGCGTCCGCTCTCAATGGGAAATATATTATTACTACTGTTACACGCATCATTCATGTCTATATTCGACAGACCGTCAATTGTATTAGAATCCACGTTGCTGTATTCTATCCCAGAACCTGATATTTCCTTAATCAGGTCTATAAACCAGGAATGAAAAAGCGGGTAGTTCTATGCCTATCCCACAGTTAAAAAGAACTGAACGCTTACCAAAAATGTGACGTCATCCAAACTTTCAATAGAAGTAACTGACCAGTCGACGGGCTCAAATGTGGCTTTCTCAACATTGTTATTAGATGACCAATCGGGAAAGATTAGTCCGTAACACAGACTTACGTTGTTTGAAGTGTTTTCAAAGTCCACTTAACAGTTTGTTGTACAAAGCTGCCTTAAAATTACATTCAAGGAGTTTACACTTTATAAAGTTTGTTTCCGTTTTTAAAAATGTCTCACTACAGAGTTGTGCCCTTGTTTTTGTCACGGTAGTAATATTCTTGCACTTAAAAAAGTAATATTCAATTTGGTTGTAAATATTTTCAAAACGATTCGTAAGGGCTATGATTTCTTGCTGCAGATGAGTAAAGCAAAGCAAAAAAAAAACTGCCATAGCATATACTGCAATAAAACATCGTTTGAGTTAAACACGTGACATGTAAAGGATTGTAACAAATTAATGTATTTATGAGCATTTGGGAACTTCTTTTAAAAAATATATCTTAAAGTGTCAATGCACTGTCTTTAAAATAATAAACTGACTAACCTATCAATTATTGTTCCTTTTTTTATGTTTGGATACATTCCTGATATGAAAATAAATATTTAAATAAAATTCTTTTTGGGAAAATCTGTTTTACCGTGGAAATCCTAGACCTTATTTTATATATAATAAATAAAAACTCAACTGTGCAGTGAGACCTGAAATGTTATGAACCATTGAAGACAATTTTTTAAAACATATAAAGTGGATGTGAACAGAAGCGTTATCTTCACTGTTTCGGATGACATAGCGTGAAAGAGGCCCGTTAATTTACGAACTTGTTTAGCCACCCTTGATGTGAATATAAGCTATGAGGTGGACAGAGTACATATTTATACTAACTTTAAAACATACTGTTCTCATATTCAAAATAGGTTGTGTATATTCAATGAAGCATTAAAGGGTTAATCTTAATGTTTGGTCGAATACCAGTTATTTTACATTAATCATTAATAGCGTCATTTAACGTTGAATTGATGAACATATTACTGTAAACTAATTGAAAAACAATTAATGCATTGGTTTGCGATTTATTTGAAAACGAAGATGATGTCTCAAAATCACTTTTATAACTTGACAGTGTAAGGACCTTAATGTGTCTTTGTTGTGATACACGCTTACGTTTATTAGCATGACAAAGATTATGGTATGACAGAGTATGAGATTAAAAACATATGTAAATACATTATTTGCAAGTCATTCATCAAGTGTTTTTACTATATTTCTTTCAGCGGGTAGAAAAGTGTTTCGTGAATTTTTACGGTCAGAATACAGCGAAGAAAATATGTTATTTTGGTTAGCTTGTGAGGAACTTAAACAAGAACAGAGTTCAGAAGGGGTAGAAGAAAAAGCTAGATTAATATATGAGGATTATATATCTATATTATCACCAAAGGAGGTAAGTTACTGTTGAGTTCTACTGCAATTGACTTGTTTATCAGGCTTATCAAAACGCATTTAATATATACGTACTGATTAATTAAAGAGATATTTTACTGTTTTAAAACTTTTTAAGCAAAACTAATTTCTATTGTTTTGAATAGCGGATCTACTTTTTAATTCCCTCTTTTACTAGTTGCTCCAATTGACATCCCTTTGCAAACAGCAAACTACGACCACAACAACAGTGGCATGGGGCTCATGATCGGGTTTATCTTTTGTCTTGATAAAAAAGCATATTTTTATCTAAAAAATATGAAACCAACAAGTTCTTACCTATGAAATATAATTCAGAGCATAAATAAAGCACTACACATTTACCTAATAAACAATTTAATATTTAATATATTTCATTTCCGATTTCATTCGTTTATACACCATTGTTTATAAACAGAAACAAGTTATTGGACATTTTAACAATTTCTTATGTGTACTTACTAATCTTACATTTGAAAACTATTGAATGGGTACACCGTGGCTGAGTGCTCTAAGTTGCCGTCCAAATATCACTTACCTTTCACAGCCAATGTCGTAGGTTCGAGTTACGCCCGCTGCAAAAACTGTGAAAAGGTTTGTCAGTTACTTGCGGAAGGACGGTGGTTCTATTCGGATTCATCCACCAATAAAAACTGGATATGCCACATATAACCTGAAATATGTTGAAAATGATGATGATCCCATTCAAAAAAGAAAACTATAGAATCCTGACTTAACAATTTCTTTTTATAGTTCTATCGATTTTATTTTATTCCATTTGATGAAATAAAGAGATTTCTTACTTTTTTATAAAGTAATTTATTGAAAGTGTAAATGGTAATTACACTCTTTTCAATATTAAAATAAATATTTAAAACAAATGTTGGTTTTAGTGAACTATAACTCTGGTGTTCTCTCGACATTAATTGCGATATGTTTGGTTTTGTATCCGTTCAACCTTTAACATGACGATTGGCATTTCGAAGAAGAAGGTCTAGAATGAAAATTAACGCTAAATCATATTAGATTTTCAACAACATAAAATTGCCTCACTATTGCAAACGTCATATTGCCAGGCGAACATGTCTGGTGCACGTTTCATTGACATTTTGTAATGTAAAATTTGAAGTTGCGGAAAAAAGTGGCAAATTCATTTAAGTGTTTCGCTTACTTCATTTTTAACTATTAGTATATTTCGTAAGCCTTGTAAGTAATATTCTTTTTAAATTTGTAAAAAAAAAACTGTGCCAATGACATGTTCCTAGATGTCACAATTTGTTCCTACGAACTTCCTGAGATTTACGAATGTAATTGAAGGTTAGTGAATGCAAAAAGGGTGCGAGTTCTATGTATATATACGATATTATGTTTAAGGTAGTTCGCGGTTTTTAAGTTATAATCTTATCACAGGAAATACAATAAGTAATTTAATACTTTTATTAAAAACAATATTCAACTAACATTGGCCATTTTATAAGGAAAAATTGGTGCAAATCGTTCGAAAAAATGTACCGCTAGTGGGCGCTGTTAACGAGATTCTGCGGGACTACATTAAAAAGAACGAAGCTAAAACGAAAGCTGATACATCATAGTATAAGCGTACCGTTTTGTTTTATAATTTACGTCAGATGCCAATAGGAACGCCACGAACTAAATTAAATAAGTATGTAGTTCAATGTTAAAATGTATAGCCTGAAAGGGGTCAGTGTTATGTGAAAGGACAGATAATAATGCTGAAATTATTAAATGTACTAATAAGTATGTATCAATACTCGTCACCAAAATTCGTTAAAAAAGGCGTAATTGACAGAGTTTAGTAAAGTGTTTACTAATTACTTTAAATTGTTTTTAACTTGTTTAACACTGTGTATAATTTCTATTTCAGGTTAGTTTAGATTCGCGGGTTAGGGAAGTAATTAATCGAAATATGGTGGACCCAACGCCCCACACCTTTGATGAGGCACAGTTACAAATATATACTTTAATGCATCGAGATTCTTATCCGAGATTTCTAAATTCTCAAATTTATAAGAAACTTATACAACAGTACTCATGAATTAGGATTTAATTATAGAAAAATTGATTGTTATTTGTACCGTGGTGAACGAATGCTTAGTATCTGTGGCCAGTATGAGTGTCAGTCTAACCAAACTTGCTACAGAGAACAGGATGTATTCAACCGAAACTACTTCCGGTCAAGTGTTTTTTGTAGTGGTAATCGAAATTCCTCGGGATGAGAACGATGCATATTCAGAACCGGGTCTTTGTGTTCACAAAATGTTGGTTAAGCAGCGATGGCGAGCCAAAGTGTATTCAAAGGAGGGCGATAAATGACGCTTTACATATATGTATATACATATATCTATATATATATTTGACGGTTGATACTTTCATACTGCATCCATCCCTACTGAGCTATAGGGTTTATATTAGAAACCTTGGAATAAATGCGAAACTTCAGCAGCACATGTGTGTTCTGTTATACAAGGCCAAATTGAGAAATGAGGTGTTTATCTTGTTTTCCAAGTTTTAACCACAGGGCGAGACAGCCATTTTTGTCAAAGGGCACATTGGTCTTTTAAGTGAAGATGTGTTCAGGACCTTAATCATCGAGCTATTGAGTTGCAACCTCGGACTCCTACTCAGTTCATTTCTTTTTTGCAGACGATGTAACTTTGTTTTGTTAACATATGAGAAAAAACTGAAGGTATTTTATGGAAAAGTAGTATTAAAAACGATATTTCCTTCAAGTATATATATACATGTCGTTTTATGTTTAGTGGGATTTAATTAATTAGAGTAACAAAACTTGGAGCATTGAGCCCGAGTCAGAGATTTCAGACTCAAAGTTCTGATGCATTCAGACCCTGCAAGGTTGGAACATTGTCACTTTCATCGAGATTTGTTTTATGTGTATGTACATTTTGATATAATTTTATTTATTTCAACAGATTTGGTCAAAACTTTTATCACCCCAAATATTATTTAAACCATCACATTATGACTTGCCAAAAACCATAATTACCATAGTAACGGTGTATAATCATTTATAGTTACATACATAAACCCTAATAGAAGGAAATGCATCTTCGTGTTATTTACAGAAACATGTTATTTTGTGATTATTTGCTAATTATAAAAATAACATGATTTTTTTATCATTGCAAATAGAACGGTTTAACAACATGCATATTTTGCATGCAATAATTATTTTTCGCAGGTTTTCATACAAAAAAAAAAATATTATATTTTCGAAATAAACTTGACATTTGCATTTCATGTTTGTGTGTGCTTCTTATTTTATTTATGGTGATAATTGATTGATGAAGCCTGTTTTCCCGTTATATTGTAAAAAGGAAATGTGTACAAATCCTGTAAAATTCCTTGTTTTTATTTTTATATAGATATTCAATACTTGGTAACTATTCTCTGTATCGAATTATTCACCATTTAAAGCTGTGTAATCTCCATTTATAAGCTGAGTGAGATAAAATATGACAATGCATGTATGGTGTCTGCTTTACGTAAATGGATTGTTCCGGCTACCGATAATCATAACATTTCAATTGTAGAATTGTAGTTTTTTTTGGACCAAAGGATAATCGTTATTCTTTTCTTTAATTATGAAAATGAAACAAAAAAAGGATTTATTCATTTTCATCTAAGTTCGTATTGTGACGTCATATATCGGGTTACATTGCTGGAGCTAAACTTATATAATAAAAAAACACTAATGATTTCTTTTGTCTACTTTAAACAGTAAATCTTAATAACAGTTTAGTACAGTACGTCGTAGGAAGATGATCCACTCATTAAACAGATTTATCTCGTTCAACTTAAGGGTGGGAACCTACATCACGTGCACCGTTAAATACACCACATAAAAAACTTTTGAAACAAAGTCCCGGTACCAATTTAGCGGTGTGCGTGGTGTAAGTTCTCCCCCTTGAATTTATGGTTTATAAATGTGCAACTTTTTTTTAAAGTAATTGATAGGTTATATATATATATTATATTATATGTATATGTCAATCTATGTTGTGACTCCATCGATACTCAGCTGGTCTTTGTTTTTGCATAAATACCAGTTCAGCTCTGATAGATATTTACGATTTAGTGTACATGACGTATGCTCTAGGTCATGTACGTAATAATACATGTGACGTCACTGTTTGCAAAACATTAATATTAAAACATATTTTATCAGAAGAATGTGTTGCTTCAATGCGCCGTGATATACATCTGATAACAAAGGCCTAGAATTTAATAAAAAATAAATAATGTTGATAAATGGAGTTTAACGCCATTTTCAACACACGGCAGGTTATATTTAGCATATTCATTATTTATGGAGGAAAACCACAGAACGACTCTGAGTAGAACCATCGTTCTTCTTTAAGTAACTGTCATTTTTTCACATAACGTTTTAACACCGAGTTGTGCTTTAACCCACCACCTCAGCGATGAGAGGGCTTATGGTCATAAAATGTCACCGTCTTCGGCCATTCGGACAGGCAGGACCCCTTTACTGTAGATGGTATTCAAAGGTAAAAGTGTCCCTTTTAGGACATATGTTTAGATAGATTGCATATGTGATTGGCATATCGAACAGTGGCCATGTCAAATACTTGTTTTATTTCGTGTCCGTTCACATATAACCTAGCTATACGTTTGCGGTTTTCTTCCACTGTTATTTAAGGAAAACTCACTATAGCTCTACTTTTTATGGTTATATACACACATTTTCGTAATATTTTGGAGGTTACATTTTTCTTGTGGTTGTTGCTGCAGTCAGCAGTAACCATTGGTAGCTTGGATTGGATGGCCACGTGGGCAAAAAGCTGTTGTTGTTTTAGTGCATTTGTACAAGACGGAAGATAAAACGAACAGTTACAATTCTTAAATAGGTTATGAGTTAATTAGTGTTGCTGTTGAAATGGGTTTCGTTACTTTGTTTGTCCTTATATATTGTTCTAATAAGCTAAGCCAAGATGCATAACAATCGAATACATATTTTAATCAGCTGATGACATTGAATTCGATATGTATGTTTTATTAAGTATGTGGATCAGATTTTAATTGTCATGTTCTGTTATCAGCAGATAATCGCATATCAGACATAACACACCCATTGGAAACAGTACAATGGCTGTGATAAGGTATCATTGTTTCTTCTTATTTAAAAGTGCATTTTTCTGTTTTTAATGTCATTTTTGTGATTTGAATGGCATTTTTTATGTCTTTGGAATATTTTCAAAACATTTTCTTGTTTGAATTAGGAATTTAAAAGTAATTATGTTTGGAAATTGTGATATGAATACATTATTTCATTAGTCTATTTTTACTTTGTGATCTTGGATGAAACATGATCCATACATTTGACACACCGTATATTTGTCAATGAATGAAAAGCCTTTTAAATGTGTTTACTATAATAAAAGAAGGAAAACAAATGCTGAAGTTACGCCTTAAGCCAAAATGATACAAGAACTGTTTCAATCGGAGAATAGCCATATCGCACCCAGAGCCTAAATTGGATTATTTACTAAAATTGTGAATCTTGGACGATTTGAAATGTTGTACTGTCGTTGTTGTTGTTTTATTCTTTCTGGAGGCGGTACAGGTGAAGAAATATATTTTTGCCTTGCCATGTTCATTAAACAGTCGCTAAAAATAGGATAATGGCCACTCAAAATTTGTTTCTATGTCTTTATTTTCATTGCTATTATTATTATTGTTATTATTATGCTATCACTTACGATATAGTCATTTGGAAACTTTAAAAAATATTTCTGTCAAAATTCGCTGCTATCTTCCGGCACACAAAAAAGTGTTTATGTTAAAAGTAGAATTATGATCAAATATGAAGTATTCTTGAATAACTGCGTATTGTGAATTCATCAGTTCACCAGTGTCAACAGATGGTGTTGTTATTCTTATTCGGTAACTTATGTTCTGGCTTTCTCCATATATACTACAGTCTGATTTGCCGAAGCTTATGTCGAGAAGCTTACGGAAGCTGGAATAATTGGTGTGCTGTTTACACTACCAAGGGACCAAAAATGATAACTGATGTAGACTTTGTAAACTTTGCGTTGAGGCTAGTATTAAATTATGATGAATAATGTCTCTGTGTTTTGTGTACATATTACTGATTTGCAAACAATATATATCAAAAACAGCATACCACTAAATCGCTGTATTATGGTTTATATCGTGTGTTTTTGTTAATAATTTCATATTAAGTGATAATGGAATGTGGGATGGAAATAGCAAATATAAAAAGTGAAGACTTCATTATGAACAATGAACAGGTCATGATATTTATTAATAGTATTTATATTTTGGAACATTTGAAAAAATAAAAACATGTCCAGCAGAACAAAGTAGCATTCCAAGGAGACACAACGACAACACAACAGACATAATTAGTTCGTAAAACATACATTGTAGGTACATTAAAAACTTACAAAAGAAGTGAAAACAACAGTCATTGCCTTGAAAACGATCTGTAGCAAACCTGTTGCTGAAAAGCTTAAACCTGTAATTTTTAACGAAATGAACTATTTCATCATCCTTAAAAATATCTTTCAACATAATAACATATATACCAATCGATACTAAACAGGTTATATTACACCGTATTTGGTAGTGTAATGTATCTAATATACGAAATATATATGTATATATAACCAGCAGGAAACAGTAGCATTCAAAGAACACAACCACTAAAGCAGCATGAACTAAATTAATAAACAGATTAATTATAATGAATACTATACATACATAAAAAGTGACAGCAGGTGTCATCGCCTTGAAAACTGGTTTAAGGGTGAATCCAATCTCGCTTTTTCCCAAAAGTAAACTCCGAAATCTTTGCATGAATGATAAAGAACTACTGACACTCTTCTATTGTTATTTTATATATATGATTATCAAATGTTGATGTTATCTCATTAAAGGGTCCTTTGAAATCCTGGAACGCCACCATGAAAATAAAGTTAAACAAACTCGGTTTCATTGAGCCTGCCCATGAAGGGAAATGCGAAATGTAATACCCTTCACGTCCCTTTCCACCGACTGGCTTGTGCATTAACGTGCTTTTGATAAATCTGTTAAAATACTACAGAAAGCTTAACCGACCCTTCTATCATACTATATACAAAAAACAACTTTGATAGAAACATCGATGGTTGTATTGTTTATGTGACAATTAAAGGAGTATATATTTATTATATTCATATCATTTAAGAATTTGGGCAGATTTAACCTTTCGAATCCAACGTCACATCAACTGTGACACTATATAATATACATTGTAAAGTAGTTAATTTGAATTGATTTCTCTAACATTCCTTTAAAACAAATTCTTACATTTAACAAATCATGCTTATAACATGGTTTGCTCTTAGACATAGCATTTGGTTCTGGTAGTAAGAATCGAACAACCATCTGACTTGGTCCGACACATAACCACTAGAACAAATTCCATGTAAAGGGTAAAGAAGATAAAGGTCAAATAATAAAGTACTCAAAGTATGAAATATGTTATTTCTGGAATTTGTTATTTCAGAAATAAAGCTAGATATCTATAGTACGTGACATTGATAACATGTCTGTGAAATATAGTAAAACACTAAGAATGTTTAATAGATAGATAAAGCTTGATATATTTACTTATTAATGGAAATTGGCAATTTATATTTTTTTCTTTTTACAACAATTTGATAAAGAACCATCCGTGTAAGAAGAACGGAGAAAGAAAGGGGAAAGCCATTTACCCGAAGAAAATATACTTCAATAAGATGACATGTTTAATGTGACAAAAGTTCATATTACGGAATATAGCAAGAAACAAAAAGCTGATTTATGTATATATATAATGATAATTGTATGTGTTAATCAATATAAAACTGAAATGTTAGTAAAAACTAATGTTTATAAATAATTTATTCTTAAATGAAATTAAAGTTACATTTGGGGAAAGCAAAAAAAATGCATACATTGAAATCTTTATTCCTTAGCAAATATAGACATGTTAAGCAAGAAATCAATATAAAGAATGCATTTATTATAAAAGAGAAATTTTAATAAACAAAAACAACATATCGAGCAAATCTTAAAACATCTGCGGCATGGATTAAAATATACCATTTACCAGTTGTGATAGAGAACGAGCATTTTCAAACCCAACATTGATAATATGCAGACAGAAAATTTAGGGCAACAATTCAAAAATAATACCAGTTATATCCAATAATTACATTTAAGAAACAGTTCTACGCTAAACAGTAAAACAATAACAAATGAAACCAGTGGCTATCAATTAATCGGTAGTGTTGAAATATTTGATTGTCCTTATAAGTTGTATACGATTGACGACGCATTTGCATTACCTACACTTTGATACATGTAATAGATGTCCAACTTTTCATATTTACATATTTACAAAAACATACATGGCTTCCTTTCCGCCAAAATTTTCTAAAATTTGACTTAAATACTTACAACCCTAATTTTGATTGGTTGCATATATATTTTTATTCAATGTCAATAAAATCATATGAAGTTTTTCGATAACCAGTCTAAAATCAATACTAAGTAGATTTAAGTTACTAAGCATCAGGAATCCAGTACATTGTAAAAGAATATTCACAGTGCAAATAATATTATAAACTGTCCATATGGGTTATGCATAAGCTTATAGAATAAACGTGTTTTGAAAGGTCATTCAAGAAAGTTCTGCTCTCATGTCATTTTTATAAATTATCTTTAAAAATAAGAGAAAAAAATACATGTCCAACAAAAGATATCACATTGAAAGAAGACAACAACAAACACGACATAAGCACAATAAACACATTCTGTAATCATAATAATACAATGCACACCTAATACAAAAGAAATAATGACAGAGGTCACCACCTAACCATCTAATACCATCATTATATAACTGCAATTAGTTACTGAGATAGCTAGTTAGTTAGACTCAATAGTTTGATATTAACGTTATGATATGTGTTTCGTTTTTTGATGAAATTGAGACGTTAGATTTTTGAAGTGTTTTTTATAAAAAAAGAAACATCTACTTGCATTTAGGAATATAAAAAAAAAAATTAGAATAGTTTGTTTCTTTTGACAAAGCAGAATGTATGTTCCTTACTAGTTCACATTTTTTATATAAATAAACATTCCCAAACCTGATAACCATTTTAAAATACTTTGCATTGATTGGTCAATGTTTGCATCATCTGGTTCTATATTCGCTTATCAGCATTATTTATCTTATGAATAAAAACTGGACTGCTTGTTACTGGGTTTTGTGAAATTGTTATTAAAAGGTCACAAATGAGCCTCAAATGAGACACACAGGAACAAAGCATGGTCATCGATGAGTAATGTTATGTGTACATGTAAAATGTAAAAAAACATTTTATTAATTTATTGTCAAATACAACGTTTTCTCGTATCTAAGGCATTCCATATTGTTATATACTCCATAACATATTCTTGACGTCATGATTTTTGTTTTAATCGTTCCTCAGTGGTGCTTTTAACGTTCATGGTATGGACCTGTCACGTGTACAAACTCTGCCTATTCCGACGAAATGTCGTAATTCTCTGGAGATGTTTGGAATGTGTATATATTTTAATAAAAAAATAATTTTGACACTCACATTTTATTTGTCTCGTAAAACTATAAATGTATAGTATTAGTGTTATGGATAGAGAAGTGTTAAGTATATCGTGAAAACTTGTATGATTACAAAAAAGACATAAATAAGAGTATGAAAGGTGATTGAATCATTTTCAGAATATATGTCAATATCGATCTGTATGCGGGTCACGTGACAAATTAAACCATTATGATTCATTTCGTTTTGGAACTGTATTTTTTTGGATTTGTGGGATTGATTACAAATTCAGAATAATCCAGTGTATTCTTTGTTGCCAATTATTTAGTTATATAATCACATTGGAGTTGGCGTTGATAACATGCATAGTCATATAAAGAATAATTGTTTGTTTCGGTGAATTATTGTTTTTATTTTAGTGAGTGCTGTATGGTCACAAATGATCGAATCACGAGTAAGCATGCTAATGTCATTGTTCACTCGTGAATTTTTTTTTATTTCGCTGAAACCAACATTTTTTTTCTTTTTATGATTGAGAACAGTGAAATTATTAGTTATAATTTCACTATTTTAAACAATGAAATTACAAAAAATATTTCACAGAGATATCTTGAAATAAAGATTTAAATGTCATTACATCGTTTAGTTGTGTATCATGAATATACGTTGTTATTTCTCTTAGATATTAATTCAAAATTGTTATCATTGGCTACATTTGTGAATTTCTTTTGTTACTTTCAATGGGCTTTCCATTTATTCCCTATTTTTAGTTGTATTAATTTTTATTTCATTTACGAATATCAGTGGATAAAACTTTTTTTTAAAAAATAGGACATTGTTTGGGTAATTTTACCTCAGCCCGAGCAAAATTATACAATTGTCTCAATAAACGTAACAATCCCGCAGTGTATGTGTGTTTACGAGTTTATTTATGACACTTACTATTGTCGACTTTTGGCGTATGAATACATTACATTACACATCAGTTTAGGTTTAGAATATTCACATTATAACATTATAACATGTTTGAATATTTGTTTGATTGTATTTTATTTTAAGAGTCATCTTAAATTTCATTGATAGCAGTCAGGGCTATGTTAAATTTCAGCAACTTAGAATATATTTTTATCCGAACCAGTGCATTATTTGCATTCAAAATATATAAAACCAAACATCCAATTTGACACATATAAGTAATAAATGTGTATTCATATCGAGGCCCGTCAAGGAACGAACTACCCCCATCATCTGCAAACAATGAATAGCATTGATTAAATTAAGTTTTTATGAAATAACATTTGAAGTAAATGACAGGACTATTTTTATCGTGACGAGTTGGTAGCTTCACGTACCGATCGACCTCAAGTTCGTATCGATATATGTAGTTTATGTACATTAAGTTAATAAATAATGAACAGCCATCTATCACAAATTCTAACATTTTTATTCTAGTGAACTTCCTATGTTATATCAGAAAAAATACCCAAACATCGCAGACATCGTATGTTATATCAGAAACAGTAGACCGTAACATCACAGCTATCGTATGTTATATCAGAAAAATAGACCCAAACATCACAGTCATCGTATGTTATATCAGAAACAATAGACTGTAACATCACAGCTATCGCATGTTATATCAGAAACAATAGACCCAAACATCGCATCCATCGTATGTTATATCAGAAACAATAGACCCAAACATCGCAGCCATCATATGTTATATCAGAAACAACAGACCCAAACATCGCAGCCATCGTATGTTATATCAGAAGCAATAGACCCAAACGTCGCAGTCGTCGTATGTTATATCATATACAACAGAACCAGACATCGCAACCACCGTATGTTATATCAGAAACAGCAGGCCCAAACATCGCAGCCATCGTACGTTATATCAAATAATTGACCCAAACATCGCAGCCATCGTATGTTATATCAGAAACAATAGACCCAAACATCGTAGCCATCGTATGTTATATCAGAAACAACAGACCCAAACATCGCAACCATCGTATGTTATATCAGAAGCAATAGACCCAAACATCGCAGTCGTCGTATGTTTTATCAGATACAACAGAACCAGACATCGCAACCACCGTATGTTATATCAGAAACAACAGGCCCAAACATCGCAGCCATCGTATGTTATATCAAATAATTGACCCAAACATCGCAGCCATCGTTTGTTATATTAGAAACAACAGACCCAAACATCGTAGCAATCGTATGTTAAATCAGCAACAACAGACCCAAACATCGTAGCCACCATATGTTATATCAGATAATTGACCCAAACATCGCAGCCATCGTATGTTATATCAGAAACAACAGACCCAAACATGGCAGCCATCGTATGTTATATCGGAAACAACAGACCAAAACATCGCAGCCATCGTATTTTATATACCTATTATACCTAAGGTACAGGTGCAAGTTCGAGGCTTAATTCGTTGATGTGATGTTCATGAAATGCATGCCCTCGATCCTAAAAATAAATGTTTAATTACTAATTAATATAATTCTGATGAAATGAATCGATGAATGAAAATATCATAGTATTTGCGTGCAGAAAATAAAAACACGTTTAGCCAAATACAAAATTAGATTCAGTACAATGTTTATGATTAAAATGATTGTTTGATTTAAACCATATAGTTAATTATATAAAAGTTATGGTCACTTATTTGAGTAATTTAAGTAAATTGGGGGCACCTATATGTGTACTAATATTTAGATATGTTCACATAAATGTATACTATAATAAGTAAGTTATGATTTGTGTACTATAAGTAAATAATGGCACTTTAATTGTTTATTTATATAAAGTTAAAAAAGAAGTTACTGTTTGTGTAACATAAGAAAGATAGCATGTACAACAAGTAAGTTATTGTCACGTATCCGTGTACTAATTGGCATGCGTTTACTAAATGATAGACATAGACATCTACGAGTATCGTGTGTATAGTTGATGTTTTGTGTACATATAGATCGGTGTACTAATTGACTGATGTACTTGTAAACTTTTTTATGTATGAAACACAGAATTAGCTGTGACGATTTTTGAACGGTCATTATTTATATGAATCCTTGTAAGAAAAAGAACACGACAGGGCAAAGATCCTTGTTGCTTGTGTATATCGGACAGTTTCTATTTTTACGTTAGAACTGGGGTCAACCATTATCAATCGAAACAACGCTTGGTTATTTCTGGCTACGTTCAAACGTAAGCGACCGCAGACCGATCGATGTTCCGAAGTTTGCAAATCTGGGGTAAATAAGCGAACACAGACCGAGCGTTGTTCCAAAGTTTGCAAATCAAGGATAAATAAGAGAGCGCAGACCGAGCGTTGTTCCGAAGTTTGCAAATCTAGGATAAATAGTCGTTAACATTAGCATTAATTTTATTAAGCTCCAAGTAAAACAACAGAGTTTGTTTTTTGACATTTCAATGTTGACCTACAATGAAATTATCTTTGGTATGTTTTTTGCATCAATATAAGCAAAATAAAAAAAGGGAAAATTCAGTAAAGCAATTAAAAAGTTAATTTAAGATAGTTGTCTTTGCTATAAATTATCTTTTTATATCATATTATCATGTCATTCACAATATTAATTCATTAATTTCGATGTAAACTGATATAAATTTTATCTTAAAGTTATTGCTTGTTCTATTCCGTATGTAGTTATTCCAGATATAAAAGAAATCACAAATTTGGCGCTAAGTTGATTAGCTAGTTTTAAATATAAGAACAATAAAAAAACATTTAAAAAAAAAGTTTTATTTTCATAGGAATAAATAAAGAGTGTATTTGCATCCAGATCATATTTGAATGTTATTATTATTAATATAAATGGTATTGAAGTACTTGGTACTGAACTGAAATCCGAACGAACGTCTGATATTGAGAATCTGATTTGAGAAGTCATCAAATCATATTGTTATAACTTTTTACATTTTTGCACTTTTCATTCATTTCGCTGTTACCAATAATAATTTGTCTGTATTGTGTTTGATAACTTATTCAAATAGAACAAATGTTTATTAAATTATTATTATTTAAACATGTGTTGTTTTTTATTTTTGCCTCAGTTGGTATACTGGTCATACGTATTACCGCGGGTCTAAAACTCTGCCAGCCATGTAAATAATGGCATCATTAATAAACAGTAATAAACAGTTGCCGGTACGAAATGTAAACAAATGCCGACGCTAACAGATGTTGGAGCTTTGTGCATGTCTGGGGTATTGTTATTATACGGGCATTCGCGATAATAGGTATATCGTGGTATAAGGTATACAAGGGGTATATCCATTACAAAAAATGTGAGAGCCACTAACAACACCTTCGTTGTTCAGCTAGTTGATATCGCGACATGGCTGGAGGGCATCGGCCGTTTTCGAGGGTAACTTTACGAACTACGGGTTAGTACTTGGATGCGTGATCGTCGTCCATTTACTCGGGTGGTATTCACCAACCATTTTTAAGAATATTCTTAGACTTGAACTCAAGACTGATTTTTGAAAAACACACTTAGAGATAAATTTTTCGAGACAAAATTTGCAAGCATAATACATAATATACCTAATACATAGTCAAAAAAACTCTCACATTTATTCTCTCTGTCATGGTAAACTAAATATTTAAGGTTGAAATTTATTTGTTTTTTGTCAACCCCAAGTCTAAGACTATTCTCAAGAATGGTTGGTGAATACGACCACTAGTGTCAGAAGTAACTTTCGAACTTAACTCGCGTCTACACCAATTCCTCTTCTTGGGAAGGAGTAGGATAATACAAGGCACTGTGGGAAGCTCCATGCTGTTGAGCTACATTTTATAGCGACATGGTTGAAGTTCACCGATTGCATTGGTGACCATTGTCACTTTATTACATTAACTGAACATTTTTTAACATTAATCTTGATACCATTAAACTATTTATGTTTTTATGTTTATAAATTTTGTTTTATTAAATATTTCATTACAAAATTACACAGTGTTTTAATTATTGTTTATTTGTTATACTCATTCATTTATAAAATGGGTTGAAATATTGCTATTATTAATAACAATCAAAATAATTTAAAATTATATGTTGCGTAAAGCTTCAAATTAGAAATAGTTCACGCATATATGGTACTGATTGACATTTCTAGATGTACAAAGTATACACATTCTGTCTTCGTTTTGCAACAAGATTGTGTCTTCAGGTTTCCGTATATAATTATTGTAGTAAATGCAATTTAAACCTTCAGAAATATATGTATGGTGTAATATTAAAAATATCAACATTAAAAGATATAATGATCTTACAATATGGGCAGGTTTTTTTAACTTGAAAGATATCAGACCCCCAATTCAGTTCAGCATATCCAATAACAAATTGTTTGAGTAATGCAGAAAAAAACGGTTTTGTTTGTGTGTACTAATATCAAGACAAAACCAGAAATATTTTGAAAAAAAAAGTTTGTTTGTAAATTGTCCGTCCCGTTCAGATGTGTTGCATGTAAAACAATAGTACATACACTGTGTATGTCATGGTTACCATAAATTATGTTGGGTTGATAGATACAATTATATTGTGTCTATGATTTGCATTGTAGAAAAGCGCGCTCGCCGTAGTCTGGTCTGTACATTTATGCCGGATTGCTCACAAATTATTATCTCCCTTTATATACGAGTACAGAGATAATATAAATATTATCCCAAAATTTTCGATATATACGTAAAAATGGTAGGTTAAAATATTAGACTTTTTCAGTATGGGCTGTTGAAAAGTTTCATCATTTTGTCTAAGTTTAGAAATACATTATTTTACTACCGTGTCTGCATCAAATATTACGTGTGTATAGTGAGCACTGTCACTTGTACGACTGCATGAGTTTAGGCAATTATGCATATGTTTGGGTCACATATGTAACTAAATCACATATGTAACTAAAAGGACACATATATAACTAAAAGGGCACATTTGTAACTATTTAGAAAAAACGACAGGGCACAACTGTAACAAATCGGACACAAATGAAACTAAAATCTTATTTGTAATTGAAACAGGCATATATGTAACTTCTAAGAAACATGTTAGATTTTTTACGAACAACATGCATTTTACTGTGTGCACTATTCTTTATGATTGTAATATGTAGTTGTGATAGTCTCCAACATTAGTATGAAATATGTAGTTTAAGTGCATAGTAAACGTGTGCTAGAGGTAATTATTCAACTATGAAAATATTCAAAACGACCCTATTAAGGCTTAATACTACTTAAATGCTTTACTTAAAGAGCACGTTGTATTTGCTGGCGTATTGGTCTCTCAGAAAATAACTTTAGTCCTTTATTTTTCGGCTAAAAATATAATTAAACTCAACAATTTGATCGTTAATATTTTCGATTTGGACATTTTTTCTCGGTTCTTCAAGTGACAGCATGACTTCACGTAAATCGGAGCAGAAAGCATTTCGCGATTTTGCAACATAATTGAAATATTGCACATATGGATTTGATTAATATTTAGAATAAAATGCAGATAAAATTATTCTAAACCGATGGTTACCTATCTGATGAACTGTAGACCATGCTATAATGAATTAAAAAAACATTTCCGATTTCAGCTGCTGTCATAAGCACTTTTATAGTGATGTTCATTATTTCATTATGTTTTTTTCTTTATACAGTCACTATAACTAACACACGTGCTCGAGCTGCACGTACAAATCAAGCATTTAGCCTAAAACCGACGCGGATGAGTGATTTAGAAAAAAAAATTTATTAAATGTATATATCATTATCTTGTCAGACTGTTTGATTCGTAATATGTCAAATAATCATCACAAAACCGCCACAAGGTTCGTCGTTGCCAGCATCATCAACCCCAACTGTGGAATAAATGAGAGAGACAAATTTTATCTAAATCTTTATAAACTTCATTAATCGATACCTTCGATTGTAACAAATTATGTTATAAATAAAACATTATGTAACTATAAAATACATACAATTAATAAGTATACATAAAAATCAAAAAATAGTTTGTACTGGAGGATTATTTCTAACACAAAAACAGGTCTCTCCCAAAATATCAGTCAAAATGTCTCACGAGGTCCCAATGCATGGAGCAGACAACATTTGCACCAGAAGAGACATAAGTAGTAGATTTTTGAAGAATGGTTGCAACTTAAACAAGAAATACCTTTACAAAGATTGTCCGCGCAATTTAGTAATGATGTTTCATTCTATTTGTACAAGTTTTTTGGGAAACGATTTTGTGGCATTAATGTATATCTGCAAGTTTATTTTGGTATTTTAGATTGAATATCTAAGTTGAAGATAACAAATTATGGTATTCTAGTTAACTATCAAAATATGATATCCATAAGATAAATATTTTTTATGTAAACACGACAAAAAGCCCTGTAAGGGCCCAAAACTGACACCAGTCAATTACTTCTCTGACTAGGTAATATCTAGTTAACTAAAACATATCTAGTTAACCACTTAGCTACTTAGCTAACGCGATAATTATATGGTTATCTAGTTAATTAAATCATATGCTTTTTATAACGATAAATATCTTAAAACGAAAATGTGCCTATCATCTGCTTTGCAACTGCCACCACATACCAACATAATATATTAATTAGCCATCTATGCAAGATTTGCGCTACTAATTAATTAACTGGATTTGTTGAGTAAGTACCAAAGTATTTAAAATACTTAATATCTGAAAACACGAATATTATCTAGTTATTCAGTTAACTAAGCGGTTTCTCAAATCTTATCTAGATAGGTTGATATGTGGAAGCAGTTGCAAAGCAGTTAATAGGTAATTTTTCGAGTTAATATATTTATCGTTACGAAAATCCTATCACGTTAGTTAACTTGATAACCAGATAATTATCGTTTCAGAATGAATGAATGAATAGAGTTTTACGGCGTACCAACACATTATAGGTTATTCGACGCCAACAGGAAGGAAGATTACAGGTTCACTCTACATGTACAAAAACAACAAATTAACATACAGATTTAAAAAAATACACCAACAAATGAATATGCAGAATGAACATAGAACCTTGATACCTGCAGAACTGCAGAGTTTCAGCAAATTCTATCGTATTACTCAATTTGTCGCTTCTAACAACATGCATAAGCCACAGTGATCCTATTCTTGCCATCACTCATGGATCACTGGAATCACACAGAGGTTGATAATTTAACTACAATAGTGAGCATGACGAAAAATAATGAAATGAACATGACACCAATTCGGAGGATTTCTACTCCTTTGCAGAGATCGACAGTGATTCTATTCTTAGCTGGAACCACACGGGCTTTGTTTATATATGTATTTATTTCTATTAAGATAGATTTGTTTGTTTTTAAATTTTGAGAATCATCATTCAACTTGATTTTTTTTTTAAATACTAATCTTTTATGTTTTAGCTTTTCACATCCATTGTCCAACCAACATGATTAGGTTGATATTTTGTTTGTTAAGTAACGATTTAATTTGAATGAATGAATAAATGAATAGGGTTTAACGGCGTACCAACACATTATAGGTTATTCGACGCCAACAGGAATGAAGATTACAGGTTCACTCTACATGTACAAAAACAACAAATTAACATACAGATTTACAAAATACACCAACAAATGAATATGCAGAATGAACCTAGAACCTTGATACCTGCGGAACTGCAGAGTTTCAGCAAATTATATCGTATCACTTAAATTGTCACTTCTTACGACATGTATGAGCCACAGTGATCCTATTCTTGCCATCACTCATATGGATCCCTGAAACCACACAGGGGTTGATAATTTAACCACATTAGTGAACATGATAAAAAATGATAAAATGAACATGACACCCATTCGGAGGATTCCTACCCCTCTGCAGAGATCGGCAGTGATTCTATTCTTAGCCGAAACCACACGAGCTGATTTAATTTTAATTCTTAGAATCAGCAGCATTATGTTATAAGGCAACAATTCCTCTCACAAGTTATGAGATAACGTTCCTTAAATTATATACTTTAGTTTAACAAATAAAGACTTAAGCGTGTTAACAAAAGCATACCTTTTGCGTTATCCCTACGAAATATGTCAAACTCGTTGACGTATTGGTAAAATCATTGCCATTACTCCCAGTATTCTATTACTAATCTCAAACTACAAAATATATGGAAATGAATCTAAGGAAGCAATTACTTAAAGGGTACCGCATGTCAGAATATAAATGGCTATTTATCGTTAAATGTAAATAACACAAAAATCAACAAATTTTAATTGAACGAAATTTAACAAATGAGAAAAACCATATTATATATCATGATTTCAAGCGTTTCCTAAATATTAAGGGCGCCGCCATTTTATAGCTCTTTTATATTGGAGGTTTTCGGTGACGTCATAGCTGCACTTCCGTTCTAGTTCTCGTGAAAATTGTATTGTGTCGTAAGTGACTGCTCTCTACTGAAACTCTTATGTATACACACTTATTCAAGTAAACAGTTGATAGATAGATATATCGTACATTAGTGAACATCAAAGGAAGTCAATTAAACGCGAAAACGATTCTGAATTGAATGACTTAACCCATAAACATTGTTTTCTTCAGCGGAATAAAAGGGTGGAGAAATGCGATATGTTTTGTGGGCAGCGTTGTTTTTATTTTCCTTATATGTGATTTCACAATGCCTCAGTGTCAAGCTTCTGGTGACGTCACGCGCAAAACGCCTATATAATTTCGGATATGACCTAAGATTGCAGAAAGAAGCGTACCAATGCCTTGGCATACTACTACCCAAGCATACAATTTCTGATGATTTCAGGACGAAGATTACCAAATGCGACATACATATAGACTAAATGTATATTATCCAGTGGGAAGCTCTTAAAAATGTTCTGATAACACTTATAGCTCAACTGATTTCTGAAATTTAATTTGTAATTTTATATACTCTTCCAAAATATTGCAAAACCGATATAACAAACTTTCACAGTGTTATAATTGCATGCTGATTAAGGTGCCATAATCCAATAAACAATAAAAAGAGGTTAATGCCAAAACATTAGGTGTGAAAACGACATGGTATCTAAAATTTATTATTAAAATACAAATAAACGCCATTTGATTGTGACAGGTCCGATTAGCTCAGTCAGTTACGTGTCTGACTATCAATCCAGGTGTCGCGAGTTCGAATCCCCACCCGGCAATGGTCTCTGTGATGATTGACATACAACATTATGTCTCATTATCGTTTGTCTCTTACCGCTGATTCAAGTTGGAATGTTATCAGTTACCTGCGGAAATGTGGTCTGCTCGAGTACTGGTTAACTTTTCAGGAAACAGTGGTTAGGTTAACTGAACATCTGTACAGTAAGCCCTCGATGGCAAAAAAAATGCCGCTAAATATTCAGTCAACCATTTATTGTTCATAAACTCATTTTATTAATTTTATAATCAATAGGAAGTTTAGTTTATTGATATATGGCTTTTTCACAGTCAGCTAGATCATTATTCTCGAATATACATTTGAACTACCTCTACTTCGTAATGAAAAAAGTAAGATTAAAACCTTTGTACCTTAATTTATTTATAAATACATGAAAATGTACATTTATTTTCCTTCTTATGCTTTGCTATTGTATGTTATTCACTGTTATTTACTGTTAAAATAGTGTTCTTGTATACAATTTGTGAAAAATATACATAGAATCAGATTACATAATTTAAGTTCGCATTGATATTGAATCCCTAATTAATTGAAAATGTTTAAATTAGTAATAAGGCATAATACTATGTGATATTACATCCTGTCATAAACCCTTGGGTCATAAAACCTGGGGTGATTTGTGACTGTGGCAGGGTATTTCTCATTACCACATAGTGTGAATGTGGTGTTGGTGAATTATGAAAGCTCAGCAGGGTGCCAGTAGCTGGACAGTAACATACACTTTGTGCAATATGCCTGTAGACATTATATTCCATATGACACTCCCTATAAGAAAACATTCATATATGTTCAGGGAACTGGTAGAATATAAAATAATCATATATCGAATTGGGTAGTAACACAATTTGAATAACCAAAAGACAGTGCCAGTTATGTAAAACAACAAAAAATCTCATCCATGCTTCATCTAATTTTACTAAAAAGGGTATGAAATAAAAATTTTACCAGCCATTCCTCATTGTGCAATAATGGCCGCACCAGCTAAACACGATAAGAAAAGAGATATAATAGTATGTCTTATTCTCTTTTAGACAGGTAAATATGTGTGTAACAGACCATTTTCCCTTAAATTACATTCCTGTTCAAAATAGCGTTTTTTGATAATTTATTGACTGATTAGCAAACGGTATATACCCTGAAAGTACAGCATGAATGTGCAGGTTCGCCTGGATCTACATCAACACTGACCGCAAAAATTACTTTTGTTTTCTTTATCAAGCTAAGGGTAATTTTACTATTTTGAAATTCAATCATCAATGTCAGGCTTCGTGATAAGATGACTCGTGATTCAGGGGTTTCGGGTTTGATCTCAGGTTCATGATCGGTGAAATTGTTTAACAGTTATCATCTTTTTGGGTGAAAGCTTCATAAGACATTGCTGTGTTTTTTCTGTATTATTTCTGTGATACATTCTAAATCTTCTAAATTTCAAATAATAAGGTCATTGCATCTGCAGCATGTATTTTCGTCAGACGAAGGCATCATTACATAGTTTTCGCAGCTGCAAAAATCTTTCACATGTTACTGTGCCGTCTCACTATTTCTGTCGTTTTCTAATTCATTTAACTCTGCTTCCGAAAATTCTAGTTCAAAGTTGTAGGCCACAAGTCCTTCTCCGTTATTAATATCCATTTTATTATTCTTGCAAGTACTTTTGCCGATGACTATAATTGCACGTTTCTTTATCTGCTGTAGCGAATAAATTAATTTTGTTTTAAACCGAAAGTGCAGTTGTGACGTCATGCAGGTGTCCAATATGGCGACTTCCATCCCAAAGTCGATGTGCGAAAATGACCGTTACAAAACGAGCTGATATATCTTTATGAACTCGAATGTATGCATATTGATACTATTAATAGAAAGCTGAACTCATAGTCATTTATATTATCCTGTTTTATATACAGGGTTGCATTCCCCTTTAAAAAACCACGTTAAAGTTATCCATTCCTGTGCATGTATAAGTTCCATAATTATTAATCTTTGTGCAAATTGACCGTTCAAAATACGATTGCCATATGATTTACATACATATGCATGTCAAAATCTTTCCTTTACAATACGTTATCGACATACGACATTGTGTCTTATTGTCTAATAGCCGAATCAAGTGGGTACAACATTAGTTACTTGCGGAGATGGGTGTGTCCGAGTACTGTTTAGCCCTCGGGGGTCCCAGGAATTAGTGGTTATCTTAACGGCTTGTCTGGTAACCATCGATGGCATAAAATGACGCTCAACAAAATAAAAACATCTTAAAGATAACAAATAATACTTTCATCAACAACAACAGTGCCTTGAAGTGACCAAAGTTTGGAATTAAAATTACCTGCCAGAATCAAAATAATCTCTGGAATTTCGATCGTGTATTCTTTACAAATGCTAAACTTGACAGGCATAATATACGGACTTACTTCGACTATTCTCATTTCTAGACGGAAATCAACATACATCATCCGATAAGCTGACAAAGTGTAAGTATTACTACTGATACCAATTAATATATAATGATCTATTAAGAAAATATAGGATGTTCCGGGTATCATTTCATTATAAGCAACAGAAATCGAGATTACGAAAAACGTTTGTCATATTTGTTTTAATTTTATATGCAAAAGAAATCTTGGCAATCTGAAATGAAAAAAAGTTGAAAATAAAGTGTTTGTTCTGATTTTGTACATTTCATTACATAATTCATGTTCTGACAAGAAAACATTGGTATATATAAAACAAATAAAAAGACACCAATAGAAACAAAAGTGGCAATTTTTATTACTCTATCTTCCAGGAATAAAGAGTCATAAAGCAGCTGAAAGCAATCTAATATTTGACTGACATATGAAGAAAAAACACGATTTTGATTACATCAATACTATCTGCGACAGCCAGAGGAAAATCCATAGAAACAGTTGACAAAAATCTAGTGTTTAAAATACGGACATGATATTGATCGAATGAATGATGTCTGCGATTTCCAGGAATAAAGGGTCGAACAAAAATGCAGTAGATCTATTCCTAACATGCAAAATTCCTGATGTTGATCTAATTTATTTATGTCTGCATCTTATGGTCAAAACAACATAAAAA
The DNA here is from genome assembly GCA_029582155.1 of Panopea generosa. Classification (NCBI taxonomy): domain Eukaryota; kingdom Metazoa; phylum Mollusca; class Bivalvia; order Adapedonta; family Hiatellidae; genus Panopea; species Panopea generosa. The sequence goes on from CM055901.1 coordinate 3,629,523, forward strand.
TGGTTGATAACAATGATCCAGTATTTGAAATATGATATTAAGCATACATTTGATCTAATCAATAGTGTCTGAAAAAGTATACAAACGGTTTTAGGCAAAAATACAGTAGATCTTTTTGAAATATGCAAAGCAAAAATCATGATGTTGATTTATTCTGTAAAGCTTGCGATTTCCGGTAGAAAATATTCATAAACAGTTGACAATAATCCAGTATTTAAAACAAATACGTAAACAATCATGATGTTTATCTAGCCAATGATGTTTACAATGTTCTGGCATAACAGCCATATATACAGTTGAAAAAATACAGTATTTTAAAACACACCCACACCCACCCACATATAATACTGATATCCAAAATAGAGAACAACGTGTATATCCCCACTACGTTACACAATCTATTTTGCGTGTTTCATAATTTTTAGGTGATATATAACCTGTATTTGTGTGTATTGAACGGTGCTACATATTACGGATATACCCCATACATACAACAATTTCAGTTAAAAAATAATATTAAATATCGTTAAATATCGATAAATACTGATATGATTAGATATCCATTAACATGTAGTGTACGTTAGGATTTACCTAGCACTCGTAAATAGTCCATGTATATCCGGAATTAATTTTTCGAACGTTTATAGTGATATTACTAATGATAAACCGAACTCAATACGTTATTAAATCGGCATCGTGTTGCGCTCATTATTAGCTGCACGGAGATGGCCCAAACATATTGGCGAAGATTAATGAGTACCTTGTAAAACCTTAAGGACAATATATAGTAATACTGTAGTGTTTAGATAATGCGCAAACAGCATTTCGTTGAATTGTATAAACATCACAGAAAGAACACGTTTATGCACATGATAATGGTTCACAAATTAAGTATCTATACACAAAAAGATATTGAAAAAAAAAAGTTAAATGTAAAAAATAAATGAATATACAATAAAACTTTATCATTTGGTCTCATCTAATATTGGTTGATCGTTGCACATGATGTTCCGCGTGCTGCAAAGTTATTTTGGATGTATAACGCCATTCAGTCAATGTGGATAATAAGTGTTTGGAGGTCGTCAACGCCATTGTGATGAATGGGGAATCATGCCAATTAATTCTAACGGAATATCTACTATGAAGCAGACCATGAGAATGTAGCAAAATGACCAAACGCCGACAATTCACTAAGGTAGAATATAACTACAAAGCAAAATTTTATTTTTACACAAAATAAAATTATGAATATACAATACTAGTAATACAACAATAACAAATCAACAAGATTTACTCAACCTGATAAATTACCGGTCTAATAATGTTCTGAGATCGTGTTCTGTAATCGTGTTAACACTGTTCACTTTATCAGCTTTTGTCTAACTGATGTCGCCATACAAACTGTATTTAATTTACTATTTACTCAATATGCAATTATATTACGTTTATCACTCATCACCAAGCTATTTCATTATATATCACAACAGTACAATCATTCATTTCTTACCATCATCTATTACATTTTATGGTAGTTTTATCTGAATATACTAACGGTGCATTCATTTCTTAGCATAGTAGAATATACATCCCTAAATATTTCCATGTTATACAATATAAATATAGACGGACACATTTTGTGTTTATTTGCTTTGCAAAGACGCAGAATAAATACAATTCAATTACACTTTAAAATGCCGATTTCCAATACTTCATTAGAAACACAATATAAACATTTCAAAATACGTGCTCAGATTCCTAGGACTATATGGCAATAAACAACTCTCAATACTGCAGATATGAAATTAAATTCGCCACATTTTAGTCTGAATATATATCAACAATTTATACAAAAAAGTACTTGGTTCTGCTTCTGTCGAAATATAGCTATCGGACATTCAACTTACTAAACTTCTAGAAAACATAATATAAAATGTACTCACCCTGAAATGCCGCATGTAATGGTCAATTTATGTGGAAATATCTGCCACAACGATCCCGCAATGTTGGAATTTGCTTTCATACCATGATTTAAGCTTCTTCTCGTTTATATATACAAGAAATCCACATACCGCAGGTTTATCTCAAGAAAATCATGGAATTAAAATATCATCCGATGGCGTACGAGATTAATGTACAAAAAGGCCAAATGTAAAGTATGATTAGTTTTACAATAATTAATCCCTTCACTTTTTCCTAAAATACTCATAACTCAAACGATTTTTATGTAATAAACGTCAAGATGACCCAAAAATGAATATTCAAAAATATATTTAAAATGTGTTAGACCTATCTATCTGGCGATAAGTTTAACAAACTACTAAATCTACTTGACCGATATACGCCTATACAATGTGCACACGTTGTTATTTGCTGACACGGATATTTCGTTTGGTTGGGATGTCTTATTTTGTCTAAACATTTTTTAAAATTCTCTATTTTTTTATGTTTCATTTCATTCATTTGTGACTCCTTTTTCTGTTATATCTTCTTTTGGCTATTCTACAATGATATCTGTCATTATCTGATATTTATAGTCTTTTTTGTTTATCATGAGGAGGTGTTTATTTTCAGCTGTTCTTCTTATATTAAAACGAGAAACTGCCTCCCTGTTCCTTGATCAAACCATTTGTTATTTAATACATTTACTTTTATTTATGAAATATGCATTAAATGGCGTTTTATGTCGCGTTTCACAATATTTATTTCCTTTCTCTGTAAGATATTCCAAGAATATTTAACCATATCATCGGGGTCGTAATTGCTGTTTTTACAATCATTTAAATTATTACACAAACTATCAATATTTACCATTTACCGTTGTGTCGTTTGTGAAATCAAATTTGTTTTCCGTGTTCCATTTATACAATACGTGTTCTTGGGTTTAAATACTGACGGTAATGACAATATTTTTAATCCGGAGGAAATCGGCGCGTGATTTGAATGGATGTTTTAAAATCATGACCATTGAAGTCCGTTGTAGTATTAAAATTACACGCATCAGTGACGAGATAATCGACAACACTTTCTTTGTTATGTGTACCTATATTTGTGTCTGTTCCTAGACGCCCCTTAACTATACGCATTTGTAGGGAATTGTATAAATCTAACAAGTGCTCACCAAATCTATTTGTACTACTGTCTGAGGTTGCCCTCGGCATACATAAATCAATGTCAAAATTATCATGGTCATTTAACGGCTCGTCATTTTTAATAAAATCATATTTTCTCCCTAACCTTGCATTTACATCTCCACAGAAAATATACCTAGCCCTTATTTGAAAAGTATCTAATATCCATTTGCGAAATATATCAAAATCATACCGAGCTAAGACGGAGGATTTTCAGGTGCTACATAAGTACAACAAAGATAATAATCATCAGGATTCTGAAAAAATGTTCGATCTAATTTTAACCATAGTATACAGTCTACATCAATTTTTATCAATTTAGTTCCTTTTATCATAGAGTTTTTGACATATGCTAAAATATCTCCACTTTTTCGTTTGACTTTTTTATTTGGAAATTTTCTATATGAATGGAATATTTTTTAAATCCATTTAATCCATGTAACGACTGATAACTCCGTCATTTCGATGAACGGTAAATCTCACCGATGTGTAGTATGCATAAATCACCGCAGCACGTTTTGCAAAATGTAAACACGAAACTTTGCCTAATCGTTGAAATAGGAAGATGACTAATTCATTACGGGATGTTTGTCATAGCTATCTTTGTAAAATACAAATCGATCCTGCTCTTTACGACACAAACGGAAAATAGACTGCAACGTTCTAATTAAACATTGATATGCAAGGGTAACTTAACACGATTTGACCTTGTTTTGCAGACCTATGTCATTATATATGCAGCTGTTGTTTATGAACCATTGATTTTTAGTTCAAAACATTTTGGATCTCAAGGAGTAACACGATGAAAAGTGTTTTTTTGCAGAATTTGAGTGTTTGAATGAATAGTTTCTATTTAGTCTTATGCAAAGAAAGATAAAAACAAAAGGTGTAGACTTCAAGGAAATAAAAGTTATTTCACTAAATGTGCCAACTTCCATGATATGTGCTGTTGGTTTACAGGATTTCCTTGCATCATAACACGTCATGTCTGCATGAGACATCTCTTCAAAAGACTATTTTGAGTTGCAACATATCCATTTATTCCTCTGATATGCCATACCATACAGAAAATCACAATTTTTAATAATTGTTTTTTTAATTTCAGGATGTTTTCTTGAAAACAAACAAATAGCACATATTTTATTTAAAAAGAAAGAGTGAGTTACAAACCCAGCAATGTCTCGGCTAGACATGAGAAATGATGGTGAAACCTGGCCAAAAGATGTGGGCATTTCAGCTATAGAGGTGTATTTCCCATCTCAGTATGTGGATCAAACAGAGCTTGAGGAATTTGATAATGTGTCTAAAGGAAAATACACTATCGGACTTGGTCAGGATAAAATGGGTTTCTGTTCTGATTGTGAGGACATAAACTCTCTCTGCCTGACAGTTGTAGAACGCTTGATGGAAAAGAACCATATTCCGTACACAGATGTTGGAAGGCTTGAAGTTGGCACTGAAACTATTATTGATAAATCGAAGAGTGTGAAAACTGTCTTGATGCAATTGTTTGAAGAGTGTGGTAACACGAACATCGAGGGGATTGACACAACTAATGCTTGCTATGGTGGTACAGCAGCACTCTTTAACGCAATAAATTGGATTGAGTCTAGCTCCTGGGATGGTATTATTATTATTTTTTTTTATTTCAATTATTGTATATTTTACATAGAACACAAAAATAGATATATTGAATGCAAGGGTGTTTGGTTCTCCATGGCTGCATAGTCTAATGTGCCATCTCCAGATTGATACTTAACCGTGATTATGGCAAACATTTTTTTTTTACAAACAACCAATGGAGCTTTAAGATATACATGTTTAGCCTTATATGGTTATATATAAGTATTTACCTTAAATTTGTATAGTCTTCCATTTCAATATGTTCTAAAAGAACAAGGGTATAGCCTACAAAATTGGGAATGCTCTGCGCATACATACACTATATGATATTATTAAGAGTTAATATGACAAATCTGTACAATCATGTTCAGAATTGTTTGTATTTTAGGTCGGTATGCTGTAGTGGTTGCAGGTGATATAGCTGTATATGCCACTGGGAATGCCCGCTGTACAGGGGGTGCCGGAGCAGTGGCACTGTTGATAGGGCCTAACGCACCGCTCATATTTGACAGAGGTATTTGATTATTTATTTATCTATTTGTTATATTGCCCTTAGAAGATCTGCTGGTATACCATCATGATTTTCGGATATTTTAACTCAATATCATTTTGCCCTACAGTCCTCAGACTTTGCAGGGTTCGGGTATCAAGTAGAGGACTCATATGCTAGGTCTGTAGGGCAAAGGTCAAGGTCATAGTGGCTGTTTATAGAAAAGCAGATTCTGACTGATAACTGGGGAATGGTTTGGCCTAGGTATGTCAAACTAATCATTGTTGGGTCTGTAGGTCAAAGGTCAATGTCACATTGGCTAATTACAGAAAACTGGTTTTCTACTGATAACTTTAAAAAGGTTTGCCTTAGGCACCTCAAACTTTGCAGGGTAGTTAATATTGGTAAGAACGACCTCTAAACATTTTATTGTCATCATTATTATTTATAGAAAATCATGTTTCCATCATTCTAATGACTTTAGAACAGATTGGACCAGGTGCAAAGAGATCTTTGGACTAACTCTTAAATGACCCAGTTACCTTATTTATTTATTGTGTTTCTTATGTAAGGACACAAACAATACCATAAGAGAGCACCGTTTATGTCACATAAATCTGACTTACTACAGGTAGAAGCTATTATCCTCTAGATTGAAGCTAGTGTCCCCGTAACGAAAGCTATAGTCCTCTGACAACTTCTTTTCGGTCACTCAATAACTTGTCCTGATATCTTTCTACAAGCAGCCTTTGTGACAAAATTAGTTTGGACATAATATGTATGATCTTTAGATGGTTCATTCTTGGAGTTGTGTGATACATAATTCTGGATGAATGTTATTATAATTTAGTGTAAGAGAGTATATTACAACAGTATATTCTCATCACCTGATGTGAACATTTCTTTTGGTAATTATGCTGGTTAAAATGTGTCCACCAATATCATGGCAGATGATGACCTAGCAGATGACCTCACAATGTTGCATTTCTAGTGTGCATAAAGGGTCTTCTGTGGCTGAGTGGTGTAAAGCACCATCTCAAGATCACATACCTCTCACTGCTAAGGTCATAGGTTCGAGTCCTGCTCACTCCAAAAACTTAATGTGAGAAAGTTTCCAGTTACTTGAGGAAGGACAGTGGTTCTACTCAGTCTGAATCAGTTTGTGGTCTTCCACCACCATTAAAACTGAATATGCCATATATACCCTGAAATGTGTTGAAAATGGCGTTAAACCCCGTTAAAAAAAGTCTGCATCAATACAATTATTGCAAAGTTCATGCGGTAAATATACTATACTTATGTAAAAGTGTGCATTTGTTTACAAATATTTGGTCATTATTATAATATTCTGCAGTAATGATATGTCCATAAGCTTGTCTTATATAGGCAAAGTGTATCTTTGGTAGGATTATACATCTGCTTAGTTGCCTTTACCAGTACATCAGTGAACTTACAATCTCATTAAAAAAAGCAGATTCTTGACTATATATAGTACAAATATAAGGCTGTTATAAATTAAATATTATAAATTATAGATTGCTAGATTATCATTCAATTTTTTCTTAAAAAGGGGGAGTGGAGAGGATATTTTGTTTTCATGAAAATAAAAACGGTTGGCGTGGTATGAAAATTAGGGGGCTGGCCGGAATGATAATCTAGCAATTTAATTTATTAGGGCCTAATGGTTTTAATTTGGTTGGTTAACCTGTTGTATTCTAGGATGTAGAGCGACACATATGCAGCATGTTTATGACTTCTACAAACCAAACATGGAGTCGGAATATCCGGTAGTCGACGGTAAAATGTCAATTAAGTGTTACCAACATGCCCTTGACAGATGTTACAATATATTCTCTTCAAGGCTGCAGGCAAAAGGAATAAAAGGTTTGTGAAGGCCACACTTAAAAAATTATTTGTTTGACACCCTTAAGTGGGGTGGAGGTAGGTAACTTGTATATTTTACATGTAGCATCTGTTGCAAGTAGTGCGATTCTGTTCCTCTTGGGCCTCTTGTTGTAATTGATTGGAGAATATTTTAATGATGCATAAAAATGTAGGTTATTCAGAGCACCTTAAAAAATGCTGATTCAGTTCCTTTTGGGCCTCTTCAAAACTTGTTGTAATTAATCGGAGAATATTTTAAGGACACATAATAACTAAGGTTATTTTGAATGAGCATCTTAAAAAATGCTCATTGAAGGATTAATTACTTCTTATTACTTAAAGTAGCATTCTGGTATTTAGTATTGAAACTGTTGTCTTTTTAAGAGCTTTATTACTAATAAAAGTTACCGACAGGAAATAACCATGTGAATATTATACCTATATAAACATAAATCAGTTGATTTTTTTAATTTACATTCATTGATAAAGGCATAATTGAGTTTTGTTTCTCCGTTGGGATACCGACAACAAGGTCTGCCATCTGCTTCTTGACGTTTCATGTCGCTTCTTGACGCTAAATAGTGAGACCCTCATTATAGACAATCATGCTTATCCCAAAAAGTTAATACAATGCATGATAACTTAACAGAACATGTAACAATGGAACTAAAAGAGTTTAAATGCAAATTAACCATTTTATTACTTCCTTTCTCAAATGCAAGATACATGTACATAATTATTATGCATACATAATTTGATAATTGTACTTTTGTGAATAGATTTTATGAGATTTACAAGTTTTGCCATGCTCAGCCTGATAATATATTTTCTTCTCAAATCATCAAAAAATTTGCTTTCTAAAACAAAACGAAATTTATCTTCTATAGCATTATAGTGGTTACATATTCGATCATTTATTGGTAATCTTTTGGTCTATTCCACCTTCCAGCCTTTATCTGCGGCCTATGCTTTGAAAAAGACGAGCAGATTGCTAAAAACTTTAGGTATTGGTGAAAAATGAAAATCTGCCATAGGTTGATCAGAGCTCCAGATAAGATGCGTATCTGCGTATATGATGCATTAAAATTTGTGGATACACACCTGATTTGTTTTACGTGCGTATCAATTACGCATAAGCAAGGAGTTTTGCGCTAAAATCAATTTCTATATGCGTAAATAAGTTTACATTCTCTGAAAATTGATCTTCATTGGACTAATTTTTTAACTTATCCGCGTAAATAAATAGCTGAATGGTTTCAATTAAACTTGCTTCAGGGATAGATTTTACCGGTTATAATGGTAACCCAGTCTATGCAATTAATAAACAATGTCACTAAGTTGTTTGATGTTTCCTTGATGGGACACCAACTTTGGAAAGCTGAGTGTTCCGGCGGGATACCTGTAATTCCCAAAGCTGTTTCAATATTTTAGGTATATCGCTGGTTGAAAATCCTTTTCAACAACATATTGAGGTTATTTTTATATAATATGAGCTCACTTGTTTGGGTAAATCATAAATGACTGTCACGCCATCACAATTTTTTTTGTAATTTGAAGATAACATCTTTGAAAAAAACACACTGCAACAATATCACTAATATATACTAGTACCCAGTTTTAGGTTGCTGGTATATTAGGATGAAATGTGGTTATCATGAAACTTTGTTTAAAAAGTCATGTTATTTTATTGTTTAAAATGTACAGATGATATACTCTGAGAAACTTTTTATTTTGTATGTCCTACTTTGTTTTGTAAGGTATCAAGACTCGCATGCATGATTTTCTATACCAGTTTTAAAACGGGCCGGCCTATGTTTCTACGGCACCCTTTTTGGTCTTCCCAGTGTCATTTATTTGTCTTTTACAGATGTTAAAAGGTTATGGAAAAAAGAAATTAACGTTTAGAAAATTATGTTCATTTTGAAAGCAAATTATGCTAAAAAACTGATTATATAATTTGAGAAATTTAAGTAACAATTAAAAAGTTTGTGGCCCTGTGGCCATGTTCATAAAAAATTAATGTCACATACTGCATTAAATGACTTCCATATTGTGCAGTGTGTATGCTAAAACTATACTTTTGTACTTATTCTGAATGCATTTTGGTCAACTATGACATACATGCCAAGAACGAATAAGCAGCATAAACCTTGCTCATTTTGTGTACTATATAAGTCAATATAATTATGCCACAGTACAATGTCTTGTTCCTATTTTTCTACAGCATTGGTATACCATTTATTTTTTAACATCTAAACTGTCATTTAATTATTCAGCAATGGTTTGTAAAAAATCAAAAGATTAAGCAGTAAAATGACTGATATAAGATAAAAGGCAAAATGGAAAGTTCAATGTCCATTTGAACAGTTAAACACAAAATATCATAGCAATTTAACAGGAGTTTGCAATAACCTCTGTTACACAGCCTCTTGTGTTAAGCAGCCAAACATGTTAGTTTTATATTTACAGCCAAACTTGGTCTGTATTCAACAACCACATGCTCTAAGAGGCCATTATAGTACATCTCCACTGTATGCTGCAACTTAACACAGGTTTGGTTGTATATCATACGTGCATTTCTCATTACTATTCTGAAAAACTCAAGAATACTCATCTACTCTAATTTTGATGAGTAATTACTCATCGGCTTAAAAAATTGTCTGGAGCTCTGGTTGATAAAATAAGGCATGACTTGAACTTTCTAATCTACTATGCCAGTTTTGTACAAATTGGTCATGTAATCGTTGTTTAACAGTGTTAACAAATAATTTTGGATTACCAATATTGTGGAGTTAAAACATAAACAATCAAACCTGTGTAAATGGTCACCTCTTTTAAGCAGCCTTTTGCTTTAAGTAGCCACATTTCCTATTTCCCATTTCTATGCTTTAAAAGCAAATTAACCTGTATTTAGCAACAACCTGTCCTATGCTCCTTCTCATGACTGGAAACTTAAGACAGGTTTAACTGTGTAACAAATAAACACTGCTTTTTTTCTATTTACAGCGGGTTCTGGCATTCTTGATAGTGCAGCAGCCTTCATATTTCACTCTCCATATTGTAAACTTGTCCAGAAGTCTGTAGCGAGATTACTGTTGAACGACTTTCTCCGAGATCCAAGTCCGAATTACTCAGACACATATACAGGACTTGAAGCATATAGGTTTGTTTGCATAGTGTAGTAACAGTTACATCATTCTTGTAATGTGAAAAGTTTATTTTTGAGCTGATGCAATTATCATAAGTGTAGCATCTCATAATTTATTCCTATCAAGAGTTCATATATTTTCATATTGCAACGGTTACAAGGTATGAAACTATTCTGAAATATATCAATGAAATTGTAATGTTTGGTTCTCGTATGAGGTACAGATATGACTGTATTTCTCATATGAGGTACAAGTTTTACTGTATTTCTCATATAAGTTACAGGTATGACTGTATTTTTCATATGAGGTAGAAGAATGACTGTATTTCTCATATAAATTACAGATATGACTATATTTCTCACATGAAGTACAGGTATGACTATATTTCTCATATGAGGTACAGGTATTACTGTATTTTTCATTTGAAGTACAGATATGGCTATATTTCTAATATGAGGTACAAGTATTACCGTATTTCTCATATAAGTTACAGGTATGACTATATTTCTCATATGAGGTACAAGTATTACTGTATTTCTCATATAAGTTACAGGTATGACTATATTTTTCATATGAGGTACAAGTATTACTGTATTTCTCATATAAGTTACAGATATGACTGTATTTCTCATAGGAGGTACAAGTATTACTGTATTTCTCATATGAAGTACAGGTATGACTATATTTCTCATATGAGGTACAAGTATTACTGTATTTCTCATATAAGTTACAGGTATGACTGTATTTTTCATATGAGGTACAAGTATTATTGTATTTTTCATATAAGTTACAGATATGCCTATATTTCTCATATGAGGTACAAGTATTACTGTATTTCTCATATGAAGTACAGGTATTACTGTATTTCTCATATGAAGTACAGGTATGACTATATTTCTCATATGAAGTACAGGTATTACTGTATTTCTCATATGAGGTACAAATATTACTGTATTTTTCATATAAGTTCAGGGCTCAAACTAGAGGGCAACGTGGGTGACAAAGTTGCTTTTTTCTCCATCACTTCGCTTTTTTTTTGGTCACAGCGAAGTTTTAAGTCGCCTTAAAATTAACAACATCGCTTTTTTTCTGGATGCCAGCGAAGTGCAAATTACAATTATAATCAATATTTGGTATATACTCTAATCCGTGGATGATTGTCGCCCCATGGGGGAATGCAAATTGCAATAATCGGTTTCTTCTGGTCCAAATATCCGCAGGCAATTTTCGGCATAAATAATTTTCGTCCCATCCCAACTTACTTCATATCGTCGTATAGGTTGCTAGGCAACGTAATCGTTTGGCTGACCAAGATCAATATTTCCCTTGTATAGAGTTAAAACATCTAGCATCTAATTGAAACCGATAACTTTTTTTGACTGTCAATCAAAGTTTTCCATGAATAAAGTAGCTTTCCACGAATGACATAATCATCCTTTGTGTTTGCGAGATGCGTAGTTGATTGACAAGATAGTAATTCAATTACGAATTATACGTTCAAACTGAATAATCAGCGCATTTGATTTTTAGAAATTACTGATGATTAAAGAAGTTTTGATAATTATGTTGCCACTAACTGTTGTCTATAAATATGTTTGAGTCGAAATAAATAAATTGAATTGAATCAATTATAACAACTGTTAATTCGGTGTCCGTCAGTCATGTATAGAAACAACAGAAAGTAAAAATTATTTATATACATTGAATTATCATGAGAATTAAGAAAGTCAAATAAGAAACAGTTAGTTTAAGCAGTGTGTAGAATGCAGTGGGGGATAGCATCTAACACAGCATCTGACATTTAAAAAATGAACTTTTGATTATGTTTTGCATTTTAATAAAAAGTGTTTATTTGGTAAAAAATAAAAACGATATGTGAACAGAGAAATATGTTTTTGATTTCTCTTTCTGAGATAAAGTTATAGATAAATAGCAGTTATCTTCTGCTTTCCCAGGTATAAGTGTTCCATGCTTTGCACAAAAAAAAATTAAACAGTAATGGATGGCATGAACAATACTCCTACCATGAAAAAGCAGATTGTAATTGCATTAAGCTGTATCTTTATTCATAAAGTTAAACACCCTGTTCTTTAAGAATATATCGCACAAAAACTAGTTCCTTAATTACAACATCAGATGAAAGACAAGAAGGCAGTCAACCAACACATTTGATATAAATCAATAACAATATAAAACATCATAAAAACAATAAAAAACAAAAACACATAATGACATAGCATTAATTTTAATGAAACATAGTTTTCACGCGTGTAACCGTGTGACGAAATTTACCACTTCTCCCTATTTTTTCTCCGCTTCTCCTTTTTTTTTGGAACAAGGAGAAATCACTTCTTCCTAAAATTCAGACCCAGTTTGAGCCCTGTAAGTTACAGGTACAGGTATGACTGTATTTTTCATATGAGGTACAGATATGACTGTATTTCTCATATGAGGTACAGGTATGACTGTATTTTCATATGAGATACAGATATGACTGTATTTCTCATATGAGGTACATATATGACTGTATTTCTCATACTTGTATGAGGTACAGATATGACTGTATTTCTCATACATGTATGAGGTACAGATATGACTGTATTTCTCATACATGTATGAAGTACAGATATGACTATATTTCTCATGTAAGGTACATGTATGACAGTATTTCAGATTTTCTCCCATGACTGTATTTCTCATACATGTATGAGGTACAGATATGACTATATTTCTCATGTAAGGTACATGTATGACAGTATTTCAGATTTTCTACAATGACTATTCTTATATGAGGTACCATTTGAAAATATTTAAAGGATAATGATAGGATTAGTTAACCCATGGAATGTTTCTGTAACATGATACCAGTCCATGTCCTGGGTGTAACATGGTACCATCCTACATGTATGTTGCAGCACAGTACAGTAAAACATCACAGCACGGCAGTAACACAACAGCAATACAGTATCTTACATTATATGATATGGAAAAAAAAAGAGATTTTTTTCTTCTGAACAAACATTCATCTATTGTTTCAAATGTACTTGTTAACAGAGATGTGAAGTTGGAAGATTGTTACTTCAACAAAGAGTTGGAAATTGCCACCATGGCTGCAAGCAAATCCATCTTCAAACAGAAGACTGAGCCTTCATTATTGCTGGCTAAGAAAGTAGGCAACATGTACACACCATCTGTGTATGGTGGCCTCGTCTCGTTTCTTATCAGGTAGGAACATTGTTAAGTATTTGAGATTATATAAATACATGTATTAACGTCTCACTACACAGTTACGCCCCCTTTTTTCCCACGGTTGAACATCTCACCCACCAATTATATTGTACTGTTCTACATATAGAGACATGCACTTCTGGAACACTGGATACATAACAAATGGTTCTAAAAGTGCCTTATTCCCATAGACAGTCCTCTGTTGGTCCAAATATGCAGAAAAAACATGGGGTTGACCAGGTTGCTTTTTCAGAATTTCGATGGTTTGATATGGCACCCCTTCATTTTTGACAATTCTGCCCATTTGTTACTGTGTATCACTACGCATCTTTTAACTGTTATAGCATCATCAAACAGTTCCCAATGTCACCCAAACTTTGCAGAAATCATGAAAATGTTTCAATGTTCCCATATGCGCAAAAAAATATGACATTTTATGCATTTTTTTACAAAAAAAATGCCCAACCTCTTTACACAGCTCTAATTTCTTTGGCGTAGTTATCTTGCTACCGTCATATAAGGGAGGTAATTCTTAACACGATTCTTACCTGCATGCTTAAAAAAATGCCTATATAATTTCGTTTTGAAATATTTTCAAAATGGTTCATAGTGGTTGTGATTTCTTGCTGCAGGTGAGTAGAGCAAAAGTTGGCATAGCATATACTGCAGTAAAACATCACTGGTGTTAAAAAAGTGACTTTTGTAGGATATCAACATATGCATTTATTTATGAGTATTTGAGGACTTCTTTTTTCAAAAATTCTCAGGGTGTCACTGCACCCTCTTTTAAAATAAATCAACCTGGTCAACCTACCAGTTATTGTGCATTTTTATGTGGGTATACATTTGTGCTATGAAAACAAAATTCTTAAAATTCTATGTGGAATTCTTTTTTTACCATGGAAATCCTAGATGTTATTTTATATAGAACAAAGAACAAAATTCAACTGTGTAGTGAGACCTTAATAGATGTCTTTAATATTATTTGTGACTATAATATATATTATATAGGTTGTCTGATAAACTAATAAAACGCATGGTAAATTTCCCAAATTACATCTCACTATTCTTGACTACTTTAGTAATGTAATTAACTTTCGTAGTTTCTGTTTGCTTGCCATTTTGATGGGCATTACGCCATTTTCACTTGATAGGTTATGTATACATGTGCAAGTATTGCATCTACTTTGATTGTCCAACCCCCCACCCCATACAAAGTTTGAGAGGGGTATATAGCAGTGATTAAAGCCATCGTAATTTTACGTATTTTAATCGCACTAATGAGCATTTATACTTTCAAATATGGTAAAATGATCAACTCGTGTGTTGCATAATGTTTCCCGGAAGAAAATGTAAGTAAACAGGCACGATAGAAAAACAATTTCAAGTAAATTCGCAGATTTAATTTGAGTGGGATATATTGGGCGTAACAAAACAAATTGTGAAACTGGCTCTCACTGATGGATCTTGTTTGTGAAAAAAACTTAAGATGCTTATATACCTAGTTCAGAACTACTTGTACTCTCCTTTCCTCAAGTTAAAAACTAAGCCAATTGAGCAGGTGGTGTTGTGTAAAATTTGGTCTCAGATAAAAATTGACCTAGTTAATATGATATAGATTGTCGCTTGGATTTTAGGTAGTGAATGACAGTGAGATATAGATTGTCTGCTTAGGTCTTAGATAATGAGAAATAATGTTCCTCAAAAGGAGAATTTCAAATATGCATGGCAACTAATGTTAGAGTACTGATGTCACAGTACGGCTACTTGGATTAGGTCCCTTATTATAAACCAGATTTGACAACAATCAAAGGGAGATAACACATGCTGATTACCTATTTTTGATAAATATTAATTTGTTATATTATTGAAAATAATGAATAAAACTTCAAACTTTATGCTTTTTAGGCGCTTTTTTTGTATGCATGAGCAGTGATAAAATGAACCTTAACTATGGAAGAGGTAGACAAACAAATAAGGAACGATTCCGACTCCCAATTTCAGTTGGAAATGTCTGTGCCTGTCTTAATAAATGCATGTTTTCTGCTTTGAAATCATTATTGAAGAAAATAAAAAGAGGAATATCCATTTTTTTGCTTCATTTGATGCACCTGTTCTTTATTTTTACCTGTTCAACTGGCAATCGGTTGGAAAATTGCCAAATGCATTCATGCCCTAGATGCATAGTTATTGTAAGATGCTTGGTTGATTTTCATTAAAAAATTGTTGTTTAAACTTATTTATTTTACTTATTTTGAAATAAGATATTACAGCTTAGACAAATCACGCTGTAAGACAATAATATAATGAATTATGAGTGTATGCCCCTGGTTTGAAGGTAGTGTCATAAAGGTTGTCTGTTTAACACTCAGACCGACTGTAAGGTCTCTCAAGTTATGGAACCAGGTTTGAATCTTTTGGTGTCTTCTCATTTCAAGTCAATATCAACACCAGTGTCTCCACTATGGTGAAATATTTATATAAGATATATTATGTAGTTTGTTTGAAAAATGGCAAATAAATAATCAAAGTTTATTGATGAAATAGAATAAAAAATGGTTTATGTTCTGCTTGTTTTATTTAAGCTGTCAGGTTAAAGGAATATAATGGATCAATTGTTATGTAACTATAGCAGTTTCTGAAGAACTCGTGCTTTATAAAATAATATTCATTGACGGACCCAGGGCCAGCAAACTCAGCTGGTAGCATGTCTGACTGTCAGTCTAGGGGTTGTGAGTTCAAATACATGTACCTGCCAAGACACAGACTCCATGATAATTGATTAATGACATTGCTTTTCATTGTTATTCATCGCTCACTGCTGATTCAAAATAGTTATTAGTTACTTGTTGAAATGGGTGTGCATGGGTACTTGTTAACCTTACAGTTCCCCAGGAAAGAGTGGTTAGGTTAACTGATCTTCTGATACCACTTGATGGCATAAAACTATTGTTAGTATTCAAACAAATCATTGACCAAATTAACATATACATAATCTATATATATTAAAAATGTTGAACAGAAACAATTTTTAAAATGCATGTCGTTAATGGAGATAAGCCAAAAATTAATAATCCAGTCCGAAGCCCAAAAGCACAACTTGCTTGGGTATACTGCAGTTTCTGGTTATATTTAACAGGCAGTGCGATTATTATTAATAAATATTTTACAGTGATATTTATACCATAGTAAAACAAAAATAAAATTTGACATACTGATAAATTGGACTTAAAGGGAAACAAATAAACAGAATGTTGTAAAATGTCAACATTTTTGTTGCTGCTATTGATATTGATTTTCCTATGAATAAAGCCATGTATTACTTCCCCACTTTCTTATATTTAAGGTATTCATTTTACTAATTTCAGTTGTCCAGTAGCGAAACTAGCTGGATGCAGATGTGTATTATTTTCTTATGGATCAGGGTTGGCTTCATCAATGTATTCACTCCGGATAACGGATGACCTTTCACCTCCCTCTGCTCTTTATTCATTAGTTAAAAATTTAAGTGATGTGAAAACAAGGCTTGATGAAAGAAAAAAGATCTCACCTGCAGAATTTAATGACCTGATGAAATTAAGAGAGGCAGCACATGACAAAGGTTCGTTTCTGTTACATAATTTGCATATTTCATAAAACTAAGCATTGAGTCATATTCATATGTGAGACAGGAAGATGACTTAAATTTAACTCCC
Source organism: Panopea generosa (assembly GCA_029582155.1). NCBI lineage: Eukaryota > Metazoa > Mollusca > Bivalvia > Adapedonta > Hiatellidae > Panopea > Panopea generosa. The sequence continues at coordinate 3,646,720 of CM055901.1, forward strand.
CCTGTGAGATGTCACACTTGAGATATATCACATCTGTACGATGTCACACCTGTGAGATATCTTACCATGTTTTGTTACCTATGAAGTTACTACTTGACACGTTTTATTAGTAAAGGTCATGTCAAATGACATATTTTTCTAATATATAATACATAAAATTACAAGCTTTAAATTCCAATTCAACCCTACCTCTTTTTACCATTTTGATTTTCTTTAGGAGCTCATCCATTGAACTATTTTGCATCTTATCTTATCAATTCAGTTTAAACTGTTTTAAGTGGCTTTCCAAAGGCATTGGGTAAAATGATAAAGACAGGGGTAATTATATGCAGTCAGCTGAATTCAAACAAAGGGTTGTCTGTGGTCGAGTCATTTACCTCGCATCACTGAGGTTATAGGTTTGAGGCTGTCTTGCTCCAGAAACATTATATGTTAAAGTTTGCCAGTTACTTGCTGAAGGACGTGGGTTCTACCCAGATTCATACTGGGGTTTTCTCAACATATAAAACTGAATACAGTCAAACCTGTGTAAGCAATCACCTTTATTAAACAGCCATTTGTCTTAAGCAGCCACATTTGCTATTTCCAATTCTATGTTAACCTGTATTCAGCAACAACCTATCTTTTAAAGCCACTTTTGCACATTCCCTTGACTGGCTGCTTAAGACAGGTTTGGCTATGCTATAGTTATAGTTGACCTGCAGTGTTATGTAAATGGCATCAACACCAATTAAATCCCTTTATTTAAGCATAAGTAGTTTAAATGTGATTGGGTTTATTATTTACAATAATGCATAATATTGTTTAAACATAAATAATTTGTGCATTATAACAGTTGCATAACATAAAACTGTGCCCAACTTGCCTTAAATATTACTATTTGAGTTATTTCCCTTGTACTATAAAAATGCCATGCATTTATACTCCAGTAAAATTTAGTGTAGTAATAGCTCTGCTTATAATGATCACAGTAAGAGGACTTATTTTTAAAACTATAGGAATATGTTGGAAAACAGGAAATTCTCTCTTTTCTTGTCTGTTTTAGCTCGCCGGGATGAAGTCCAAGGAGAGCTATTGTCATGACCCCATCGGCGTCGTCGTCTGTAGACACCCAGGTTAAACTTTTGCATACAAGTTTCTGATATCTATGCAACCACTAATTGGATGTCAATGAAACTTTGCATGTGTGTTTACCATCATCAGTGGAACACACAGAGACAAGAACCATAACTCTGGATTGCATTTTGGCACAGTTATGGCCCTTTTTGGACTTAGACACCCAGGTTAAACTTGTGTTTAGTTGCGTACAAGTTTCACATATCTATGCAACCACTCATTGGATGTGAATGAAACTTCCCATGTGTGTTCAACATCATCAGTGGAACACACAGAGACAAGAACCATAACTCTGGATTGCATTTTGGCACAGTTATGGCCCTTTTTGGACTTAAACACCCAGGTTAAACTTTGCGTTTAGTTGCGTATAAGTTTCATATATCTATGCAACCACTCATTGGATGTGAATGAAACTTCCTATGTGTGTTCACCATCATCAATGGAACACACAGAGACAAGAACCATAACTCTGGATTGCATTTTGGCAGAGTTATGGCCCTTTTTGGACTTAGACACCCAGGTTAAATTTTGCGTTTAGTTGCGTACAAGTTTCACATATCTATGCAACCACTCATTGGATGTCAATGAAACTTCGCATGTGTGTTCACCATCATCATTGGAACACATAGAGGAGACAAGAACCATAACTGTGGATTGCATTTTGGCACAGTTATGGCCCTTTTTGGACTTAGACACCCAGGTTAAACTTTGCGTTTAGTTGCGTACAAGTTTCACATATCTATGCAAGCATTCATTGGATGTCAATGAAACTTCGCATGTGTGTTCACCATCATCAATGGAACACACAGAGACAAAAACCGTAACTCTGAGTTGCCTTTTGGCACAGTTATGGTCCTTTTTGGACATAGACACCCAGGTTAAACTTTGCATTTAGTTGCGTTTAAGTTTAAGATATCTATGCAACCACTCATTGGATATGTATGAAACCTCGCATGTGTGTTCACCATTACCATTTGAACACACAGAGACATAAACCATAACTGTGGATTGCATTTTGGCACAGTTATGGCCCTTTTTGGACTTAGACATCCAGAGGCGAGCTTTGTTGTCTTCTGACAACTCTTGTTAGGTATATTATCTTGATATATGGGGCTTATTTTAAATCATTTCAAAGTCAGGAACATTATATTGTCAATACTATCAAGGCTGGGTCTCAAGAATTGACCACCCAAATTGTTTCATATTTGGTTTGAATGATGCCTATAAGTAGGGGTTTCAAGTTTTATATCAAATAAAGGAGGAAGGGTTCATTGGAGCTCAGTAAGGTGTAAGCAAGTATTCTGTTACATGTCCTGTAGCTTCTATTATCAGATGTGAGCTTTTGTGATCGTCTGGTGTCTGCCGTCTGTCATCCGTCGTCTGTCGTCAGACTAGCTTCTAACAACTTTTCCTCTGAAACCACTGGGCAAATTTTGATATAGATTCACAGAAATGTTCCTTGGGTGACCCTCTACCAATTTGTTCAAGCCATCTTGATTCGTCAAAAAACATGGCCGCCAGGGGGCAGGGCAAGTTTAATAAGTAAAAACTTAAAAAATCTTTTTGTCAGAAACTACTGGCTTGATTTTAAAATAATTTCACAGAAATGCTGTGTTACATGCTCTATACTAGTTTAGTAGGAATAAAAAGAATAGTGTTGACTTTTGTCTTGTTTTGTTCTTCGTTATTCAGCTCCATACAAACCTGTGGGACGAACGGAACACTTATTTCAAGGGACATGGTACCTAGTAGATATAGACGAAAAACATAGAAGAACGTATGACAGGAAACCATTCACAGTACCGGCCAGTAAGGGTCCTGGAGGTGACAATTCACAGGAGAACTGCTCCACTGAGGTATGTGTATGGCTGATATGTTGCCCGCACCAATCGCGGAAGGCCTTTGAAAACAGTGCGGGAAGAGTTCAGATTGCTCGTAACGAGCAATCTGAACACTTCCTGCACTGTTTTCCACTCTGTCAGTTAATATAAACATATTAACCCAATAATTCAAAAGCCTTCTATATTAGGTGTCCAAAGGCATCTATATTAGAGGTGTCCAAAGGCGTCTATATTAGAGGTGCCTCAAGGCGTCTATATTAGAGGTGTCCAAAGGTGTCTATATTAGAGGTGTCCAAAGGCGTCTACATGTATTTTAGAAGTGTCCAAAGGCGTCTATATTAGAGGTGTCCAAAGGTGTCTATATTAGAGGTGTCCGAATGCGTCTTTATTAGAGGTGTCCAAAGGCGTCTTTATTAGAGGTGTCCAAAGGCGTCAATATGAAGTAAAGGGTTAAGACATAATTAAGCAAATGCCTTTTATAAATATGAGTGTCCAGTTTTTGTATTTTAAACCCGGTATTGAAAATAGTTCTGGAAATTCGGGGAGGGGGATATATATGGCATTCAGTTTTATTGATGAAGGAAAAACTCTCACTCAAAAACATGACTCCGAATTAAAACTTCCACAAGTAATTGGCAAATTTTGTCACAAAATCATTTTTTGACTAAGCTTGATTCAAACCCATAACCTCAGTGGTGAAATATAATTGATCTTGAGATGTACATCCCCTTCAAGCTTGCTTTAAAATCATAGAATTATGTTTCTATTCAAAATAAGAAGTGTAGTAATGGCGAATCATGACAATTTTTTCTTTTTAATCTCTGATGTGTTGGTTTCGTCAGTGGCGTAGCTTGGCTGAAAATGATGTGTAGTACAGTTACAGTGGGCACTGTCATTTGTTTTCAACTTGGCCGTCGTAGATGCGTTTTAGGGGCCTTGTGATATTTAATATCAACCTTGAATTCACTGTTCTATAACCAAACAAATTGATAAAATGATGTTAAATATCTGGATCATATTCAATGATTTTTTTGTTCCAAATTTATAGTTTACCCTCGCTAGAGAACCGATTTTTAGCTCATCTGAGCCAAAGGCTCACAGGTGAGCTTTTGTGATTTCCTGGTGTCCATCGTCCGTCGTCCGTCATTAACTTTTAGCTTTTCGGAAACCACTGGGCCAATTTGATATAATTTCACAGAAATGTTCATTGGGTGACCCTCTACCAAGTTTGTTCAAGCCATCTTGATTCGTCAAAAAACATGGTGGCCAGGGGTTGGGGTTAGTTTACTATATAAGCTATAGTAAAAACTTAAAAAATCTTCTTGTCAGAAACTACTGGCTCGATTTTAAAATTATTTCACAGAAATGTTCCTTGGGTGACTCTCTACCAAGTTTGTTTAAGCCATCTTGATTCGTCAAAAAACATGGCAGCCAGGGGGGGTGGGGTTAGTTTGATGTCAAATTACTTCCCCTGTTTTGTCTGTACATAGCAATTATTGTAAGAAGAGGTAATAAACTCTTTAAATAAACTCTTTTTTTTTTTTATTATTATTATACAATATAATACTAGATATAAGTTTTAAAAGATAATTCATCATAAAAAGATGAATGATATAATTTTAATCAATGATTGAATATTATTCAAATATCATGAACCATTTTAAAATAGGTGTTTTTCTGAATATAAAAGTCAGAGATTTTATGGTTCAGACAGGGATGGTTTACTGCTTCATAATAAGGCAATACCATATGCTTAGCTAGTTTCATCACAGCAAGAAGTCTGCTTGAGATTTTCTTTTTTTTTTTTTTTTTTTTTTTTTTTTTTTTTTTTTTTTTTTTTACAGTAACTCATTTATTCTCCCCGTCAATGAGTGTGTTGTGGGTCGAGGAGGAACATCCCACCGCACACTTTACACTGTCAGCATATAAATATAGAAAAAACAATTACGTGCACGCAACACTCTCATTCTTAAAAAGAACTTATTACATATATAAATATATATTATATCAAATACACATGTGTATTTGTAATTTGTTTTTGTATGTTTCTCTATGGTCCTTAATATTCTAAAAATAAGACCTTCAGTGAACTTAATATCATACAATATATATTTTTATATGTATTTTGTCTTTGTTTCTACATTTCTATATTTCTTTAATATAATAAAAATAAGGCAAAGGGAAATATAAACGAGTTTTCAGGTAAAACGTCTCTTCTTTTTTTTTTATAGCTTGACATATTTGTCGATGAGAGAAGATAATGGATAAAAGAAAAAAATATATATATACATGTGTCTGTGTGGGTTTTGAATATATTATATTTTTTTATTACTTTAGACTAAATTATTTTATGGTATCATTTCTGACTAACTGGCCAAGTATCTGTACATCTTACAGAAAAATAATTAACTAACTGCTTGCATAATTGGTTGCCAATCTTTTTCGAAACATTGTAAGTTGTTGTTTTTTATTGCAAGGTGTTTATATGTTTTAAAAGCCCAAGCTACCTTAATTTTAAAAGCATTTATGGATAGAGTGATATCTAATCTTTTTGAGGAGAATATATAATACTTAATTTGGAGTGAAAAAAACAGGTCTGCCTCACAAAAATGCTTTCCAATATTAAAAATGAACTCTTCTTCATTGAATATATATGGTATATTTTTCGACAGTAGGGTTTCTTTTATTTCTTGAAGAAATATTTTAGTTTCGGGACAGGTCCACAGCATATGCGTAATTGTCTCTACCTGTTGACAGGAACTGCAAAGGGGACTTTCTTTAACTTTAATTTTATATAAAAAAGCTTTAGTTGGCAATAGTCTATGGTTAATTCTCACTTGGAACCACTGTAATTGAGAAGCTATTGCAAACTTAAATGGTGAGTAATATATCTCTTTCCATGTGTTGTCTTCAATATTATAGAGTTCTTCCCATTTATTTTTTGATGTTGGGATTTCATTATTTTTATTAAGCAGTTCATAAAATTCATAACAGCCTTTAGAACTTTTGAAAAATAGCCAACAATAATTTGGTCTGAAAGGATATTTCATTTTTTTAAAGTCTAAAATATTTGGTACTAATGATTTAAATGAATTTATGGCTGCAATCAGCCCATTGTATGTTAGGAAATTTGTTTTAATTCCATATATGTCTTGAAGCTCTTGCATAGAGTACCATGACCCATTGTCTTTGTAAATGTCATTTACATATATTAACCCTTTTTCATACCACAGTTTATAGAAAATATGTGACCCTCCAATAAGAATATTATTATTATAATATAAAGGACTTGATAAAAATTCTTCTGCCCCTTGGGGAACACAAACTTTAAGCAGTTGTACATAAGATATTAAGACATCTTTCCAGAATTTGTTTGATAATGTATTTATAATAGATTCACCATACCCTTGTCCAAAATTAACTAGTTTATTTAAATTAATACAATTGTCAAACAGTAATTTCCATGAACTGTTATTTGTAAATGCTCTTCTTATCCATGTTAATTTTAGACTTTGTATAAAGGCATTTATGTTAATCATTCTAAGCCCACCATCTATGTATTGTTTTACAATAATTGTTCTTTTGATTTTTGCTGGACCTTCCCATAGAAAGTTATAGAAAATATTGTTTAGGTTTGTTATAATGTTTTTATTGGGATTTGGTAGAGAAATAAAAAGGTGATTTAATCTGGAAAGGAGTAGAGATTTAATAACTGTTATTTTTCCTAATGGAGTTAGGTATCGTCTCTTCCAAATTTTTATCAAATTTTCTATTTTATCTAGTTTTTCTTTATAATTTAAGTCAATCATTTTATCTAGGTTAACATGAAAAGTTAATCCCAACAACTTAAAGTTATTTTTTCCCCAAACTAATTTCCACTTTGTCTTTATAGTGTCTGTACTGTATTTTTTTCTCCCTATCCATACCACTTGTGTCTTATCAAAATTAATATTTAGACCAGAATATTTTGCAAATTTAGGTAGTTCTGAAAGAGAAGCATTAAGTGAAGACTCAGATCCATCCAAGACTATTGATGTATCATCTGCATATTGAGACAGCTTAATTTCCTGATTATCAATTGAAATGCCTTTTATAGATGTATTATTTCGAATATTTATGGCTAGTATTTCGGCACATAAAATAAATATATATGGAGACAGTGGATCGCCTTGACGACAGCCACGCCCTATATTAAAAAAATTAGAAAGTTTACCATTTTGGTTAACTGCTAACATTGCATTTTTATATAAAACTTTTATCCAAGTTATTAATGACTCACCAAACTTAAAAAATTTCAATACTTTAAAGATAAAACTCCAAGATACGGAATCGAATGCTTTTTCAAAATCTATTAATAAAATAAGACCTGGAATATCATTAACCTCAGTATATTGCAAAATATCATATATGAGACGTGTATTTTCCCCCATATATCTTCCGGAGATAAAACCAGATTGGTCCCTATTTATTAGTTTATCTAAAGTGTTTTTAATCCTATTTGAAATCGCGCTGGATGCAATTTTATATACACAATTAAGCAAAGATATTGGCCTATAATTTTTAAGTAAAATTCTATCCTTACCATCTTTTGGTAAACAAGTAATAACACCTTCTTTTTGAGATATTGATAATTCTCCTATTGAATAGCCGTAGTTGATAGACCTAACAACAAAATGTCCAATATATTTCCAAAATGTTTTAAAAAAGTCTGCTCCAAATCCTGAGCTGCCAGGGCTGCGGTTGTTCGCCATCGATTTTAATGATTTTGAGACTTCTTCATACGTTAATAACCCCTCCAAAGAATTGGACTCATCCATGCTAAGTTTTGGAATATCAAAATTATTAAGTTCATTATCCAAGTCGATATCTTGAAGTTCATTATCTTTGCTCGAATATAAATTTTCATAAAAGATCTTAGTTTCATCAAGTATCTCATTTTGATCAGTGATTATATCACCATTTGACTTCTGTAATTTTGTAATTAGTTTAGATGTATAATTGTGAGTTTCCAGGTTACAAAAAAAAGTAGTTGGTTTTTCCCCATCTTCAATAATTTGTGCCCTAGACGTAATTAAGTATCCATTTAATTTGTGTTTACGAATTTGTAATAGTTCTTCTTTTAAAGTATCTAGGTTTTGAACATTGTTTTGATTTAAGTTTTGTTCTATTTTTTCTATTTGTGAAATAAGTACTTTCTCTCTGTTATCTGTCTGTTTCTTTTTGTAACAAGAGTAAGATATGGATTTGCCACGTATTTCCATCAAGAGAACTTCTAGAAACAACTGATCATTTATGACAAATTGGATTTCATGATTAGGAATATTGTCTATGTTATCTAAATTATAAATAGGTAGTGCATACTGAGTTTTAATTTCCATTATTTTTTTATTAATTAAGTTTAGATAGTTAACATCACTTAATAGGCTATTGTTATGCTTCCAGAGTGGTTTATATTTAATGAATTTATCAAATTTTAAGCCTAATATTACCATTGAATGATCTGAACGGTAACTTGATTCTATTGAACATTTGGTTACAGAAGGAATAATATTTTCTGAAATTAAAAAAAAGTCAAGACGAGCTTGCTTTAAAGGTTTTTTTTTTCCTCCAGGTATATCTCTTTAATTCTGGATGTAATTCTCGAAATGGGTCAACTAAATTACATTGAATCTTCAAATCTTTAATTTTTTCATGTGTTTTTTTATTGTTGATATTCTTATAATTATAGTAATCCAGTGCAATGTCTTGCACGCAGTTAAAATCCTCGCATATCACTCGTGTATCATTGTTAAATTGGTGCGATTTATCAATCAGGCTTTCAAAAAATTTAGGTGAGTCATTATTTGGGCCATACAGTGTGATTAAAGTAAATTGTTTATTATTAACAGTTATATCTGCAATTATGTAGTTACCATCATTATCCCCAATATAGTCATGTACTTTGTAATCTACATTTTTGTTGAAAAGTATACCAACCCCCCTTGAATTTGATGACTTTGAACTTAAAATACATTCACTGCCCCATTGAGTGCGAATAAAATTTTCTGATTCACTTGTGCAATGTACATCTTGAAGACAATATATATCGCATTTTTTTGATTTCAGGTAATTAAAAACATCAATACGTTTTTCTTGAGAGCCCAGACCTTAACAGTTTACAGACAATATTTTAATTTCAGTCATTACCAATAATAGTACAGTAAATTTGAACCCACACACACATATGCATTTTATGAAAAAAACTAAATATATGCAGATAGAAATATATCAGCATTTAATCTAAAAATCTATTTAAAACACACTTTTGGCAAAGTCTCCTAGAAATAATGCAAACAAATGTTATTGACAGATAAAAAATAGTTTGTTATGTTCAATTTAGAACTTATTATCTAATTATAATAACCAAATATTTACATTGACTGTTTTTATGTTTAATTTGGAAAAATGCTACTGGCCTGTACACACACTTGCATGAACTCACTTACTCATATACATATGCACTCTGTGAAGCAATCAAAACATCTTATTAAATGTATTTATCATGTACTATACATTTAAAAAGGATGCTTGAGATTTTCAGTGTCAAAGTGTAATTAAAATCTTGGAAGAGGAGCTTAATTGTTTTTGGGGGAGAGTGCACTGCGACAAAGATTCTTTCAAGCGATATACTTTTGGAAGGCTTGTGTTTGAAACTCATAGGAATATTTATTGTGCTGGAACTGCGGATTGTTTCATGCACAATAGTTAAGTCTGATGCTTTAGTTTGAAACCGTTCTCAAACATAACAGGTTAGTTTTGTGCTGGAACTGAATTTTTATCTTAGTTCGAAGACTTAACATCTGTAGTAAAAACATTAAAAGCCTTCTTGTCAGAATCTACTGACCTGATTTTGATGTAATTTCACTGACATTTACCATAGGTGAACCTCTACCAAGTTTGAACTCTTCTACGCATTTGTTACATCTTCAAAACAAATCAAAATTCTAACTGGAATTTTGAGCATACATGTATTATATAATCTACTTATGTTGGGTGACTCAAGGTAAGTCAGGTGAGTGACACATGCCTACAGTGCCTATAGGAAGCTATACCACTGTTAGTCCGTTATTTACATGTAAGAAAGTTTGCCATTTGGTTTGTATTAAGATTCATGTAAATGCAGTAGCTCTTCTGACTTTCTACATAGACCTATTTTTGCAATCTGGCCTGTCTGACTTTCTATATGATTATACACATGTATATACAATTTGGTCCTTTCCTCCTACATAAGCCTATGTTTATATCATACTTAATCTGATAATATCTTTCAAGTAAATAATTATTGTTATTATTGTAATTATGTTTTATTTCAGACCAAAAAACCGATCGTTGTTGCCACTGACCAACTAGTTAATGGTTTCGATACGTTGTCATGACGCGAGCTGTTGTTAGGACTTTCAAATTTAAATCAATTGTTGATAAAAGCCAAGTTGAAGTGTGATACTAGAGTGTTGCCTGCAGTAAAGTCGCCATAACACTGTTTTAATCTCACTTTTTTGTCAAATTATCTGTACCATTGAGAGTGACTTAAATAATCTATCTCACCTGTGACCTAATCAATGTAAAATGAGTTGATTTTGTAATCATACTTACTAATCTTAATGTTGATCACTGGAACCTGTAACTGGTAGTTTTAATGTTTTAACTGTGAACATTGGACATTTCGATGAAAACAATTAAGGAAAAGTGATTGATGGTAAAATTGTTTCTGGAATAAATCGTTGGAATGCGCCATTTAAAATGATGTTACTTATAAGCCTTATTACAAGCATGTTTGGAAATGGACAATAACGGCATTATATTACATGAATTGTGCATCTGGGATTGTAGCAGACGAGAGTCAAGATATCACTGCACTGACTCATGGGTAGGAACAAACAAGGGGGGGGGGGGGGGCCATATATCACTGAATTGTGCATCTTGGGTTGTAACAGATGAGAGTCAAGATATCACTGCACTGACTCGTGGGTAGGAACAAACAGGGGGGGGGGGGCATATATCACATGAATTGTGCATCTGGGATTGTAACAGACGAGAGTCAAGATATCACTGCACTGACTCATGGGTAGGAACAAACAAGGGGGGGGGGGGGGCCATATATCACTGAATTGTGCATCTTGGGTTGTAACAGATGAGAGTCAAGATATCACTGCACTGACTTGTGGGTAGGAACAAACAAGGGGGGGGGGCCATATATCACTGAATTGTGCATCTTGGGTTGTAACAGATGAGAGTCAAGATATCACTGCACTGACTTGTGGGTAGGAACAAACAAGGGGGGGGCCATATATCACTGAATTGTGCATCTTGGATTGTAGCAGACGAGAGTCAAGATATCACTGCACTGACTCGTAGGTAGAAACAAACAAGGGGCGGGGGGGGGGGGGGGGGGGGGGGGGCATATATCACATGAATTGTGCATCTGGGATTGTAACAGACGAGAGTCAAGATATCACTGCACTGACTCATGGGTAGGAACAAACAAGGGGGGGGGGCCATATATCACTGAATTGTGCATCTTGGGTTGTAACAGATGAGAGTCAAGATATCACTGCACTGACTTGTGGGTAGGAACAAACAAGGGGGGGCCATATATCACTGAATTGTGCATCTTGGATTGTAACAGACGAGAGTCAAGATATCACTGCACTGACTCGTGGGTAGGAACAAACAAGGGGGGGAGGGCATATATCACTGAATTGTGCATCTTGGGTTGTAACAGATGAGAGTCAAGATATCACTGTACTGACTCGTGGGTAGGAACAACAAAGAGGGGGGGGGGGGGCATATATCACAGAATTGTGCATCTTGGGTTGTAACAGATGAGAGTCAAGATATCACTGTACTGACTTGTGGGTAGGAACAAACAAGGGGGGGGGGGCATATATCACTGAATTGTGCATCTTGGGTTTTAACAGATGAGAGTCAAGATATCACTGTACTGACTCGTGGGTAGAAACAAACAAGTGGGGGGGGGGGGGGGGGGGCATATATCACAGAATTGTGCATCTTGGGTTTTAAAGCAACACATCCACGTTTGAACTTTTAAAAAAAAAAATTTAATTGAGTTATGAGCACATTTCCCATACAAACATATGATCAATTAGCTGTATATGAGCATATAAACACAATCCGGAACAAAATAATGCCCAAATTATAATGCATGACTAACACTTTATAAAACAAGCGTGTAACTCACCCCGAGTCAAAAAAAAATGTCAAAATGACTTTCAAGGCAGGTAAAGTACACTACGCACTAAAACGTGAAGTTTTTTAATACGACTCGCATAATTCAATTTGAAGCCAAGTTGGAATCTTCGGCAATTTAAAAATAATTTATAAAGCGTTTGTCACGCTTTATAATTTGAACATCTTTTTTTATAATTCTAAAGCGTTCTGGATAGTGTTTGTTAGCACATATACAGCTCACTGACCATATATTTATGTATGGGAAATGTGCTCACAACTCAACTGAAAATCTTTTTAAAAAAGTTTAAAAGGGATGTGTTGCTTTAACAGATGAGAGTCAAGATATCGCTGTACTGACTCGTGGGTAGGAACAAACAAGGGGGGGGGCATATATCACTGAATTGTGCATCTTGGGTTTTAACAGATGAGAGTCAAGATATCACTGTACTGACTCGTGGGTAGGAACAAACAAGGGGGGGGGGGGCATATATCACAGAATTGTGCATCTTGGGTTGTAACAGATGAGAGTCAAGATATCACTGTACTGACTCGTGGGTAGGAACAAACAAGGGGGGGGGGGGGCATATATCACAGAATTGTGCATCTTGGGTTGTAACAGATGAGAGTCAAGATATCACTGTACTGACTCGTGGGTAGGAACAAACAGGGGGGGGGGGCATATATCACTGAATTGTGCATCTTGGATTGTAACAGATGAGAGTCAAGATATCACCAACTGACTCATGGGTAAGAACAAACAAGGGGGCCTACTAACACTATTACCTACTAACTTACCTTCTGCAGTATCAAACTATGCTCATCTTTCACGTCTGCTAAACACTGTCATGGTGCTGGCACCAAGAGATTGTCCTCCAGTGATGCTGACCAGGCTTCGAAATTTAGGTAATCAAGATGGATCCTCATCAATTATCAATGATAATATCTTTATTTATTCAATCTAACTTTCCACATCAAATGTAGAAAGTTTTCAAAATATTAAGTTCGAAGTGATGCGTAGAAATTATCGTCTGCGCTGAGAAGGTTATAAGACGGCCCATAATAATGATTGCTCACATTTCAAATAGTTCGGACCATTTAAAACCCATTAAAACATCCATCTAGCATTCATAAAAGTGCATTTGAACGATTAGTGGTATAAGAAGGTTGTTGAACAACCAAGCACATCAAAATTTTACCAGTGCCAAATTGGAGTGTCTGGTGTTGAATGAGAGTTGTATAATACATTGCAATGAAAGTTAGTCAATAAAGAGCATTCATAGGCGGGTAGAATGGCTGATTTACTATTTTGATTTATTTCTTTACAGAAACATTATTGTTGATAATTGACGACGATCTACCTTGTTTGCATAAACTTGGAAGCCTCTTCTGCGTCACCAAACGACAATCACTTGGTGTTAATGTCAGCTTGATGAGAGTGCTTAGCAGGCATGTCTTTGGTAGCTTGCCAAGATATCAAACTACATGTTCATTCATTTTGGGTAGGAACAAACAAAGACAGCCAAGATATTACCATTTTGCTAATCTGGGACAGCTTCAAGCAAGAGGACTAAGATATCACCAGTTACCTCTGATTCAGCAAAATGATATATGAGGATCAAAATATTACTACCTGTAACTTAAACTAACCTTGGGCATATAATAGGGCATTAGAGCAAAGAATAAAGATATGATTGATTTTGTGGAGATGTGTTCATTTTGCAATCTAACACAACATTGAGGTTTAAATGTCTGCCTTTATTATTCTAACAGACGGCAGTAAATTAGAAACTATTAAATGTTAATGTAGCTGTACAATTGTATTAATTCCCAATATTTGGTTGTTTGATTAATTTCTATTTTCAGGCAAGGTCTGGTTAGCTCAGTCGGTAGTGCGGCTGATGAGCAATCCAGGGGTCGATAGTTATAATTTCCCATCTGGCCATAGTCTATGTGATAAATGATGTACAACATTGCATCTCATTGTCATTGGTCTCACTGCTGATTCAAGTGGAAATGTTATAAAAAAATAACTTGTGGAGATTGGTGTGATCTAGTACTGGTTTAGTTTCCAGGCTTTGGGAAAGAGTGGTTAAGTTAACTGACCGTCTGTTAGCCCTCAATGGCATAAAAATGACACTAAATATTCAAACAGATTTTTTTTCAGATTGTTACCTTGCACAAATTTAATACACAATGTTCAGATTATACATGAATTTACCATTTTTTACACTATATATATATGTAATGCATTTGATATTTACGTAACTGATAAAGGTTTTTTATTGTTCACCAGATATTGTAGTATAAATATTAAAATGGAAAGGGAATGATAGCTTTGCTTGATATAGTATTGCTTATGTGTACTTGATGTATGTTTTGCAAATATAATTAATAAAATAATTTTAATATGGTATAGGAAGTGTATGCTTTGTCAACTTTATATTAGTTTTAGCTCATCTCTGACAGCCAAAGGCTTAGGCCATTATAAATTAATTGCTAGATTATCATTCCCGCCCACCCCCATTTTTTCATACTGCCCAGACCGTTTTTATTTTCATTAAAAAAAATTTTTTAAAAATTTATTAAAAGAACATAAAAAAATTTAGAGAAAAAAAATAGATAAAAGATAAAATCCACCCGCCCTCCCCATTTTTAAGAAAAATTTGGATGATAATCTAGCCATTAATTTGTAATGGCCTTATGTGAAACTAGAGCTATCAGTTTTCCCCTCGTTATTTTGTCTCTTTTTGCTGAAGATGAGCTATGTTCAATCTTTAGTTGGCATCAGCCCGCCCATCAACAGTTAATTAGATAATATCTCGTATGAAACTGCTTGGTGGAGTATTAAACAAAAGTTTTTGCCTGAAGTTTCCGAGCGTCGAGCTTTCTTACTATTCCATAAACAATCTTGACTGGAGAACAAATGTGGCCATCATTTCTAAAAAGAACAGCAAAATTCTCATGGAAATCATACTTGTGCTTTTCATCTCTGTCAAATATCAAAATGACTGCTACAAGTTAACATTGAGTGACACTGAAAAGAAATGATAAATGAAATCAGGGGAGTGACTTGGGACTGGTGTAAATTTTGTAAAACAGTGATATAGTAGAAAAAATAAAAATTGAATCATTTCAATTCATGAAGTTGGTAATTCGGCAAGGCTTATTTTATCAAAAGACTGGAGCTGGGCCCGATTAGCTCAGTCGGTTATGCATCTGACTATCAATCCAGGGGCAGTGAGTTTGAATCCCCGCCCGGTAACAGTCTCAGTGGTGATTGATATACGACATTGTGTCTCATTATCATTCGTCTCTCACCGCTGATTCAAGTGAGAAAGTTGATAGTTACTTGCGGAGATGGGGCATAGTCAAGTACTGGTTAATCCCAGGAAACAGTTGTTAGGTTAACTGTGCATCTGTTAGTCCTTGATGGCATAAAAATGACACTAAATATTAAATCAATCAATCAATCAAGTTTAAATGGCCCTTTCAAGACAAAATGCTATAATGGTTCCATGAAGGAGTACTGTAGCGATTGTAAATATTTGTAAAATGTCATATAAATATAACAAAATGTGTTGATATTATTTCCCTTATTTTAGATGTAGTATTTCTTCTCGGGTCAGAGATTATAAAAAGTGGTGTGTGATTTTAAGACTGGATTTTCATGGAGAAATATGTTGTTGTGTTGTAGTAAGTGTTTCTTTCAACAACTTTAGAGTTTACTTGAGACATTATTCTGAACGCTGCCTACTGGAATATCATGCCAGAGACACATGGTATAATACCCCACCCACTCACATTACACAGACATATGGCCAAACAGACCTAAAACTTTCCTCTAAATGCTGAGCTGCAAGTGAGGAAGCTTCTAGTACCATTTCTTAAGTCTTCTCTATGAGTCGCCCGGGGATTGAACCCACGACCTTCTGCATGCGAGGACAACGTTCCTTCACTAGACCACGTTGCAGTCTGTGGAAATGATATTGTAGGTTGGAAAGTTTTATAAAGTGCCTCACGGATTATTATTGCCTTTGGTGAGATATGCCCACTGGAATTGTTTGATTACTATGTTGGTATAACCTGCTGTACAATGCCGATGTATAAAAATGTACAGTTTCTCCTCCTTCATTAATAAAATTGGATATGCAATGTATAATCTGTTGAAAATGGTATTGAACCACATTAATATGTATATGTATGTTCGATGACCTTAAAGGGGGTATGTCGGATACAACGCTAAAAATAATATAATTATCAAAATGGATAAAAAGAGTCTCATTATCATTAATAAATATAAACGCAATAGTTTAGCAAGTCAAATCGACCAAAACGTGACAAAATTGATATGTAAATTGGAGTGGTAGACTTGAAATGAAATCCCCATTCTTAAAATAGACAGCACTAACATACTGTTTTACGACTTTTCCACGTTTTTAGTCAGTTTTAATATTTAGAAAATTCCTGATAAATTCCCTTTCCCAATATATCATGCCAATATAATATAATATTCTCACTGACCTGTATTGCCAGAATGATATCTATTTAAACATGCCAAAATAATATATTGAAAGTGGTTTCCTAACTTGGGCTACATATCTGGGTTGAATAAAATAGATTTCGCACTTACAATGTATTTTGTAATTTGATTTGTGAGTCGTGTGATTTCATTTTGATTTCAATTAGATCCGTTATACCATTTTAGACGTAGTAAAAATTGTTTCATGTTAGGAAAAGTCTAAAATGACGATGCGGAGGTCATCAAGCAGTATTGTAGTTTAATTGCTGTCTATTTTTAGAATGGGGATTTCGTTTCAAGTTTTAACAATCAAATTTAGATATTGATTTTGCCACGTTTTGGGTGATTTGACATAGCAAAGAGGTGGGATGGGATGCGTGGGTGCGGTCGTCGTCAGCTGTGTATTTGTTGAAATCCTAGTTCTTGTGTCAATTTGTAACAATACTTATCTTAACATAAAGATGTTTATTAAATTTTTAGCTGGCAAGTGACGTGGAATTTGGGATGGGGTAGGGGGGTATTTTTGTTGTCATTATCTTTATTCAGAATCAGTATTTTAAAGCAAAGACAAATGTTTCTTTGTTTAATTGCAGAATTGATTGTTTTTAGCTAAGGAAACATACGGTCCTTGATGTAGTATATAAGCAATGGCGGATCTACTCTTTAAAAAACGACACACGCCTGCGTCCCCCTACTCCTAAGCTATCATATTTAATTAAATACACTATAATACTACTGAAAAACGTGTGCCCGTTCAGATTTTTTATCCCTCTCTAACTTGTAATCATGTGTCCATCTCTGTATAGGAATACACGGTTTAGACAACATAAAACAAGCATTTATGTAGAGTGTGACCTGTCCAAGGACCGGTCCTATTGCCAATACTGAAGTTGCTTTATTTTATACCAATTTTACCAAACTGCCCTTAATGCCTTTAACAACGCATGTATGGATACTAAATCAAATCTAGATAATTATGTCATGATTACGATAAACCAAGCCAAATGTTTCTTACTTTATTTTTTTCAATTTTATTTCAACAATGTCAACCTTTTAAAACACAAATTTTCGAAATCAGTTGCGGTTGACACATACAAACTGATATAAATGATAACAGATCTGGGACAAAGGTATATTCAATTTTTTAAGGATTCAAGTATATCATCTTGCTAAGGAAGTGTTTATCAATGTCTTCATAAGAATGATAGGCTCGTTGTATTATTCATCTGTCTTAAATTTAATCTTTGCTTTGATAGAATTAAATTTTACTGATCACCTGTCAAGTGTTATGCAAGACATTTGATAAAACGGACAGGTGAGGCGGATATGTTGAAGATTTATCTGATCAAGATTGTGTGGCAGCACTTATAAGTAGAACATTGTAGGGCAGTGGCGTAGCTGGGTTAAAAACGATGTGTAGGCACAGTTTTAGGTAGTGGGCGGATGTGGGGCCGGGGGTTTGCTCTTCCTAAAATGAATTTTCAGCTAGACGGTCGTAGATGCGTTTCGGCGTATATAATGGGCGTGGTTATCTTCAGTATTAACAATTTTATACCCAAAATAATTGATAATGAATGTAATGTTTTAAGGGTCTCGTGGTTTCAAGTGGGTACTATTTTCATACAACAGGTGTTATGTACAATGTTTATAGGAAACACCACCTCAGGAGTTCGATGTTTACTGCATTTTGTTTGCATTTTCTTTTCTATTTCTCAACTAAAAAAAAATTGCATAGGCACGTACCTACAGTTCTGCCAACATATATATGCATATACTTAAATACTTAAAATTTAAATCGAAGAAAAGCATCTAGGCTCCTGTTTTACCGACATATACTTATAAAACTTAATTCTTAAAGATCATGATCTTAGACTGGTTCCAATAAAACTGCATATGGTTTCATTGATATTGGTCAGAAAATAAGTTATTAACCAGAAAGTATTTAAAAAAGGTATAAAGAAAAAATGAATTCGGTTTATTTTACTAAAAACAGTTTCATTTCATTTTCTAGACAGCTAAGCACAGTATGCTGTTAATAACCGGAAACCTCAACTGTAAACACGAGTATATGAATGATAGTTTTGAATTGCTTATCGATGTTTACTCCCAAATGTAAGCAAATGCATTTTGTTGTATACATAATGGCGATACATACATGTCAGTTTCTCATTAAAAATGTATGTAATTTAAACGAGTATATTATTGTGCCAAACATGTAAACAACGATATGAATACTGCACACTGGATTTTTTAGATTCCCGTTTCACTATGTTCTTCGAACGCTTTCTTTTGTGGCCGACTTCTTAGGCGAGTTCAAATTCACGTAGAAGACCAACAAATTCACGTTTTCATATGCTACATTCTCGCCGCAAGATATCGTGAACAAATTGGTGCACCGATGTTTGATAACCTTTTAAACTGAAACGTCAATATTTATATATTGTCGGCCAAATATACAAGATTTCACGGATGTTTACAGAATGTTCATAAGTATTACACTATACGTGCATGTATGAAATATGCCATAACTAAATAATTAAGTTAAAAATTGGAAGGACTTCACAGAATGGATGTGACTAAGTTTTAATAAAATATTGTTATTTTCCTGATGAAGGCGTAAGCCGAAATTTTGAAAAAAAATAAATTTAATGTAGACATTGATATTATACGGTATTAGTTCATTACATAAACGTCAGTATCATAGTCCTAAAGTATTTTATTAAATCTTCCTGGAAGTCCTCAAATATATATACATGCACTATTTACAGTAACTATTAAACAGTACCTAGCATGAAACTCTTAAATGAATATCAGTAGTTAAAGTAACTGCATCTTTCAGACACGAAGTATTAAAATAGTATGTAATGTTTTAAAAATAAAAAATGACTCATTGCCATTTTACGCTTCCGGGAAAATGTAATCCAATCCAGTTCTGCAAATAAAAGTTCAACACGAATACTTTTTTATATCAGGAATGTGTATCAGTGAGAAATATAGCATGAATCTCATTTTGCATTAATGTGATTTTAAGTTATCTTCCTACATGCTATGAAGCGTGAACGTTCAACAGTACCAACTGTTCTGTTTGCGTTTCTCCATCTCAATCTCCGCTCATTTCACTGTTGCTACCGCCGCTAGCGGACACACTTTGCCTATAGCATCTCTTTACAAACCGCGTCATTTCGTAAATGCTCGAACCAGGCGTATCTGGGTCCGAGATGCCGACCACTATACAATCCACACATTTGTATACACACAACACGTCAGCTTCAGCTCGGCCAATCAGAGAAGAGGAACTGGTTCGTAAGCACGTGTAAGTTTGACTATCCACTTTCAGTTTCATTAATGCACAATACGGACTTTCCAATGCACGGATAATGACGTCAGTGTCGGCAGGACACAGTTTCATCCCGGGGCTGGTGACAAGGAGCAGACCTTTAAAGTCTAGCAATGCTGCCTTCTCTATCTTACCGGAGCGACGAAGCCTCACAATGCGTGCTAATAACTCCCTTTTTCTATTGTCATTTTCGGTCATTTCACATCGAAGAGTAATTTACATGCATTTGATAGTTAAACCATGATTAAGTAATGAATACTAAAAGACGTCTTCAATTTTTAGCTATAAATTGTTTTATATCTAGTGAGATTATAAAATAAACATTCCATACTTAACCAGGGTCAGCGTTTTGACATAGTTCAGATAGCTTCAAAATTTCTTTTTCGTTATGTAGGTACGTTATCCATTCATTTAGCAGTATATCGCTCCCTGATTACTACACTCGCAACGCTTGTCCGTCGTAAGTGCTTTGGCAACAGTTGATAAAGAAACAATTTCTTCTCCTACGAAGGACGGGTTATATATTGAAATTATGATAGCGGGTTATAAAAATGATTGCGGAGACCATAGCTAATCCCCAAATATGTATATCCACCAAAATAGTAAAGCAAAGTAATATTTATGTTTATTTAGAATCCAATATATAGCGCGTGGTGAGGGGGTGGGGGTGAAAATATAGTGCATACCAGTGATATTGAATATTGCTATGTTTACATGCACTAACAAATAATGCCACTCATAAAATAAAAATAACTCGACTTCTGATGGAAAATACAGCTCCGCTAAACTTAAACGGGCATCTCACACTAAGCACACATGACTGTATCTTTATCTATATCGCTCTAAGTGTTGTTCTAAGCAAATCCCGACCCAGCCTTAGCTGTCGTGTCAATTACTGCTCTAACCAAAAGCCCATACCAGAATTAGTTGTCGTGTTTAATAATATTATAAACAAAGCACCGGCCCAGTCTTAGCTGTCGTGTCAGTTACAGATCTAAGCAAATCACCATCTCAGTCTTAGCTGTCGTGTTAACTGTTGTTAAGTACTGGTCTAAACGAAATCCCGTCTAAGCCTAAGCCTTAAAATATGTCGTGTTAAATGCTGGTATAAAACAAAAACCCGTCTAAGCCTTAACTGTCGTGTTAACTAAACAAACAATCCCGGTCCAGCCTTAGCTGTCGTGTTTAGTATTGGACTAATATAAAACAAGGTCAATCTTTAGCCGTCGTGTGACACACTGAACCCGGCTCACCTCAACCCGGCTCACCTTTAGCTGTCTTGCCCAGTATTAACTGTATAAATTGCCAGTCTTAAAACTAACCCAGCCCGCTCTAGTTCTCGTGCTTAGTGTAGTCTATCCCAGAAGCTGATATCTCTCCCGAATCAGTTCTGTTAACCACCAATGAAAAAATAGGGAATTCTATGCCTCTCAGACTTTCTGTTGAAGCAACAGATCAATTAAAGTGCTCAAATGTTGCTTTCCCAACATTGCTATTTAACTATCCCAGTCCGTACTATAGACTTCGCTTAGCCCCGATGATCTTAACACAAATCCGGTCTAACGTTGGCCGTCGTGTTGAACGCTTAATTAACAAAAAACCGGTCCAGCTTTAGCCGTCGTGTTGAATGCTTATCTAAACAATGACCCGGTCCAGCTTTAGCCGTCGTGTTGAATGCTTATCTAAATAATGGCCCGGTCCAGCTTTAGCCGTCGTGTTGAATGCTTATCTAAACAATGACCCGGTCCAGCTTTAGCCGTCGTGTTGAATGCTTATCTAAACAATGACCCGGTCCAGCTTTAGCCGTCGTGTTGAATGCTTATCTAAACAATGACCCGGTCCAGCTTTAGCCGTCGTGTTGAATGCTTATCTAAACAAAGACCCGGTCCAGCTTTAGCCGTCGTGTTAAAAAAACAAAACAGAATAAACTTGAGAAAGACTAAATGAACAGGTGTTTGATGATGAAGGATGGTACTTCTTGAACTGCACTTATCTTTCTATGTTAGACAACTACGTGTATAAAGTGTACTGTACAAATATGGTATTACATAAAATACAGCTTGATCACTCTCACGCGATAGGGAACGGAACTCTGTCTGTATATTGTAACAATATAACATGAAATACAGCTTGATCACTCTCACTCGATAGCGAACGGAACTCTGTCTGTGTTTATGTATGTTTATGCATATGTCCGAGTGCGCTCCCTTTAAACAATATTTTCAAATCTTCGTACTAGTTTAGTTTTCCTCATGCAAAATATTTAAATTTAAATTTTTATATGCGACGTTGAGGGCAACAACTCACGTCCATTAAAAAGCTGTTGCGCAAAAAAACACACTCGCTTTGCTCAATGTGTATACATATTGATCGCAGCAATAACAACTGGTATTACTTTAGGCGGACAACTGCAGCATTACTACTGCAGCAAATGACGAATATATGGACAGATAAAAGCGTATGCTTCAGTAAAATATGGTACGATACACTTGAGCGGCGACATATCACAAGCCTTGAACACAAGAGGTGATATTTAAACATTTAATGGAGATTGTTAACCTCGATGTTGAATGTGCTAAACGTTTATTAGAGGTTCTTGCAGTGTTTCGCATTGGTCTTGCGTTGGAAAGTGTCAACCTGGGCTTTAACAGTGGTGATAGCCTAACCTTTCTGAAAGGCGCTGCCATTCGTAAATGCTTCTCTGAGATATGTGTAATTAAGCCACCGCTAACTGTATTGTAATGAATATTTACATTTATTTGTTTGTAAAACTACGGACTAATTGAAAGTAATATGTAGTTTATGGTTATACTCAATCTATGTTGCACCACAATGTGGACAGCAAAATGTAAAAGAGTCAATTAGGCCTTTATAAATTAATTACTAGATTATCATCCAAATTTCTCTTAAAAACGGGGAGGGCGGGAGGATTTTATTTTTCTTTATTTATTTTTTTTTTTTATGAAAATAAAAAGGGTCGGGGCGGCATGAAAATAATTTATTATGGCCTTAGTAGTACTGTTATGGTTTTTCAAACAAATTATTCAAAGAACAGATGGACGTTTGTTTGATATTTGTTTTTCTCAATGTTAAGGTTAAAGGTTATGGTTAGGGTCAATTGCAAATATAATATCGAAACAAAAAAGTTGAATATCGAAAAATGTTTGATATCGAAACAAAAATCTAACGTACTCTGCTTGATACAAAACACCAATTCGTTAATTTGCAACAAGGGGAGTAGTTTGACTGAAAACGATGTGTAAGGCACAGTTGTAGAGATTCTTGGGGCATGTTTCCCCGCCAACCCCTCCCCCCCCCCCCCCCCCCCCCCCACCCCCACCCCCACTCAAAACAATAGCTACACTGTCGTAGGTGCGTTTTTGGTGTATATTTCTAACGTTTTTAGGGGCGTGGTAATCCTTAATATTAAACTTGAATTCGCTGTTTTATAGTCAAATTAATGTTATGTTTTAAGGTTTGTTCGCTCTAATAAAGAGAAAAATGAAGTAGCATAGTGATCCAATTTTTATTGCATTTTTGCCATTTTTCTCAGAAAAAAAGTGTAGAAACTTGCTAACAGTGCCTTTAGGAAGCTAAGCGTCTGGCAATTAACGTGTCGAACCTTATACAGGGATCAACTTCTAACATGATAAGCTGAGTCGTGGTGTAGTGGACTGAGTGTTGGTCGTTCACGCCCGAAGTCGCGAGTTCGATCCAAACTTCGACCCATTGGTGTATCATAAACACCAATCGGTACCGGTTCTGCCAAGGCACGGATTCCAGATCGATTCACAAAAGCTCCAAGAAATTCCATCACAACCCATCTAGAACTAGATAAGTCAACAAGAAATTCCATCACAATCGATCTAAAACCAGTTAAATCAACAGATAAAATAACAATGCTCTGGATCATATCGTTTTAAATAATCTTATCAAACGTCAACGGTTATCACACTGTGTGGTTTCAGGGAGCCATATGAATGATGGCAAGAATAGGACCACTGTGGCTCAAACATGTCGTAAGAAGCGACAATTTGAGTAATACGATAGAATTTGCTGAAACTCTGCAGTTCCGCAGGTATCAAGGTTCTAGGTTCATTCTGCATATTCATTTGTTGGTGTATTTTTTTAAATCTGTATATTCTTTTGTTGTTTTTGTACATGTTGAGTGAACCTGGAATCTTCCTTCCTGTTGGCGTCGAATAATCTATAATGTGTTGGTACGCCGTAAAACCCTATTCATTCATTCATTCATTTATTCATTCATTCATTCATTCACACTGACACAGACATCAATTTACATATTTTCTCTCACTGTATTACATTTGTTATGGAATATTCATTTAGAATAAAACAATGATATTTCAGTATATAGTTTATTCAATCTGAAGAATATAATTTTTTTTCAAATACATGAACAAAACACACATCTGTACAGTATAAAATAAGGGTCGCCATTTTACGATATGAACTCGTCTAAATTTTACTTATCAAGCATATACTGTATTGACATGTTTACCATATTTCATTAGCGAAGACCGGAGTCTTCAATAGTACCTTACAAAGAAATAAATCCTCCTCCAAACATATGTTTAAATTCTGAGATTCTTAATTGACAGATGGTCGCGCATGTACCATCGTCTATTCACCATATATATAACATTGCACGATCGTCCCGTAGCTAATTACAGTTTTCTTCACGATAAAAAAAATCCCCAAAAATATTTTGACATTCTTGTAAGATATACATAAAATAAATAATAATGAGAAATGTATACAAACATTTTGTTTTCAAAATAAGCATATAGGACGTACAATGGCAGTTTTTTATATGTTATTTCTTTTTATAATGGAATCAGTGTGGCTAGTAACACTTGTTTAAAACATATCCCTATATATGGTATTGGTTAGAACTTCACTTTTACTAAATACATGCATCAGGTTTCTGATCTCTCTATGTCTATGTTGTTGTTGTTGTTGTTGTTGTTGTTGGTGGTGGTGGTGGTGGTGGTGTTGGTGTTGTTGTTGTTGTTGTTGTTGTTGTTGTTTACATTAAGAAGCACCTTGAATTACATCTATTGTTTTTTTTCTCATAATTGTATTTCATAAATGAAATGAGAGTATACATTCCATCCTATTAATGCAATGGCAACAGTTGTTCGCAACCAGTCAATTAATCTGATAATTGCAGTAAGTGCATCATTGGGTTGCCATGGCTACAATATATATTTTACACAAAATATATGTATATCAGCGTGAAACAAAAGGGATTGTTTCGTTAGATAAAAAAAACAAAAGTACGACAACACGTATTACCAAACCCCACAATGTAAATTAATAAAAGCTTTACACCGTATGGAAGTAGTATATATGTAAGATTAGCTGCAATATAAATTTTATTAATTACGTTAGATCTTTGATTACTCTTCCATAAAACACTTGCATTTAATTGCGAAAATAACACACACAAAACAATTCAGATGAATATTAAGAACGTATTTACTGTGATTCACTGTTCCGTGAAAAAAAATATATTTTAAATTTTCGAGGCATCCTGCACATGTATTTATGAACTATCCAGCTGGTATTATTTTTTATCCAAGCAGATCCTGGTACAGAGATCATTACGGAGCAGATTTACACAAAAATATAATATAAAATAAATATGCATTAATATGCCGGGTCTGTGACCAAAAAAAGTCATAAATAATGAATATATGCATTAATCATTATATTCATAAAGTTTACACGTAATGTATTATGCGCTAAGAACTTGTCATTATTTGATTTTATTCACTCGCCACTAACACTAACTTTTAACTATAGCACTACCAGTTTTTGTCTGTTTTCTGCTGCAATGTTTCATCTACACTGAACCAATTCAATCAGGTTCTTTTCTGTTTTTTGTATAAGTAATATCAGAGGCGGATCCAGGGGCGGCGTTTCAACACAAAATCTGAACGGGCTCATGTGTTTTTTTAGCAGAAATATAGTGGTTTTTAATAAAATATGGAAGTAAAGGGGTGGGGGTGGGGGGGGGGGGGCGTGCTCAGGGGTTTATAAAGAGTAGATTCGCCATTGAATATATACGTAAGAAATATGCACGGTACAGATCCGAACCGTTTGTGAGAATTGGTCATAACTGTTCAAGATCAAGATAATTTCAAACCAAGAGTCTTAACCCGATCCATATATAGGTTTGAAGTTAACGGACCTGTTTTCACCATGAAACTTCTCACCAGCTTAGATGTTGATCTATTTTTTACTCCTTCCTGGAGTGATTTTTTTGGCCGAGGAAGTAGGGCAACATCTACTAACGGTCGTGACTTTCTATTTAAAATGAAATGTTCCATTTTGAAAATTCTTAGCGATTTAATTGGCTGAGAAAGTATGAAAACATCTAATGTTACATGGCAGTTATCTACAGAACAAACAGGCTGACTTTAACCCAAAAGATATGCCGAGACTGTTCATGACAAACGTTTTCAAAAATATATGTAGCTTGGCACACAATGTAACATGTATTTTGACTTACGACAGGATTCGATAAATACATTTTCCAGATAATCAGACAAAGTCACGTGACATGATTCCAAATCACCTAGCATGTATATATATATATATTAAATACCGTAATATCTTGGCGGCGCATGTTGACTTGATATATGCGGAAAATAGTAATGTTTGACTAGAACAAATATATAAATAGCACATTCAAATAAAAATGCAACATTAACAACAATAAATAAATTAGAATATACAAAAATAACCTGAGCAAGTTGCAAAAAGAGACAACTCATGTAATAATTGTTAAAGGAATTATGTCTCGACATTTTTATTAAAACTTTGAAATAAGTAAATCTTACATTTGGCTCAAACATACTTAATGTATGCATATGAGCGTCCATGTGCACGTGCGTCCGTATTTCATTGGAAATGCACACACGTTTTTGTTTTGCATGTTTTGCCAATAATGGAATTCAAATTTGGCAATACATTTTGTGAAAACTTTGAAATTATATATAAAAATACTGCTATAATCCAATGACATTTCTAGCAGTTCATTTTAGAACGTTGTAACTAAATCACGTGACAGCAATACTTTATTTCATTGGCCATAAAATGAATATTTTGAAAAACTCGTTACACTTTTTAAAAATTGATTATCTATAATTGCAAGATTCCAAGATATTAAAAAATATCTATAAGTGCAGTAGGCGTTAAAACATAAACACTATATATCAAACCTTCACCGCACTTCCGGTAAAAGTTAAAACCTAATCGCTGGCAAATGTTAAATGTGAATCGTGATAATATAGCGTTTTAACTATATATAGCAAAAAGGAAAAATATAAAATATTAAACATTTAATTTAAAACAGAAACATTAAATGATGATTTATGAAAACTTGTGCATTTTTTAATTTAACAAAGGGTCGTATTATCTATTAGATTGCTTGAGTGATCATCAGTTATAGTTTATGTATTAGTAATTGTCGCTTGGTTATAGTTACAGGTGGTTTGACGTCTAGCATTTATTTTAACATTAATAATTATAATCAGGGGCTTTCCTAGGCATACTCGTAAACGCCCGAGCGTATAATTTAGAGTTGAATACGGGAACTGAAAACGGTTATAATGCAAAAGATGCAATAAAATTGTGCTTGGGGTATCGGGTAAGGGGTTCATGCTTTTGGAAACAGAAATCCCGTATATTTTCGGGCAATTTGACTGATTTCACAGTCCATGTCAAAGCCGCTAAAAATTTGCAGTTCTATAAAAGAAAAAAATATAGGAGAAGGGCCCCACACACACACTGCAAGTAGGAGGGGAAAACACCCTTATACACTCTCTCCGGGAGTATACTAAAACATTATAGGAAGACACCCGATAGTAGCTACACTGTCCTGATACATATCTATATTTTCTTGATGACCAATCAAAATGTAACATGAAGAATTTCCATAATCACATGATGAGCAATAAAACCACGTATCAAAACAATCATATTGACAGTTACAAAATTAGAGACACTTTAAAACCTTTGAAGTCATCTTCCGACAAAAAAAATGAGATTTCATACATATGAACGCTCATAATATAAAATAATTGCCCTTATTAATATGGTGCAAACCACATGCATTACCAACCGGCAGATGTTCACAATTACCTGTACATTAACTAATAATTGTTTTTTAACGATATCGTTAATACAATAGTTTTCAACACATTTATTTTTTTTTTTTTTTAAAAAAGGGTCATAGTTTATAGATTTTTGCCAGTTCCTTTGATATAGTTTTTAAATAACAACAAATGTATAAATTGAACAGATACACTTATTTGCTTTACATTGTATTTTAATAATCATTGAATAGTTTTAATGACATATTGAACAACTTTTAATCTTTTTATATCTATTTTCTCATTCTTAATAGCCAATATGTTTCGGTAAATACGACAGCCTGAGTTTTTAAATAATCACGGATATTCATTCCCTTTCTATTCTTTAAATCCTGTTGAGTGGGACTATTTATTTAAACATGTTTTTTTTTGATTTTCTATAGCAACAAAAGTAATACATTTTATGCAAGACAATATTCCGCCCTATTTCCTACAGTCACCAAAGATACCCTTAGTTATTACTAGTTGTGAATGAAATCCAAGCAAAGGACAAGGTTCACGCAGCCCAACAATAGTCCTGTTTCATGCAATGAAATAAAGACATTTTTTGATAATTTGATGTTTTATTTTAATTATTCTTAATAAAATTGTTAATTTCACATTTTTCGATTAATAGAATAACATTGAATTGTACATGTACAGCGAAAATATGCAATTTTCCTACATTTTAAGCCATGTTTTTGTTAAATATATGACGGGTTTTAACAGTGAAGGCATTCTGGTCACAAGGAAATATTTACACATATTCTCAGAGTGTACTAGACAATGGTCAAAATACATGCATGTGTGTGTCAAAATGTCTTCATAATGAAAAAACTATTCAAATGCCAAAACTAGAAAAAAAATCGGTGAGGTAGGACGATGAACAAAATTATGAAAAATAAAATTTACATATTTTAATAAAAATTCAATTACAGCTAGCTTTGCTGAAAAAAAAGTATTTGAAAGAAATTAATTTTACAAGGCCAAAATTAGGGATTCGTGAACCTGGTCCTTTTCAATATCATAACATTTGTACAAATGAACATTTTTACAAAAATACAAATATCATTGAATCAAAGCTATGTTTAATCTAAATATATATAATAAATATATCATATAATTACATAGAAACAAATTTATATAATGTATGTACATTTAAAATGGCAAAATTACGAGATCTTATTAGGGCTGTGATTACATACCTGTGTGTATGGTAACCTGATTCCATAGTTACACGTGTCGGATTACAGGCATATGCATATGGTAACATGTTTCCATAGTAACATGTGTCTGATAACAGTTGATATACCAAAATAACCAAACACACCTTATTTTGGTTGAGCTAGTGATAGCAGGTGAAGGTGGTTAACAATTGTTATTAAAACTAATTTAAAAAAGGAAGTAGTAGCGGATAGTTTTTTGCATTTTTACAATTCCATAAATTTTCAACACTGCTTTTAGCAAGAACACGGTAGCGTAAGCATAGCCCTGATATGGTCAGGTAATACGAAGGCAAACTCGTGTCACAACATTCTTCGACATAATGTACAGTAAGTAATGATGCTATTTAGTCTTCTACATTCAGATCAGATCAGATTATATCAGAAATCCATACCGTAGTCAAAATAGGTCCATATCAAATTTAAATAAATATATTAAATAGTCTGTAATAAACAAGTACGTCACTGCAACTTCCGTCAATAAGAACTAAACTATACATTATTTGGTTGTACAGCTATGCACTATATAGTCTTGACTTTCTTCGATACTTGTTTGTCTAAAATACGCTTGCTTTTCCAGAAGACAGACACCGCTTGTCTGAAAGACAGACGCTTGCTTTTCCTACAGACAGACAACGCTACCTTGTCTATAGACCGACGCTTCTTATCAAGAAGCCTTATCTTAAAGACAGACGCTTGCATGTCTCGAAGACAGACGCCGTTTCTTTATCTAAAAGACGCCGCTTATTTGTTCAGAAAACAGGCATTTGCTTGCCCACAGGACATACATATTTGGCACTTCGTGTAGACAAATGTATGAAAATAACTGAGGTATCCGATTCTTTATTTTAACAAATAGGACGTTTTGTCAACCTCGTTACATTTTTTTCAAAGAAGAAATACCAAAGAGGTCTTTTAGAAAAGCCAGCATCGAAGATGTTCAAAACTAAAGATGGATGCCATGTTATTCCCAAAACCAAATTAATTGTATTTCCAGTAAAAATGAGACGGGGAATAACATTTAAGTAGAAACCAATTATTAATTACCTTTTCAGCATTTTAACATATCAAAAACAGTTGCAGTGAATGTACATGTGTACTTTAATATGTAAATTACTTATAGATGCACAACATTCGTTACATCTCAATAAAACGAAACCTACTTACACTTAAGACTACCCACCATACTGTGTATACAGTCAAACCTGTGTAAGCGGTCACCTTTATTAAGCAGTCACTTGTCTTAAGCAGCCACATTTGCTATTTCCCATTCATCTGCTTCCAAAACAAATTAACCTGTATTAAGCAACAATCTGTCTTAAAAGGCCACTTTTGCTGGTGCTTAAGACAGGTTTGACTGTATTCATACACACATTGCACTATTCTGTAGGAAGTTTCAGTACATGTTTCTTTTCTCTTAATAAATAGGCATAAAACACGGCTCGAATTGAAATGTTGCCGGTATATAGAGTATTGTAGTAATCAGGAATGTTACAGTATGATATACCTTATAAATGTTGCGTTTTTTTTTATTTCAATGAATAGTCATAGACTAGATTAACTGATGCTCGTGTTATCTTTCATTGTTTTTTACGTGTATCGTTACATCCCAGCTGCAGTTTTATATCACTTATGTTAATGTTAAAATTCATGCT
Source organism: Panopea generosa (assembly GCA_029582155.1). Classification (NCBI taxonomy): domain Eukaryota; kingdom Metazoa; phylum Mollusca; class Bivalvia; order Adapedonta; family Hiatellidae; genus Panopea; species Panopea generosa. The sequence goes on from CM055901.1 coordinate 3,677,798, forward strand.
CTTTTAGAATATAAGCATGAATTAATGAAAGTATTTTACACAATGCCAATTGTCATTTTATAAATATCTGCTCAACTAGTCAAACGGTTCTTTCCCGAATATATACAACTAATGTAGATTCCTATCGGCCAATTTCCACTAGCTTCCTAGTCCAACAACAAAATGACCGATACCACGCACCGCTTGGTATATTGTTACGTCGTCATAATATATTGGCGTATAACCAGTTGAGTGCCCGGAAACAATTCGTCACAAAGGCAACCCGTTTAGATCCGTGACGTACACTGGGGCAAGATTCCGAGCTTGTTACGCGGTCGCACCGCGGCACGATTTCTGCTACAGAAAGAAGATTTTTGCAGGCGGTGAAGCTTGCAAATGTCATTCAGTGTTCATACCTCTGCAGGCGTTTATGAGTTAACATCAGTTCTGCTGTAAAAGCAGCTGCTCCAGCTCATCGGCCGATCTGTACAAAAAGGCGGCGGACTCCCGGTAGCCGGATATCAGCTGCTTTATTGTGGCTATCTCGCTGGTACTCAGCTGATTTTTGGATGATTGTTTCTTCATGCTGAGATCCGTAGGTCCTGAGAAAGAAATTGCAAAGTAGCATTATCGTTTATATATGCTGTTATTTTAGGACTCATTGAATACTAAACATATGCTGGGAGGCTTCGTAAACTATAATTGAGTTTACTCTCAGTATTTATATTTTTGGCAAGAGTGCGGAGAAGGTATTTTAGCGTAATAGTTCCAAGGCAAACTTGAGGTCAAATGTGTTAACAAAGGGACTTTGTAGATTCTGATAATTGGTCCCGCTACTTAAGTCACGTGACAATAACAGCTGTGGCAATGCAAATGGCGGACACAACATCGCTGCATGGTCGGCTTCATGGACAGGCAACACTAGCAACGGATGTGTCGCTACGATGAAAGGGAGCGTATACGATTCTGTTTTAATGTTTAAACATAAAAACAGAACCCTATTAGCTCCCTTTAAATAGAAATGTGTGATAAACCTCAATAACTACGACTCACAAAATACCATTATCAGTTTTGCATTTTTGTTCTCTTTTTACTTAAAAAGTGAATCTTAAAAAAAAGGTAAATATTTTAACTATGCGGTATTTGTGTAAACAAAACACATTGATAAGTGAGCTCTTTGGGAATATAATTTCCTGTACAGTCTAACACAGTCACGGGAAGAGCAAAATTGGCCGTTTAAGACATGTTGTTGCTAATATATGTTAATATGCTCTGAAAGCATGGAAATGGGAAATAACAATTGTGACTGCTTAAGACAAGTGGCTGCTCAATACAGATGGCCACTTAAACAGGTGTGACTGTACTTTGTACTGGTGTCCTAAACGACAAAACTGCTACATGCATAACAGTTGCTGGCAGCAAACCAAGTGATGCAATTAGGCGTTTCAATGATAGAAGCTAAATATTCATGAGTATCACGTGATGCTATTTTTATCTGATAACCTGGCCTTGATAATAATGCATACGCCTTCTTAATGTGATTGATCGTGTAGTAGTTTTTGGTTTACTTTATGCAACATGTTGAAAAATGGCATAATATTATATCCACAATTGCATTTGTTGCATATATAAAATACATGAAAAAATGAATTTGACGAATAAAAAGTAGTCCCTGTCGCGCATAATCATTTTTGCGGTGATAAAGATTGCAAAGCTTAAAATCGAATTGACATTATCATCTTGAATGTCACTTGACTTCTTGTGTAAACCCATTACCCAACCAAACATAATTTTGGGATTAGTTACTATGCTTTACATTACACTTGTATATACTATAAATGTGTTCTGTACCATTTTGCAGTGTCGCTGGCTGGATAGGACTGTGCAGGACGGCTGGATGGTGATGGGCCGGATGCTGGTACCCTGGAAAACCAGGTCGAAACAAACCGTTCCCATTGGCAAAAAATGGCGGGAACTCCGGAGGCGGTCTAAAGGCAGTCGGTGGTGTGTGGTGACGTATGAATTCTGTAGCTGACTGGACTGAGACAGGTGTGTGCCGATCCACGTGGGTGGGAGTCGGTGTGGTAGCTGATTGTTGCGTTGATTCTCTGTGTTCCTTTGTTTCTTGACGTGGAGGCGAGGGTTGGGCGGGTGAAGGGACGGGTTTCTGAGTCACGGCCAGTGGCTGCGATGAGACGCTTGGAGGTGGTGGATGATGGGTAATTGGCATTGATGCCGCCTAAAATCATTTTATGATAATAATAATATTAATAACAATAATAACAATAACAAAAGAAAAAAAATAATTATAATGATAATAACAATAGTAATAATGATAATGATAGTAATAATGATAATGATAATGTTTACAAATCTGTGTCTGAACAAGTATTGGTTGCACATGTTTATATACTTAAAGGGTAAAGAAACGGCGGGTGAATTTCAGAGCAACATTATCAACCTTCGTTAGCAATATTTACAGTTGTGGAATATTATCATAATGACAAAATTTAATGAAATACCTTTACATACATATTCTAAAACGGTAACTCTGAAATTCACATTTGTTTGTCTCTTCGGCAGAGTTAACATATACATAACAAAATTTATCAAATGGAAAAATGTCTTTTAAAATAATTTGAAAAAAAAGAAGGAAAAAAAATCCGTACCAGCAACCATACGGATATTTCTTTGAACATATTAACAATCTCCACTTAGCAGTGAACATTAATTGAATTATAATAAATTAAGAGCGCTTACAGTTGTGTTGCCTTATATGTACACAGCATACGCAGTATCACACAGTTGTATATCAAATACGCAGTATCACACAACTATATACTACATACGCAATATTACACATCTGTATATTACATAAGCAGTATCACACAACTGTATGCTAAATACGCAGTATTACATAACTCTATATTACATACGCAGTATTATACAACTGTATGCTAAAAACGCAGTATTACACAACTCTATACTACATACGCAGTACTGCACAACTCTATACTTCATACGCAGTATTATACAACTGTATGCTAAAAACGCAGTATTACACAACTCTATACTACATACGCAGTATTACACTACTTTATACTACATACGCAGTATTACACAACTGTAGGCTAAATAAGCAGTATTACACAAATGTATACTAAATACACAGTATTACACAACTGTATACTCAGTCCGCAGTATTACACAACTGTATACTAAATACGAAGTATTATACAACTGTATACTAAATACACAGTATTACACAACTGTATACTCAGTCCGCAGTATTACACAACTGTACACTGAATACGAAGTATTACACAACTGTTTACTAAATACGCAGTATTACACAACTGTATGCTAAATACGCAGTTTTACACAACTACAATGCCAAATACGAAGCATTACACAACTGAATACTAAATACGCAGTATTACACAACTGTATGCTAAATACGCAGTTTTACACAACTACAATGCTAAATACGAAGAATTACACAAATGTGTGCTAAAAACGCAGTATTACACAACTGTATGCTAAATAAGAAGTATTACACAACTGTATACTAAATAAGAAGTATTACACAACTGTATACTAAATACGCAGTATTGCACAACTGTATACGAAATACACAGTATTACACAACTGTATACCACATACGCAGTATTATATATAGGCCCACAACTATACACTGTATACGCAGTATTATATATAGGCCCACAGCTGTACACAAAATACGCAGTATTATATATAGGCCCACAACTGCAAATTACATACGCAATATAACACACGGCTACAAACTACATACCGGTAACGGCTCCAAACCCATACGCATTCTCTTTGCGTTTACACTCTCATTTTCACATGCTTGTGCGAGGTAGCTTTCAGCGGCTGCGGATGTGAGATGTGGGGGTGTTGGTCGCAACTGAAGTGAAATAAAATGAAGATGTCTCGTCACTTTTATCACATTATAAAAACTGTAACATGAAGCGTCCAGTTTAATCAATATGAAACTTAAAGGTGGCTCGAGCTGCTGTTCACATTTACGAGTACATTAGGCAAATAACAGTCGGATACGCACGTGCTATAACAGGATACGCACGTGCTATAACAGGGACATGCCAAGTGTCAAATGACTGAATATTAAATAGAGTCAAGTATAGTACTATGTGTTAAGTGTCAGTTACACGTGTTAAAAGAATAAATACGTGTTAATTACATGCATGTATATATATATTATATAAAATATGTGTACACGATATTTTTCTCTTTTCTTCTTTTGAAATGGATTGAACACTTTTTTAACAAAAACAGGGTATATATAACTCAATTTTATTGGATAGGAAGCACTTCATATATTCATATGTTCATGGACATGTATTTATTCTTAAGTGTCCAGTATACCGTGTATTTATGTATCAAGTGTAGCGTATATGTATCTGAAATGGTTGTAAATGTATGTACATGTATGTGAATTAAAGACGCATACTTCTGTGTACCGCATTACTGCATGTACGATAAAAAGTTGACACATCTGAATACATTAATGTTTAAATTACTTTCATATATATATATACTCGCATACATTTTTATTTGTCTTAATTAAAGTTTATGCTTCCTTTTAAGTGATGTAAATGTGGTGTATAAAATATAAATATATATATATTCAAATACTTAAGAGAGACAGTACGTCGATCATTAAACTGTATGTAAAAACTATACATATAATTTCAATTAAATTTAACGAATTTTGCAGCTACGTTCAAGGGGAGTATTGATGGATCGGTTTTGAAGAGAGGTAAAAACTTCACATCTTTTTGTGAACCTCAAGTTAATTTATATTTAATTGAATATTACGGACTTCAGCTTTTTGTATCAATGACGTAGATTGAATCCGTCAGCGTGGAAAATGCGGTTTGTTTCATGTCGTATAAAGGTGACCTGTTGAACTTTTGTAAATTTGGAAATGTTTTATACAGTCTGGCAACGATCATAAAGATGCGTTAACACAGTTTTTACCTTTTATGAATTGTTTGCAATGCTTACATGTGCTGTAAATGAGCGATGGTGTAACTAGCGTTAAAAAAATGTTTGTTGAATTTATTTAAATATCGTTGCGGGCAGGGCTTAAATTGATCAAACTTTCGAGTCTATAAATCTAGGCTCAAACTCAGAACTGCCGATTTTTCTAACACTTTCTTATAGCAAAATATTTAGTGATAAAGCATCACTGAAATGGATGTTTATGCAGAAAAAAAAATTTTCTTGAAAAAAATGTTTTAATGCAAATTACACAATTTTAGATTTTGATTTGGAGGGCTGAGATTTAAACTCAACTCTTAGATAAGGAATGTGGACCCGGTAATTTGTTTGCAGATAAATATCATGTATAATATAGTTTGATATATCTTTTTTAATTTGTAATTAACTTTTAACCATTTATAACCAAAATGAGATGTGTAATCTTATTTGTAAATGTCATGTTTTCATGTACATGTAGGATCCACAGTGGCCGAGTGGTCTAAGGCGCCGTCCAAGATCACTGACCTCTCACCGCTAAGGTCGTTGGCTCGAGTCCCGCCCGTTCCAAAAAAAAAATTATGTGAGAAAGTTTGCCAGTTACTTGAAGAAGGACACTGGTTCTATTCAGATTCATTCTGAATTCTTCCTCCACCTGAAATGTGTTGAAAATGGCGTTAACCCCCACTCACGTAAATGTGTGTTTATGATATATATGTTAATTGTGGAGTAATTAATGAAATACTTTTTCCAAAATACATCATTGTAAAAAAATGATACTAGTTTGAATTACAATGATTTCTTCGACTTATGATTTTGCACGACAATATTTAATAAAACATCTAGACAACCGATGATAAGTACCACGTGCATATAAATGTCACGTGGACAAAATACCCGAAACAGTCTCAATCGAAACTAAATCTCCAGCTTGTAGAAACTGATTCAATATTGCGTGTAATAATGCTACAATTATTTTAGTTCAATATTTATTGAAAAACACAAACAGTTATCACAAAGACAATATAGCTTACGTATATAAAACTATTTGAGGCGAAATTTTTGTCAATTTAAGAAAGAACCTCTCAACAAATGCAAGGCATATAAGAAGATATTCAGAAGCAGTTATGAATCGGCACAAAAACACGCTTACCGCAACAGTGAAACATAAAGCGAATTTATCACAATACTTATATAAAAAAACCTTTTCATCGTGAAATAATAATTTTACAAACTTACAGATTACAAATTTAATTGTTTCCAAATAACGATGCTTTTGTCTGGTAAACTGCTTTTTGTTAAGGATTGACGTAATTCTTAATAAATCTTAATGACGGTTTTTAGAATAATCAAATAAACAAAACCTAGAAATTAATTTAACGAAAATAAATGAAAGCAAGTGGTCCAAGAGAACATGTATTAGTTCTACTTGTGCAAGTTAATTATTTGTAACTTATGTAACACGGTTTATTTTACTGCGCATGGGTCGTGTTTTGGACTGTCTACCTATTCAATACCTAAAGAAAACAAGAGATTTATTATGGCTTATTCTCGCTCTACTCAAGTTGAAGACTTTTAATTATTTCATTGGATTACCTATTTTACTATGCAAATATCAGCACGGAAAACACTTTATTTGTTGGGTGGTTTTAACTACAAATGGTCAATATTTTTAAGAGTTGCGAAAGGAAAAACATGGACTAAACATTGATGGTTAAACACTTCCAAAATTGTATTATACATAGAGTTTCAATTTAAGTTTAAACGTTGAAGTCGTTTCAGCTATTTAATACTAACTTGTTTTATATGTAGTAAATCAATATATATATATATATATATATAGAACAATACCAGTAGCTCCAATTTTGACCAAGGAGCGTTTTTTTAACAGTTTTGCGAGTGAACTTTGGGGGTGATTAACGGTTAATTGTTCTTTTAATTATGACAAACAATTGCGGTTACGAGTTGTTATTGGGTAATGAGTTGTAGCTGAATACCAAGCTCAACTTTTTGCTGTGAGTTGTAATATATACTGTGAGTTGTTCTATGTTTTGTGAGTTGTTATATGTATTGTGAGTTGAACTTTTTGTTGTGAATTGTTATTTGTATTATGAGTAGTACTTTGTGTTGTGAGTTGTACTTGGTGTTGTTAGTTGTACTTCGATTGTGAGTTGTACTTTGTGTTGTGAGTAGTACTTTGTGTTGTGAGTTGTACTTGGTGTTGTGGGTTGTACTTCGATTGTGAGTTGTACTTTGTGTTGTGATTTGTAGTTTGTGTTGTGAGTTGTACTTTGTATTGTGAGTTGTACTTGGTGTTTTGAGTTGTACTTTGTGTTGTAAGTTGTACTTGGTGTTGTGAGTTGTATTTTGTACTGTTAGATGTACTTGGTGTTGTGAGTTGTACTTTGTATTTTGTGTTGTACTTTGTGTTGTGAGTTGTACTTTGTATTGTGAATTGTACTTTGTGTTGTGATTTGTACTTTGTATTGTTAGTTGTACTTTGTGTTGTGAGTTGTATTTGGTATTGTTAATGTATTTTGTATTGGGATTTCTGCTTTGTATTTTTAATTGTATTTTATGTTGTGAGTTGTACTTTGTATTGTAAGTTGTACTTTGTGTAATAAGTTGTACTTTGTATTGTTAATTGTTTTGTGTAGTGATTTGTACTTTGTACTGTGAGTTGAACTTTTTGTTGTGAGTTGTACTTAGTATAATGAGCTTTACTTTGTTTTGTGAGTTGTACTTGATGTTGTGAGTCATACTTGGTGTTGTGAGTTGTGCTTTGTATGATGAATTGTTATTTGTATTGTGAGTTCTACTTTGTGTTGTGAGTTGTACTTTGTGTAGTGATTTGTAATTTATGTGATGAGTTCTACTTTGCATGATGATTTGTACTTCGTATTGTTAGATGTACTTTGTGTTGTGAGTTGTACTTGGTGTTGTGATTTGTAGTTTGTGTTGTGAGTTGAACTTTGTGTTGTGAGTTGTACTTGGTGTTGTGATTTGTACTTTGTGTTGTGAGTTGTACTTGGTGTTGTGATTTGTACTTTGTGATGTGAGTTGTACTTTGTGTTGTGATTTGTACTTTGTATTGTGTGTTGTACTTGGTGTTGTAATTTGTACTTTGTGTTGTGAGTTGGACTTTGTGTTGTGAGTTGTACTTGGTGTTGTGATTTGTACTTGGTGTTGTGAGTTGTACTTTGTGTTGTGATTTGTACTTTGTATTGTGAGCTGAACTTGGTGTTGTGATTTGTACTTTGTGTTGTGAGTTGTACTTGGTGTTGTGATTTGTAGTTTGTGTTGATTTGTGTTGTGAGCTGTACTTGTTGTTGTGATTTGTTGTTTGTGTTGTGAGTTGTACTTGTTGTTGTGATTTATAATGTGTGTTGTGAGTTGTACTTGGTGTTGTGATTTGTAGTTTGTGTTGTGAGTTGTACTCCGTGTTGTGATTTGTAGTTTGTGTTGTGAGTTGTACTTGGTGTTGTGAGTTGTACTTGGTGTTGTGATTTGTAGTTTGTGTTGTGAGTTGTACTTGGTGTTGTGACTTGTACTTGGTGTTGTGATTTGTAGTTTGTGTTGTGAGTTGTACTTTGTGTTGTGAGTTGTACTTGGTTTTGTGATTTGTAGTTTTTGTTGTGAGTTGTACTTTGTGTTGTGAGTTGCAATTGGTGTTGTGATTTGAACTTTGTGTTGTGAGTTGTACTTTGTGTTGTGAGTTGTAGTTTGTGTTGTGGGTTGTACTCTGTGTTGTGAGTTGTACTTTGTGTTGTGATTTGTAGTTTGTATTGTGTGTTGTACTTGGTGTTGTGATTTGTACTTTTTGTTGTGAGTTGGACTTTGTGTTGTGAGTTGTACTTGGTGTTGTGATTTGTACTTTATGTTGTGAGTTGTACTTTGTGTTGTGATTTGTACTTTGTATTGTCAGCAGTACTTGGTGTTGTGATTTGTACTTTGTGTTGTAAGTTGTACTTGGTGTTGTGATTTGTACTTTGTGTTGTGAGTTGTACTTGTTGTTGTGATTTGTAATTTGTGTTGTGAGTTGTACTTGGTGTTGTGATTTGTAGTTTTATGTTGTGAGTTGTACTTTGTGTTGTGAGTTGTACTTTGTGTTGTGATTTGTAGTTTGTGTTGTGAGTTGTACTTGGTGTTGTGAGTTGTACTTGGTGTTTTGATTTGTAGTTTGTGTTGTGATTTGTACTTTGTGTTGTGAGTTGTACTTGGTGTTGTGATTTGCAGTTTGTGTGATGAGTTGTACTTTGTGTTGTGAGTTCTTCTTTGTGTGATGATTTGTACTTTGTATTGCGAGTTATACTTTGTGAGTTATACTTTGTATTGTGAGTTGTACTTTGTGTTGTGAGTTGTACTTTGTGTGATGAGTTAAACTTGGTGTTGTGAGTTGTACGTTGTATTGTGAGTTTAACTTTGTGCTGTGAGTTGTAATTGGTTTCGTGAGTTGTACTTTTCATGTCCTTCTCTAATCGCATGGTCCCTCCACTTACACGCGTATTGAACATTTGCCGTCAAGCACATACATGAAATGCTGAACATTTCGTTGGATATACAAAATTTACAATTTACAAAAATCATTGTAAAAACATTTCTAATAATGGAAACAATTCTTATACTTTGAGTCCCACAATTGGTTGGTAGTGGTGTGGGGGCATCAACACATGATATCCTTAAAATGAAATAAGCCTTTAAAATGTAAATAAGGAAATGATATATCTAATTAATGGACCTACACGTTTAAGTTTCATGAATATTAATGAAGTAATCTGAGAAAAGCTGAACACATTCAAAATAACTACTTCCGCTTACTTAATAAATACCCCGGATGTTCCTAGAACATTCGCAATAACCTGTAATTTGCGTCATTCTCACACAATAATCGGTAAAAATGTAACGCTAATTACACAATGAATTTATAAAATTTTACGAGCCGGCAACATATTGTGTATAAGAATAATCAAACGTGCTGTAATTGGCTATGAACATAAAAAAACATTATCAGGACAAGTTGTAGTTTTATCATTGAAATTTACCCATCAAATATTTTTAGGTATTCGTTCATATTTGCAAATTACTAATTGCAATACTGAGATGATGATGATGATAATTTTATTTTTCGTCGCCTACGGTTTCCCATATGGGCGACGCCTGCAGAAGAGTATTATCAATTTTAGGTTTTTAGCGGACAAAATACCGTTTAGTGGTTCTTTTACATGCCCTGTGTAAAGCACCGCTTAATGGGACCTCTATTTTTGTTAAAGTCTCATCCGAAAGACTCATAAGTATTTTTAGTTGGAGGAGCGGTGGATCGAACCTGCGACCTCTGAGTTTGCGGTTAAGGCCTTAAACACTTGACCACTAATCCACTCTTAAAATACTGTGACTAAACAACTGTTTCTTTTTATTTCATTGGTCGAGACGTAACACGTGATCAGTGTTCAATTCAAATTCAATTAAATTTTCCATGAATTTTATTGCATATGTAAACAGTGCTGAACAAAGCCCAAGTGCAGTAAAGTCATTAAACATTCATACATTTTCGGACAATTGAATTTAATCAATTTTATTTTATTTTGATAAAAAAGAAATCACTTACCGGTTCCCAACCGTTTTCCTTTGAACGCCTCATACGGCGACACGATTTCAGATACGTTCTTATTCGTTTTCTGGATCGTATGTGGAACTCCGGAAATTGACGATCACATGCGTCAAGAATTGCCTGCACTTTATCCTTTGGCTGCTTCGAGATAGGGACCATTCGATCCAAATTTTCATCAACAAATAAACGACAAAACATCTGAAAAAAATGACATATCCTGCAATGCGTTGACAAGTCCGTTTTGTAAAAATGTACCACAAAATAGATCACGCACAGTGCATTCATAACCGACAATAAGAAATGAAAAAAAAATCTAAATTTGAATGAATAAATTTGTTTACTCTCTCTCTCTCTCTCATTACGCATGATTAATGTATCGCTTTTTGGTTTTCATCGCAATTTACAAAAACATAGAAACATATAAACCGTATATTATACACTTGTATGCAAGCAGTCTAATTGGCGGTCTTCGCTTTTACTTTCAAAGTAAATTTAAACTTTTCTCGTTTTTATATGTGTATATTAAAAGTGAAAACCAATAATAGTTCAACATTCTTGTCAAATTAATGAAATATTTGAATTCGTTTGTAAAGTGAACGAAATAATTTGACACTTATTGAGGATGTCAATTAGACAAGCATGTTTAGGACAATGCCCATAAAACACATTTGTTTAATGTTGTTTTTCATTTAAAGCTACGTGAATCTCTATAAATTCTGGTGAAATTGTGTGTTCTTATTAAAAGAACCTGAATCAACACCATTCATTTGCTGTCTGAACAAGGTTTAAGAGCGGGGTCCAGTGACGCAGCATTGTACCTATGATTGAGGGGTCGTGGGTTCGGTTGTCAGCTACGGCTATGTCTAGTGTCTTTGAGCAAGACGTATGCTTAGTATTAATTCTACCCAGGAAGATTTCGAGAGTAAGTTGTAAGAACTTGTTTCAAAATCGATGTAAAACAAATGAGTTTAAAAGCCGGGGCTCATGATCAATTTTACTCTCACCGCTGAGGTCATGAATTGGAACCCAAGTTTATCCAAATTTAAGGTGAAACAGTTAATCAGTCATTTAGTTACATACGAAGGGATATGAGAATTCTACTCAGATTGCAATTGATTTAAAATACACAAACAACAACAACAGCATTCAGAGACAATTATCAACGTTGGCACCGTTTCGGACTAGACCAAAACGGAGGGTGATGCGGAGCATTTAGGCGTGGAAGTGATTCGGAAACGAAATAAAAAGCATGCATGATCAACTGACCTCTCACCACTGAGGTCGTGAATTGGAACCAAACTTGGTCCAACATTTTTAGATGAAAAAGTTTACCAGTTATTAAGTTACTTGCGGAAGGACAAAGAGTATATTCACATCAAAATCTTAGATTATCTTTGACCAATAAAGCTGGTAGAAAAGACACAATAAACAACAACAACAACAACAACAACAACAACAACAACAACAACAACAACAACAACAACAACAACACCATTTCAGACCATACAGACGTATCAATAATGCCAAATATTCAGACCACTTCAAACGTGAAGGCAGTGAGTGTAACAAATATAAACCTTTGGGGAATCGAAAAAAAGAACAGAAACTTAACTCACATTAAACGACTTCAATCTTTCCGGATCTATATTGGAACCGACCGGCACTTTATCCTCATCTTCATCATCGTTATCATCGTCATCATCTTTAATTGGCGACTCGTCGTTTGTTCCCGTTTCACTCGCCTTCGAAGACGACTGTGGATTAAGTAGATTGTATATTTATAGGGGCAGCGTTCAAAAAGACAGACCATGTTGGTTTTAATTAAAGTGAAATGTCCCGGCTAAATAATAAGACTGTGTTTAAGATTTTTTAATCTGTAACAGACAAATGTTTAAAAACGCTTCTTAAAATAAAGTTATATGTATAGATGTGTTTATAAGATTTTATTAACCCTCAGACTTTGAACTAGTCATTGTAGCGAGCCAATCCAGTTTTAAAATTTTTATTTGCTTATTGTTTATTTTTGTAAAAAATCACGTTTACTATTATAGCTGCTACACTGATATTTAGAAAAGAATACATATATTCGAATTTAAATACGATCCAATTCCAGTGTAAAAACAAACTAAGTTTTTTTTGTTTGCTTGTTTCAATGCAACCTTTAAAACGTCTAAATTAGCTAATTTGATCCTGGAATGTAATTATTGGTGTTTGGATACAATACATTTGCCCGCATCCACCAGCATGTTCTATCAGTTGAAGTTTACATGTTGGAATGAACTCGGATCAATGTGACGTTTGTATGCACCATGAGACATAGTTTCACTCGGAGAAAAGAGTTTATGAGAGAGGCATTTGAATTAAACGCTTGTTAAAGTTGTTGGTTTATTGCTCGTTTGGCATGGTTCTTTAAATATTTTTTATAGCAAAAAAAGAGAAATGTAACTGAGATAGTTAAAATAAACGCAATTTCACACAAACAAGATACAAAATCCGTACCAACAAATGTAATGAATGAATGCCGTTTTACGGCACATCGACATATAAATAGGTCATTTTGTGCGCGCAAACCAACAAATGTTAACTGAAATATATTCCATCATGATATATTTAAATGGTATCCACAATTTACTCACTATAACACGTGATCAGTAGATGCTTTTATTCCACGTTTTTTTTGGATATCATATATACATTTAAAAAACCTTACTGCGATGCAGGAACGCAACTGATTTAACACAAAACACACTTGATCAAGTTTGGTATTATATTCTATATCTTGATAAATTATGTTGTATTTCGCGTTAATTACACATAAACATAAATCCAACTAATACTATGTGATTGTTGCTTTATATTTATTGATTTAATATACGTGTTAAAGGCTAAAATCACAGTGATAAATCCTCAATGAATTAATAAAACATGGTATTTTGATGTATTACAATAAAGTTGTAAGCCGAGGTGAGATCAGTGTAAAAGATATTAACAATCTCGGTCTGCATTCGCACGAAATCGGCCAACATCGGCACGTTATGACGTCATAGAAAAGTAGCAAAGTAATGTTGCCATTTTCCATAATGAGTTATATATCAGTTGCACCATTGGGTCAGAGACATATATAAACAATTAATTATGTAATTATGCTACCGATAACGCTTACATGTGAAAATACCAGTATTACAAAATACTGGTTTAAACATGACATCAGCGTCTATCCAGCGTTAACCAAAGCGGTATCCCCAAACTGACATGACCTCATATAGCCAGCATGAAGTAACCATTCATTACAAAATTAAAGAAAAATATAAATACCTCAAGACTGTCGTCACTTGCTCTCCTTTTCCGTTCGGGGTGACCTTTGCTTTCATCCCGAGATGCAGGGGATAGTGAGTTAGGCGTGCTACTCATATTTAAGGGATAGTATTCCTCCATGGCTTGCGGTTTCGGCGTGCCTACCAGTTGGGCGAGACTAGCTGAACCATTTTCAGGTGAGTTGGATGTTTCTGGAAAATATATATCAGTCAGGTCTGTAAAACCATTGACATCTAATAGAACAGAGCATTATAAATCACTGCCATTATATTTGTCAAAAGTCAGACGCTGAATCCTTGATTGTTAAATCGATTCAGATTATTAAAAACTTGCAAGGATTCGCATTTTCTTCAACATATTATTGCATGTTTTATTTTGTTCGACATCAAAAACATTGTATCTGAAAAGGAACTACAAAAGGAACAAAATTGGCTATTAAACGCAAAATATAAAAATGAAAATATGAAACAATAATTGTTTACGGAACTACTGTTTTTCAAACATATCGCGAATATCATTATTAATCGTTTTAATAAGTTGGACATGCTTGTTTTGAATAATATTAGATTTATATTTGTTTGCACCATTCGGAATGTAAATACATTTTATCAAATATTCAAGAGTTTTCCAAATTCGGCTGTTCCGTCGTACTTTCCAACAAGCGGAATTATAAAGAGAGAAGTGTTGTTACTATGATACCTGCCCATTCTCTGATTACAAGTCAGGTGTGTCTATTCTTTATAACATAATCGATAACGGTTTTAGCGAAAAATGTCTCCAGAGTTCACCGAATTAATAGTTAACAGACGACAAAGCTTGCTCTGCAAACTTGTAGAGCAGAAGAGATTGCTGTATTGATTTGTAAGAAACATAAAAACGTGCTGTAACTGTTTCACACCTTCTACTTCTGAATGTCGTAAAATAAAAGATAATTGATGTCACAAAGCATCAGATATTTCCATTTGACGGTTATAAATCCGCATCGGAATCCTTTTTTGAATTTATATGATATATACGGTAAAGGTTATATAGCTGATCTCATGCCTATATATTTAGCTATGTGATAAAAATGTTGTATACATGGTTGATGGCCTCATGAAGGAATGAGTTCTTTCGTTAAATAAAGATGTTATTATTATTAAATTATCATTATTATTAGTATTATAAATGTATTATTATCATTATCGATTCTAGTGTTAGTATCTTTATATTCTTATTATAAATAGTATTATTATATTAAATATTATTAGGATTTTTATAATTATTGTTACTGTTATTAGTATTATCATAATTATTATAATATTATTATTATTATTATTATTATTATTATTATTATTATTATTATTATTACTACTACTATTATTATTATTATTATTATTATTATTTTTATTATAATTATTATTATTATTATTATTGTTACTGCTGTTATTAGTATTATCATTATTATTATTATTATTATATTATTATTATCATTATTATTATTATTACTACTGTTGTTGTTGTTGATGTTGTTGTTATTGTTATTTGTTTACCATTATTATAATTATTATTATCATTATTATTATAATATGCTTTTATTATTGCTATTACCAGTAGTAATAGTAGTAGTAGTAGT
This sequence comes from Panopea generosa, assembly GCA_029582155.1. Classification (NCBI taxonomy): domain Eukaryota; kingdom Metazoa; phylum Mollusca; class Bivalvia; order Adapedonta; family Hiatellidae; genus Panopea; species Panopea generosa. The sequence goes on from CM055901.1 coordinate 3,693,337, forward strand.
AGTAGTAGTAGTAGTAGTAGTAGTAGTAGTAGTAGTAGTAGTAGTAGTAGTAGTAGTAGTAGTAGTAGTAGTAGTAATAGTAGTCACAGTAGTAGCAGTAATAGTAGTAGTAGTAGTAGTAGTAGTAGTAGTAGTAGTAGTAGTAGTAATAGTAGTAACAGTAGTAGCAGTAGTAGTAGTAGTAGCAGAAGCGGCAGTAAAGGTACAAAAAGTTTCATTACAGAACTTTTAGTATGACAATAATGATATGGTGATTTTGATAATTGCTATATATCTATTGTTGCAATAACTATATTCATAAATTTTATTGGTATTTTTGTTGCTACCGTTCATTGTAGCGTGACTTTGCCAAAAAATAATTTTGCTAATCAACAACATCATTTACGTTATAATAACAAAGCTATCTTCATCATCCTCTGCAGTTAAAACATCATAATTATCACTTTGGCATTCAGTCACTGTTCAAAATATATAATGATCTTGATCTCAGTCATCAGTACAACTATTCTTATTATCCTCTTCATCACAATCTCATCTTAATTCTCCTCGTCCTCCTCCTCCTCCTCCTCCTCATTCTCATCCCCTCCTCTCCTCCTCCTTCTTCTCCTCCTCCTTCTTCTCCTCCTCCCCTCCTCCTCCTCCTCATCCTCCTCCTTCTTCTTCTTCTTCTTCTTCTTCATCTTCTCCTCCTCCTCCTCCTCCTCCTCCTTCTTCTTCTTCTTCTCCTCCTCCTCATTCTCACCCCCATCCTCCTCTTATTCTTATCCTCCTCCTACTCATTCTCATCCCCATCCTCCTTCTTCACTATTGTTTAGCATATTCATTATCATAATCATAGCCATCATCATCAATATCATCATCATTATCATTATCCTCATCGTTGTCATCATCAGTAGTATATTGTATATTAATCATCCTCATAATCATCTTTATCATTACATAATCATCATCATCATCACCATCATCATCATCATCATTATTATCATCATAATCATTATCATCATCATTATTATCATCATAATGATAACTATCTTAATCTTTATCTCTTTCGAAATCATTAGCATCTTTATTTTCATCATACTTATTGTCATATTCATCAGCATCTTCATTCCCCATCTCAGGTATTACTATAGATACTCTTATAATATTGTACCATCATCATCATCATTTCCATCATCTCCATCATTAGCATTGTCGGTCGTCGTCTTCGTCGTCGTTATTGTCATACAGGTAGAAGTAAAGTTAAACACCAATAACTACTGAAGCAGACAATTAAAAGGTCAAGGATACTGGAAGGAGAAAACGGAAACATCGAGAAAGGAGGACATAAAACCAATCTACGTAGTGCCTGTCGACGCACCTACTGTATTGCGAGTAATTATTCAATGACGTACATAGTTTAACATATTTTGTTTCTATAATGGCGTTAAAATACTTGTGATACCTACATGTTCTTTATCCGCTCGATACAGAGGATCGATAACAACACGTGCCAAAACAACAACCCACGCCTTAAAACAGCGCTAAAAAGCGAAATCTATTCCTTTAAAAACCTCTGAATAGTAACTTAATCCCTTTCTCCAAATTGAATTCATTTGATGAAAAACATCTTAATTAAACGTCGTATTTAATTTAACTAAACAATAAGGTGAAATTTTAGTTAGGTGTAATTGTGGTTTTGTATATTGTAGTCAAATTTAGTAAACAATACAAGCGCATTGTGTCCTGGAGGTGTACGTAAATTTGACAATGCCTGCGGGCCATACTTCTGTTTACCTGCGTGTATTAAAACAAAATGTGAAATTCCCCCTGTTTAGATGTGTATTTCTTGATTGTATTTCCACGAACCGCTTTTTCTTTATACTTATGCACAACATTCCATTTCTTCTGTTTTCCCAGCCATATTGATGTTACATGAGAAATATAATGATTGTGTCACGTTAAATATTACGGATAAAATATTTACCCCCTGTGTCATTCCGGGAGTGCTCTCTACGCAATCTTAATACTCTAATGAGACTCTCTTAGAGTGTTACAAGAGACACAGGGGGTACAAATAATAGGGCTTTCTTTGGAGCTTGCGGATATTTGAACAAATAATGGTGCTTTCTTTGGAACTTGCGGATATTTGAACAAATAATGGGACTTTCTTTGGAACTTGCGGATTGGAACTTGCGGATATTTGAACAAATAATGAGACTTTCTTTGGAACTTGCTGATTGGAACTTGCGGATATTTGAATTCTATATCCATCCTTTATCATATTTTGTTTATTTGCTATTAGTGGCATCGTTATTAAGCCATCGACTATATGATTCAACATGTTTTTCCTGCACATTATATTCTCTTTTCATTTGTGTTTTTTTTGTTTTTTCTGTTTAATATTATTCAACATATGTCAGTGATCCTGTTTTCTATAATGAAGTCACATATGAAATAATAATATATATAAGACATTATCAACACAAGGTGTTAAGGGACATACAACTATGTTGAAATCTATGTTAGATATGTTTAATTTTCAATTTTGGACACATAATTTATATTGAAGTGTTACCAGCTTTAATTTCATATTAAATAGATTATTTTTGAAAGAAATTGCGATGCCATGCCTCTCTGTATTGAAAATAAAATTTAATAATCTAAAAAAATACGAACAGATATACCCATGAATGTTTTAGTACCATATTTGTACAACCTAAGTTGGCCAATCGTATTTTTCCTAAAGTATCCATTCGAATCCCGTGAGTCAGTCAAGTTAGAGAAAAAGAAGACGAGTAGCGTCTATAACGAGCCTAAATGATGTATTCCTAACCTCCGTTTTTGTTGACGTACGCACACATACGTGTAGTCAAGGACGTGTAGATCTATATATATAATTCCTTGATGTAGTTAATTTGTATCAATCTTATTTTTGTGTGTACAGAAGTTGGGGGTTTTCCTAGACACAAAATTGAAAATAAAATACCGTACAATTAACCCTGTTTTATAAGTGTTGTTGAAGAAGTCCTCTGCGACGTGAATAAAAGATGTGCATTCGTTTGGTTGCGTCGCGAAAACAGGAATATTCGTAAGTCGGCACCGCTACAGACATTATTTTAATTGGTACTTTGATAACATTAATAAAGTCAATAATCTTCCGCATTTTCAAAATTAACAGAAAAACATAACAGTAAAACTGAAGACTAATGATTTTTTTCGGGATTTTGAGAATATTCAGGCAAACTAATCAAGCGCACCAGGTCGTTTCGTCCATTTTTCAGTTCGCCCAGCGGTCGTGTCACCTCTGATTCAATTATTTCAACTCTTATTTTAAAACAATCAGAATGTAGAACAGATTAAGTTTTAAAGTAATTTGCACAAACATTCATATTCGGATCCGTGATTTTTGTAAGATGGTTTGAGTTTATCAGATTTAAGGGAGTGTGTGTGGGTGTTTGGGGTGAGTGGGGGTGTTACTCATTTTTGAAAATCAGTCAGTTTAGTATGATATCCTATCTATTTGAATAGAGAAACAAGAATCCACACACAACGAAACACAAGCCCAAAAAGCAACCAAACGCAAACCGACAAGATCTGTTTTGGAGAGATCAGTGTTTATATATTATATTATATAAGGTTTGTGTAGAGATTATAAATAAGTAAAAAAAAAATAAGCCAGCACACCAAACACTCAATGTGTGCCTCTATTCTATATTTTAAACATAGGCTATGGTGATGACTGTTGAACAGACGGACATGTGTATTCATAAAATACCTTTATGACATACCATTAGTCCTATTTTTATCGGCGCTGTTAATATCACCGTCATTTATATTCACAATTGTTCAAACATTGTGTTCAAGCATAGACCATTCCAGATTTATATTCATTTCAAATAGTGTTATAATAACTCATAAACAATTATTTCCCTGTCATAAAAGAGAACCATCACCATGGTGACAGGTGTATTTGGAACCAATCCTGTCTCCCAGGCGCTTTATGACAGTCTTCTAAGTTGCCTGTTTGATACGACTGAGTGGGTCACGTTTTAAGCCGATAAGAGCCGTCTTTATTGACTGCTCTCTTTGGGAGTCATTGATTTTTATTTCGCTTTTTCAGAAATCTGGGAGGCTTGCAGTATTTACCTGCCGTATCCGCTCGCGTAAATTTACTCTTGTCACAAACTTAGTCTGTCGAAAGCAAATCGGAATTGATTTCAATTCCAAGACAGCGGGAATTGTGGAATTATGCGAAATCCTTCTGGTGATCACATAAAGAGTCGGCCGTAATCTATGCTTCCATTCGCGCTATAGGAGCTGAGGCATGCTGGGAAGTGTCAATCTTAAAATTGATTTAGGGTTTATTTTCGAAGAAAAATCTTTGAATTTGACCTGTGGCTCATTTAAATTTAACTAGAATGCAAATCATTATTTTGCTTTAATTTGCCTTCGTTTTTTTTGAACGGCAGTGTTTGAAGAGCTTTACACGTTTTGTAACAACGAGTTTAAATTGATTTATTTGACTTCGATTATGAAAAAAGTTATTACATTTTATACAAATCACACTCGAATTCTTCCTAGGTAGAACCAGTACTAAGCATTTGCGGAAAAGTGTCTTGCTCAAGGACACCACATATAGCGGGGGTGGGGGGGGGGGGGGGGGGAGGGGGGGATTGACAACCCTCCGGTCCAGGGCTCGATGCTCTACCACTTAGGCTGATGTGCAAGATTGTAAAACTGTATGATTGAGACCACTTGTTAATTTACCAATAAAGTTAGGTTACACTTTCGTTTATAACTGCACACTAAGTTCTTTATTGGTATGCAAATATCGTTTTATATCTTCCTTAGTGCTGTTATTCCTGGTTAAGGACCGTACCACGAACCGTCGATCCTGGACTACGTATCAATTGGTACAGCTAACTGTACATCTGATTCGTGACGACAATTTCTTGGTTATTTTCTACTTATGACTAATCAAAGTCCTATCCCCTATTTTTCAACCTGTTGTACGTGACTGGCGACAAAAGTGAAATCTCTCTAGACTAATTCATGTCTCGAATGCCAGAAAAGCGGACAGATTCATGAATTATGTATGTATATAAACCCCTTGTTGAACTATACCATTAGAACATCTTGATACCAACAAGAGAGCAAGATTTG